>CM040243.1:118348490-118746025 GCA_022545495.1 Chrysanthemum lavandulifolium
CAATTCTACATTAGTGGGAAGCGCAGAATCGGTTCGATGGCTTCCACGCAGAAGCATTGATGGCTTTGAAGAGTTGAGGAAGGCGTTCCGCCTAAACTTCACTCAACGGAAGAAGTGTGCTAAAAACCCTGTCGAACTCGCCAGGGTGAAGCAGCGCCAAGGGGAATCTACAAGCGCTTATGTGGAGCGCTTCAAAGATGAACGTTAAGGCATGTCCAGAACGCAGGCGCCACCTACCAACGGTTAGTAGATAATGCATTTGAAAAACAGGTGGGCCACAACCTAGAGGTTTATGTTGACGACTTGGTCATAAAAAGCCATACTGAGGATGAATTGGTGCGCGACATTGAGGAAACATTTAGGAGTCTGAAAGAGATCAACATGAAGCTAAATCCTAAAAAATGCACTTTTGGCGCTACAGAAGGCATGTTTCTCGGATACCTGATAGAACCAAATGGCATTAAACCATGCCCAGAAAAAACTAAGGTCGTCATCAAACTTCCTCACCGCGACGTTGAAGGAAGTCCAATCTCAATGGAAAACGGCCGACCTAAATAGATTCTTGTCCAAATCAAGAGACAAGTCACTCCTCTCTTCAAAACACTCAAGAAGTGTATAAAAAGGGAGATTTTATTTGGACTACGGAGGCGGAAGAAGCCTTTACACGCTTTAAACAACACCTAGCGAGCTTCCCACACTAGTCGCACCCGACCGTGGGAAGAATTAATTATGTACTTATCGGCGACATGGGCGGTCGGTATGATCTTCATTGACGGATAAGGATGCAGACAAACACCGTGTATTTTGTAAGCAAAGTTCTAAAGAAAATGGAGATTAATTACGGTAGAATGGAGAAGTTGGTCACGCCTTAGTGTTTGCCGCCAAGCGGTGCGCAGTACTTCCAGCGCACCCATAGCGATGATAACGCATCAACCGATCAAACAAATAATCTCCAAACACGACGCGTCGGGCGATCGCGAAGTGGAGTGTGTTGCTAGGTGAACATAACATCTCCTACGCACCACGACCGCAAAGAAAAGGCGATACTACTAGATTTCATCATCGAAAAACCAGACACTGATGATGCACCCACACCAACCAAGAAGGAACTACAAGATCCATGGATTTTGTTCACAGATGGATCTTTATGCGTGGATGGGTCAGGAGCAGGCCTCATCCTCACAAGTCCGGAAGGAATGGAATTCACTTACGCACTGCGTTATGAATTCACAGCGATGAACAATGAAGCAGAGTATGAAGCCCTAATCACCGGATTACGCATTGCGGCTCGAATGGGTGTACGCAACCTGGAAGTAAATGTGGATTCCCGGCTAGTAGCCAACCATGTGTTGGGCGAGTACGTGGCTAAAGAGGAAAACATGATCCAATACCTCGACAAGACCAAGTCACTAATCCAAGGCTTTGACAGGTTCACCATCAAGCAGGTTCCTAGAGGGGAAAACCGAAAGGCGGATGCACTAAGCAAGATTGCATCCACAAGCTTCGCACACCTGTCAAAACAAGTGTTGGTGGAAACGTTGAAGAGCAAATCCATCTCGGAGATGGAAATATCCACGGTAATAGAGGAGGAAGGTCCTACGTGGATGACACCAATAATGGAATTCATAAGCGGTGTATTGCCCAAGAATGTAGGAAGCGGAAGAATACGGCGCACATCACAGAGGTTTGAACTTCGAGACGGTGTGCTATATCGACGCTCCTTTCTGCAACTATGGCTCCGCTGCGTGGGCCCCCTACAAGCAAATTATGTACTCAGGGAAATCCATGCCGGTTCATGCAGCATGCATTCAGGACCACGATCCGTGGTGGCGCGCGCCTTACGGTCAGGATATTATTGGCCTACCATGCACCGTGATGCGCGGGAATTAATAAGAAAATGCGGCGATTGCCAAGTTCATAGACCCGTTCCGCGCCAACCACAATAGGAGCTAAGGCCTATCACGGCGCCATGGCCATTCTACAAGTGGGGTATAGACATTGCAGGTCCCTTCCCGTTCGGCGGGGAGGATTGAAGTTTCATAGTGGCCATAGAATACTTCACCAAGTGGATCGAAGCAAAAGCAGTTGTAACAATTACTGGCAATCAGGTCAAACGCTTTGTTTGGGAAAATATTGTATGCCGCTTCGGACTACCTGGTGAAATCATCTCGGACAACGGGAAACAATTTTTTGACAACCCCTTCAAGGACTGGTGCGAGAGGTTGAATATCACGCAGCACTTCACGTCGGTTAAACATCCACAAACCAACGGCTTAGTAGAGCGTGCAAATCGAAGTCTGGGTGAAGGAATTAAGGCACGTCTGGACAGGCACAAAGGAAGGTGGGCAGAAGAATTATCTCATGTTCTGTGGGCACACCGCACTTCCATCAAAACTAGCACGGGAGACACCCCCTTTTCTCTAGTCTATGGGACAAAGGCCGTTATACCAGCCGAAATTTGGATGCCAACTATTCGCACTGCTGAAGTCAATGTCGCAACCAATGACGACGAGAGGCGTATCGACTTAGACCTGTTGGAAGAAAGACGCGAGCGCGCAGTTATATGTGAAGCAAGATCGAAGTCAAAAATGAAGGGATAATATGATGCTAAAGTGCGAAGTGTTTCATTCAGACCAGGGATAATACGAGCCACGCAGAAGACACAGGCAAACTTGGACCGAAGTGGGAAGGACCCTATGAGGTTACTGAAGCATTAGGAACAGGCGCGTACAAGCTACGAGACATGGATGGTCGTGAACTACCACGCACATGGAACATTTGCAATCTTAAGCGATGTTATGTCTAGACATGGATGGTCGTGAACTACCACACACGTGAAATACCCCGCACTTTAGTGAAGTACCCAATAATTCTCCGTGTATTTATCTTGTTTTACTTAGGCAATATCTTATTTATTTTTTCGCAAAAACTTGCAAGTCTTAATAAAACGTCGCGGTTTCTAGCTAATTCCGTGACACATTCCAATTTGTTATTTCTATATACTTTATGTCTTAACATTTCTTATCTTTTGCCTACATGGCGTGCATGCATTTAATAAACCCGCGATGGTAAAAGGAGTAGTAAACCTAATAAATAACTCGTTGAATAAGAGGGTTGCAAACCCATCAACATTGGATCACGTATCCTTGTTAAACACCTTGTTCTCAAGACGTTGGAATAATTCTGGCGCGCATCCCACGACGGGTGCGCAACTATGCATACTATGCGCGTTTAACAAATTAGGAATCAAGACACTTGACTCCTTGATATGATATTTACAGTATGCTGCATATCACACCATACACGACTATGATACAACTACTTAGAAATTATGTTTTAAGTATACCGTGATTTTCATACATGACTATGAATTTCCTATATTATTCAACAAGTACGTTTTTTACGCAAAGACGAACGGCTAAAGTACAAGCATCACAAACTGCAATAATACCAACACGCATTCAACAAAAGGAGAATTTTATTAAATACCATGCGTTCTTACAAAAATGATGTTTACAAATATAATTTCCTATCTACATACTTCTAGAACGTCTAAGAGATGAAGTCCCCACACAGCTTGCAGCATCCCCAATCTCGTCCAGCTTCTTCAATAGGTCGGAGTCTTGGCGAGACACCATGGCAACGCTAACAGGTATCCCGTTAGATCTGGGGAGATGGGCTGCGCCGATACCGCACAAAATGGCTTTACCTTTAATCCCGTCCTTTTTTGCAAGTCTTGTAGCATGCGCTTCCAACACTTTCTTTAAGGACACTTCCTTCTCTAGGGCGAAGGGATTCAAGATATCATTGGGGCGAGAAAACACATGCACTTGGAGTTGAGATTCATCGGGTTTCAAAAAATGGTCCGGCTGCGCTTCCGCATTCTCAGCGCGATGCCGAGCTAAGGTCAGCCCCTCCAAAATAACCCATATCGGATAATCCAGGTCGCGCTCTAACTCAGCAATCAGAGGAAGTTCCAATGACTTCATCTTCTCCATAGCAGCCACCAGATCATCATAGGAATGCGCATTATAACCGGGCACCTTATCAGCAGGCACCTTTAACAAATCAGCCTCTTGAAGATCCTCAACAGCTTCTGACTTACCTCGCGCCAACGCGCACTGAACTACTCCCCCAAAAGCGTCCACTACTTCCTGCGACTCCAAGGTGCTGAGGCCAGCAAGTCACAGACCATAGCCAATAAGCCACATGCGCTCAGCTATAGTAGACAGGAGTTGGGGATATAACTCCTCATCGTACTCCAGACTGAGCTTGCGCAACTTCATCTCCTGCGCTTCCAATGCATCTTTCACAGTGGCACCAAAATTTTCCAACTGCGAGACCAAGTCTTCCTTGCCCTTCTCAAGATACTTCAGCGCCCAGAGACACGAAGCCTTATACCCCGATGACGCAAAGACGCTCCGACTTATTTGACCCATCGCCCATCTTTTCTTGAGGAAGATTTTGGGCGTACAAACTCGAGCCCTCTGCCTCAACCTTGCCACTAGCCAACTGCGCCTCCAGTGACACAA
Organism: Chrysanthemum lavandulifolium; assembly: GCA_022545495.1. Classification (NCBI taxonomy): domain Eukaryota; kingdom Viridiplantae; phylum Streptophyta; class Magnoliopsida; order Asterales; family Asteraceae; genus Chrysanthemum; species Chrysanthemum lavandulifolium. Next base: position 118,353,023 of record CM040243.1, read on the forward strand.
TCTTTTGATCCCGTTGAGCGACACGGCCGCTTTCTCCGAATGCTTGGCCCTTAGCTTCTCCACCAAGAAGCTTGATGCGCGACGCCAAGACCAATTCCTCAACAATCGATCCATTGGCGCATCCCGACCACCAATGGCTCGGCGCTCATTGCTTGGCTCGGAAAACTCAAAGTGAACAGGACTATCTCTGGGGAGCGACTCCGCAGAATGCTCAAACCTGCACACAAGAAAAGGAATTAGTAATTGTTTCTCACATAAACAGGGGATGCGCAAAACACCTTTCTGATATTACTTACTGTGGACCAGTGGTCTCAGCCGAAGGGGGAGGCGAAGCAACGTTACTTGATGACGATTCCACCACCAAGACAACGGGGCGCTTCTTCCTCGATGAGCTTGCGCCATCACCTCCAAGCGATCTCTTGCGCTTCAACCCTGCGTCCTCCTCCTCTTCTTCTTCCATGTACTCAGCCACTACTTCTTGTACCGGCTGCACTAATAGGGTAGGCGCCTCAGGGTTTGGCATGCTTTGCAGTGGGGTCGCTTCCAGTGCGATAGATGAGCTAGCTCCCGCCTCTCCCAGCTCCATTTCCAGGGTACGCCCTACAGTCGCATCAAGAATGGGCTCTTCCCCCTCTCTCAGTGGGCGCGTCCCTACATTCACTTGGCGCGGCTTCGCCAGTTGCACGACTCTGAATAGAGAGGAAAGGCTTACATTAATAAAGTAAAGGAATGTGAAGGACGAGCACCCACCCTGGCCATCCGTGCCTAAAAAGATTAGAACCTCCTCAGGTCTACCAAAATAATTGCGGCTAATGCCCATGTGCACCAAAAATTCCTCGGGGTAGGAATTGATGGGGATGCTATTGGTGTTTATTGTATCCGCATCCTCCTCACTGTACGATCCAAGGAGGGGGCGCTCATCCTTGGGCAGTGAACCCTGGGTATAGAAGTTGAAGCGCGAGGGGAAGCACGCATCATCGACCCAGAAAAATGTTTCTCTCCAATTCCTAAGCGCATCTAATTTTTCGAGATAACAATCAAGTCGCCAAATGCGCTTAGCGAATGATACCCACCCGTTTGACCACGTTGTGTGGTAAAACGCGAACAGTGGATAGTCGGGTTAATTGCTAGTAATCGGCAATTCACCTCGGTTGAGTGATTTTAGCCGCACCTATGCGGTCGGTGGGATATATATGCAGACGGTAGTATTTAACACGTCGCTCAAGAATAAAGATATGGGCACGCGTTGATTTTCGAACTCGAAAAAATGCGTGTATACCCCTATTTTCCCTTCGGGGAAGTCCGCAATTGATGCCCTCGCACCCGGAACTTCCGAATGCACCGCGAAGGGAATATAATAATCTGAAGTGAACTCTAAAAGTTCGTCCTCAGTTATGTTGGATGTGAAATCAGATAAACATCGAACCATGGTATCGTTTTTATATGCGCACGCGCGGTTACCTTTGGAATATCACATTTTTCTTGCTGGAAAGTTTGAAGCTTTTTTAATGGCGGAAATGATTTTTACTGTGATAATCACAGTAATAAGGAGACGGAAGGTTATATAAGGTCCTTCCTCCACGCGATGAACGCCACGTGGATCCCACTATCTCTAATTGAGTGGATAGGATTTGCTAATGTGACGTGGTTACAGTTACTTTCCCCCGATTTACGAGGCATCCATTTTAAATATTATGTCTAGATACAACGTGTATCTTTCAAAGCGGGAAACTTTTTTGGCTTCTTTGCTACGCTTCGCAGTTTTTAATGGACTGCAGTTATTAGTCTAGCATCCGTAGTCCGTCACTGCGCATACTAGACTGGGGGGACATGATGACGTATAGTCTACATTCGGGTCACGAACCAGACAAAGGACCGTTATTAGTTATACCAGCACGAACCGGGCTAAACTAATAAGTGTTTGGGCCCACTGATTGGTGCAAAACCGTCAAGTTATCTCACGCAAGCTAGCCACTTGTGAATGACCAACCGTAAGAAACTCAAAACAGTTCACACACCAATGCAATTTAAGATCAGAGGAATATAGTGGATTCCTGGGTCGTTAAGTCCCACGGAGGATGAATTGGTGTTAAACAACTTCAGATGATAGAATGATCACTAAGGATAGTGATCAGTAAGGATTTTGAAATATAATTACCCAAAGAAAAGATTTGTAAATTACAGCGACTTAAATGCAAATTAAAATAAATTAAAAAGTTAAAATATATTAAATAAAAGCTATCACTATTTTTAAAGTGATGAACGTTTAAAACCTAAAACGTACGTTTAAATAAAGTTACGTAAACGTACAAAATAAAACGTGAGTTTTAAAGAAATAAAAGGCCTACAAATATGAAAATGATATTTTACAATCCTAATAATAAAATAAAATTATTAGAAAAGAAAATTATTTTTACAACTAATTATTTAATTATTATTAATTAAAACTATTTATTAAGTATTTAAAATGCACTAAAATATAAGAAAATACAAAATTAACCTAGAAAAATGAAATTATAACTTAGAAAAATCTAAAATATGATAAAACTTATTTTAAAACTGAAAATATATTTTTTAGACTTTATATGTATTTATTATTAATTTAATACTATTTAAAACTAATTAAAATGCTAGAAAATACTATTTAAACCAAGAAAATTATGGAAAAATATTTTTTATGACTTTTATATTTATCTTAATCTATGAAAATTGAAAACATATTTTTTTAAGCTTTTTCTGATTGATTTGTATTAAAAGCTATTTAAAAAGGATTAAAAACTATTTAAAATAAAGAAAAATACTAAACAGTGATGGAAAAATCTGAAAAATTCAGGAAAATGCTAAAATATTATTCTAAGTTTATAAAAAATATAAAAACATATGCTTATTTGTGAGAATATGAAACTGTAGAGCAACTGCTTAAAATAAGCAATTCAAAATAAGCTAAAATCCACAATTGGACACCAAATTAACACAGAAGCTAAATTATGCTATATTTACTTAATACTAACCTATTCCAACCATCCTAAACTTCTGAAAAGCAGTTTAAGCCAAAAATTAAGCAAAGCAAAAACTAGTTTTATTTAGAAAATGGGACAATATTGTGGCTGAACTAAGGGTGGGGTCCACAGAGCTTAAGCTCAAAAGCTTGGCTGCAAATGATAGTCAGCTGGGTGGTGAGTGATATGGAACCAAGAACCACCAGTGGGGTCCACTGGTGTGGCCTGTGGGACCCACCAAAGTGGTGGTTATGTCCACTGTTGTGGAGGTGCAAGGCTGCACAGGGCATCATTTCAGAGAAGGGGTCAAAAGAAAGCTAAGAATAAGCACTTTATAAGCTAAGTGAGTATAAGCTAGTATTTTTCTAATTTTGTTTAGCAGCTAAATATTACTATCCCAAAAGCTGATGGGCTAAATCCTAATATTAAGTACACAATAAAATTCTAAATTTTATTCAAAAACTGACTTAAGTAAAATTTGACTTTTTGATTTACAAAGCAGTTTGACTTTTATGAACTTATAACTAATTCTATGGATTTATTATGTTGTAATAAGCTGTAATAAGATTAATTTAAGCTATAGTATCAAGTTATTAACTACTCGATGAATTTCACTTATAAAATTCCTATGAGCTATGAACTAGGGACATAATTAAGGTAATTTTGACTTTTAAACTAATGAGGACTGAATTTATTGCTTTGACTAAGCTACTAGGATCTATTGTAGTGTACATCAGACAAGAACAACACCACAATCAACCTCTAACACAGTTTATCAAACAAATCCAAACACCCTTTATGTAAACTGTTTTAAGACTTTTAGTACTAAAACAAAGTTTTAAATCAAGGAATCCATTTATTAACTAGTATTAACTAAATTGAGACAGGATAAAACTAGAATTAACAATATTTAAGCACTATTACTAAGAAATGCAAAATTTAAGTAAATGGCTTACAATATATGTTTATGCTCCAAATTGAGAATTTAGAACTGAGAACCACACCTATAAGCTTACCAATAAGCTTCTAACCCATTTCCATTCAATTACCAACCTCCTTCAGATAACCTTCAAATATTTTGAGAATTCGAATTTGAAAATTGCATAATTTTGAAATGAAACTTAAAACTGAAATTGATGCTTTGAAAATAGGTTTTATTTCACTAAAATAAGATTACAAAACACTTAAGAGCTTAAACATGAACCTAAAAACTTAAATTATTAAAACGACATAAGGAAATTAAATTACACTACTTCCATTATCTCCTCTCGCTTTTCTCTCTTATTTATTGACTTATTTCACTCTTTGTCGACCTCTGATCATTTCCCACTTTGCTTCAATCTCTGAATTCATCTGAATCATACACTTGTCATTTTGGCGGGAAAAGTCATAGAGCAGGTTTCTGCATTAATTGAGGTAGTGAGCTGTTTTTGCAAGGTGGAAAGGAGATGGTGACAGGTAGGGGAGAGGTGGAAAGGTGAAGAGGTGGAAAGCAAGTGGAGAAACCACCTGGTTTCAGGTATGCAGGGGTGAGGGAGAGTGAGGAATAGTGGTGGCGGTTTTTCTTTTATTTAAATTTTGGGCCGGGTTGGGTTAATGGACTGGGTACTTGGCTGGGTTTGGTGCTTTGGATAATATAAAGGATCCGTTTGGTTTTTGTAGCTAGTAACACACAAGGACCGAAATTGTAATTTGTCCAAACTTGAGGATTGAACTTTTAATATTTCCAAAGCTCATACAAGGGTTAAACCTGGAACATGTGAATAATACAAGGGCTGAATTTGCATAAAGTTCCATTTTTTATAAGTCCAAGGACCAAATCTGCCAATTTTGAAACTTTAAGGGCCTAACTTGTAATTTTCCAAAAGTTCACTATAAGGACCAATTTTGTCATTTATGAATAGTACAAGGTTTATTTTTGATAAATTTCCATTTTTAAATTCACCAAGGACTATTTTTGACATTTTTCAAAGTTCAGGGACTAAAGTTGTCATTTTGTAAATTTTAAACTTTAAAGGGTTTATTTTGACAACTATTGAATCCCATGGACCTTAAATGACATTTTACAAGTTTTTGAATCACCAGGGACTAGATTTGACAACTTTTGTAACTTGGGGGACTAAAGCGCCAATTATGCAAACTTGATACGTTTTCATCGATTTTGATATTTTGCATTTAAAACACATAAAACACTTGTTTGTGATATTTTCATCATTTTGATGCATTTAAAGTGTTTTCGGATGTTTTGCGATCTAGATAGTACAAAAATGATGAGTATTTAGACACTCATCAATCCCCACACTAAGATATTGCTAGTCCCTAGCAATGATTTATGAAAAGTTAATGGATTTTATCTCTTTACCAAAAGCCATTACTTCGAGTAGCCAATTGTTTTAGTTCAAGTAAGAACCTTGGCACAATGATAACCAAATGATTTTGAGCAAATCATAAGCTTTCAACGGGTTTGATTTGTCTTTACCGTGCCGTTTGCTACGGACTAGCCAACTCTTAGATAAATTATAAATATTATCTTTGGTGAGCCGATTACCAATTATGGATTTCAAGCGCCTTTACCACAAGCCATAAACTTGCGGGCTAGCCAACTTTTCACTAGTTTACAGATATGGTGAATGAACACCATACAATTTTAGGCAAATTGCAAGCCATAAACGGATTTGAGATATCTTTACCAAGAGCCGTTTGCTCTGGATTAGCCAATCCTTATGTGGGTTAGACATGGTGGACTGATTACCATTTGTTGTGTTTAGTACATAGTACTTCCACTAGATAAATAATTTTAAAATTTGGCCATTTTGGGGAAAAGGGACTAAAAGGGTACATTTATGATCAAATTCGCGAATTTCCCCACACTTAGAAATGAATATTGTCCTCAATATTCAAAGTACCGTACTGTTATGCGAAACTTAGAACATAAAAGATAACATTACTAGCTAAGTGTAGAAACACAACAATTATTCTCTTTTTAAATATTTACAATTTTCATTCATTTTAAGATCTATATACAACATGTGGGCATCTCCCCACACTAAGGTGGTACACACGGTGAAAACCCATGTTTAACTCTCGTTTTTGATTTTCGAGTCGCTAGCTTGACTCGACCCGAATTAATTTGTTCATGGGGAAGTAAGTGGAAGAGACAATCTCCATCGGACTTTCGCTCAAGATGTTTGTATAAACATTGAAGCACGTGAAAGTTCCACATCGATGAGATATACATAGAACCGCTAAAAATGATAAATGAAAATGCCGGGATCAAAAATAGTGTCTTCATTCCGAAGGAGTGAAGAACGAGAGAAGCCACGGATAGGTGAAGAAGAGAAAGAAAGTCATGATAAACATCATGACTAACTCATCATCATCGTAAGGGAATTCATGATAGCATGAATTTCATCTTTTAAGCTCAATTGGTCTAGACATATCCCGAGTGTGTCTAGATTAAAGTAGAAGTTATCATACTCCGGTAGAGATATGATATGAGTGAGTTCACGGAGAACTCCTCAAAGGCGAATGATTCATATTCGAGATTGATTTGACCGAGTTCACCGGGAACTCCTCAAAAGTGAATGATTCATAATCGGGAGAGAATTATGAGAATGAGAAGTGGTAATACCACTAATCTTCTCTCCCATATGATCAAAATGGAACGTTTGCAATTCGGAATAGAATCATAGAACAAAAGTTCACTATCCTCAAAGGGGATAGGATATGAAGTAGGCTTTTCATTAAAAGCCTCGATTCTAGAAACGAGAAGATTAACATTCAATAATGTAAGACGAAGAGCTTCGTCTTGGATTATTTCTTCATCATTCTCTTCTCCTAAGTCGACAGCTCGTAAGGTAACTCACCCACATAACTTATGTCTCCACAAGATAAAGAATAGTCCTCATCGAATCGAGAACATCTCAATATGATCATTTTGGAAGACAAGAGGAGGAGGATATCACACACATGATCAAAGTTCCTGTGACTCTCTCGGGATTGGGACAAGGTCCTCAACACTAGACTTTATGAATTCGTCCGATTCCTTTTCGTGAACAAGTGTCAAGATGCTCGTCCCCATGTTCGAGAGAGTGAGTGGGAGCTTGGTGTGATGGCGGTTGCTTGAGAATGAATCTCAATCTTTGGAATATCCACCGATAAACTTGATGAATCTTTATAAAATTGTAGGATACCAAGTGCATCCTCATCATCACCGCCATCGAGAATAAACGAAATTGAGAGCTAGATCCGGTCGCTTTTTCTTTTGCAATTAATTCCCTAATAGATTTTTCAAAAGCAATTTGGGAATTTATTTAGCACCGCTCTTCACTAGCAATTCTTCCATGGATTTCTCATGTGAATTTTGAATGACGGGACATTGTGGGAGTGGAGATTTGTCAAAACCGGAAGGTTGACATTGATAATCATCATGAGGACCCTCACAATATACACAAGAAAACGGGAACATTATGAATGTTGTTTTACTCAACTCCTCGCTTCTTTTCACCGATTCCGTAAGCTCTAGATAAGTGTCTTGTTGGGTTTGCTTTGAGGAGTTTGAGTTATTTGGCACCGTGGAGGTTGGTCGTGATATGGATAGTCGTAATTGTTACAAGGAAATGGATTCCTGTTTGACAATCGAGCCGAGATGGGGACCTCCACAGTTCTCACAACAAGAAGATCATTGAGCCCGGATTGGTGAATCATATGGATATTGGTCATAACCAAAGTTCGAGCATCACCGAAAACTGCTCATAGACAAACGATTTCAATTGACACTCAAATCCTTGGTGAGGACCTCCACAAAATTCACAAGCAGTTATGTTGATTATATGAAGATAAGTCGGGCTGTGGTGGGTAATTGGAAAAATTTGAGGGTCGTTACATGAGTTCGGATTAGGATCATAATCAAAGGAATTCCTCGAACCACAAAACAAACAACTCCGTTCCGAATATCATTACCACACTGTACACACGCATACACAATGACATGGTGAACCAAAAGAGGCTCACCACAACCGACACAAGGAATAAACGATTCTATTTGAGAGTTATGAGAAGGAATCGGTTCATTCAAAGAATCAACAAAACCAACATGGTGATCGAATGACTATTAAGACTCAAGAACATTTTGAAAAATCCGGAGGTGGGACAAGGGTGTGCTCGAGAGCTAGCAATTTCCACCACTTCCGTTATGGTCTCCGGTTCGGTTCTTGAGAAGCGTGAAGATTAGGCAAGTCATTCTTGCTAGTCACCGGTCTAAATTTCGCATGTTTGCTTTTAACCGTAAATCGTGAAAGTGTAGGATCAATTTTAGACGGCTTAGGAGCAATCGAGGGTTAGATCTTTGGATAACCGTAGGTTGGACGTGTTAGCACCTCCATTATCGGAGGAAGCACCGGTCCTTTGTCACCCGGTTTCTCGTTCTATTTCCCTACGCAGAATTAATGGATCATTACGAACAACACGAATTCTTGACATTTGTGATAAAATAGGAAGTTTTTCAACTTCGTTCCAGATTTCGTCGTAGTCGAGAGATTCCATGAGAATAGAAGAAGTTAGAATCAAATGGATAGAGGGTAAAGGAATAAAGAATAAAAAAGGGTAAGAGGGTAAAGATGAATATTTTTGGATTTTTGGATAAACATTTTGTAAAAACAAAGAAAAAATATTTTTGGTGTTGTTAACACTTTAGGAAAAGTGTTAATGAACTTTTTGATTTTGATTAACTTTACAAAAGAAACTGTTTACAAACGATGGTATATGTGCAAGTACGGGTCTGGAAATGTTTAAAACACGCTTACAGCCTCCCCGGCAGCGGCGCCAAAATTTGATTGGTGCAAAACCGTCAAGTTATCTCACGCAAGCTAGCCACTTGTGAATGACCAACCGTAAGAAACTCAAAACAGTTCACACACCAATGCAATTTAAGATCAGAGGAATATAGTGGATTCCTGGGTCGTTAAGTCCCACGGAGGATGAATTGGTGTTAAACAACTTCAGATGATAGAATGATCACTAAGGATAGTGATCAGTAAGGATTTTGAAATATAATTACCTAAAGAAAAGATTTGTAAATTACAGCGACTTAAATGCAAATTAAAAGAAATTAAAAAGTTAAAATATATTAAATAAACGCTATCACTATTTTTAAAGTGATGAACGTTTAAAACCTAAAACGTACGTTTAAATAAAGTTACGTAAACGTACAAAATAAAACGTGAGTTTTAAAGAAATAAAAGGCCTACAAATATGAAAATGATATTTTTACAATCCTAATAATAAAATAAAATTATTAGAAAAAGAAAATTATTTTTACAACTAATTATTTAATTATTATTAATTAAAAACTATTTATTAAGTATTTAAAATGCACTAAAATATAAGAAAATACAAAATTAACCTAGAAAAATGAAATTATAACTTAGAAAAATCTAAAATATGATAAAACTTATTTTAAAACTGAAAAATATTTTTAGACTTTATATGTATTTATTATTAATTTAATACTATTTAAAACTAATTAAATGCTAGAAAATACTATTTAAACCAAGAAAATTATGGAAAAATATTTTTATGACTTTTATATTTATCTTAATCTATGAAAATTGAAAACATATTTTTTAAGCTTTTTCCGATTTATTTGTATTAAAAGCTATTTAAAAGGATTAAAAACTATTTAAAATAAAGAAAAATACTAAACAGTGATGGAAAAATCTGAAAAATTCAGGAAAATGCTAAAATATTATTCTAAGTTTATAAAAAATATAAAAACATATGCTTATTTGTGAGAATATGAAACTGTAGAGCAACTGCTTATAAATAAGCAATTCAAAATAAGCTAAAATCCACAATTGGACACCAAATTAACACAGAAGCTAAATTATGCTATATTTACTTAATACTAACCTATTCCAACCATCCTAAACTTCTGAAAAGCAGTTTAAGCCAAAAATTAAGCAAAGCAAAAACTAGTTTTATTTAGAAAATGGGACAATATTGTGGCTGAACTAAGGGTGGGGTCCACAGAGCTTAAGCTCAAAAGCTTGGCTGCAAATGATAGTCACCGGGTGGTAAGTGATATGGAACCAAGAACCACCAGTGGGGTCCACTGGTGTGGCTGTCAGGGACCCACCAAAGTGGTGGTTATGTCCATTGTTGTGAGGTGCAAGGTACACAGGCATCATTTCGGAGAAGGGGTCAAAAGAAAGCTAAGAATAAGCACTTTATAAGCTAAGTGAGTATAAGCTAGTATTTTTCTAATTTTGTTTAGCAGCTAAATTTTACTATCCCAAAAGCTGATGGGCTAAATCCTAATATTAAGTACACAATAAAATTCTAAATTTTATTCAAAAACTGACTTAAGTAAAATTTGACTTTTTGATTTACAAAGCAGTTTGACTTTTATGAACTTATAACTAATTCTATGGATTTATTATGTTGTAATAAGCTGTAATAAGATTAATTTAAGCTATAGTATCAAGTTATTAACTACTTTGATGAATTTCACTTATAAAATTCCTAACAGTTATGAACTAGGGACATAATTAAGGTAATTTTGACTTTTAAACTAATGAGGACTGAATTTATTGCTTTGACTAAGCTACTAGGATCTATTGTAGTGTACATCAGACAAGAACAACACCACAATCAACCTCTAACACGCTTTATCAAACAAATCCAAACACCCTTTATGTAAACTGCTTTAAGACTTTTAGTACTAAAACAAAGTTTTAAATCAAGGAATCCATTTATTAACTAATATTAACTAAATTGAGACAGATAAAAGCGGAATTAACAATATTTAAGCACTATTACTAAGAAATGCAAAATTTAAGTAAATGGCTTACAATATATGTTTATGCTCCAAACTGAGAATTTAGAACTGAGAACCACACCTATAAGCTTACCAATAAGCTTCTAACCCATTTCCATTCAATTACCAACCTCCTTCAGATAACCTTCAAATATTTTGAGAATTCGAATTTGAAAATTGCATAATTTTGAAATGAAACTTAAAACTGATATTGATGCTGAAAATAGGTTTTTATTTCACTAAAATAAGATTACAAAACACTTAAGAGCTTAAACATGAACTGAAAAACTTAAATTATTAAAAACGACATAAGGTAAATTAAATTACACTACTTCCATTATCTCCTCTGCTTTTTCTCTCTTATTTATTGACTTATTTCACTCTTTGTCGACCTCTGATCATTTCCCACTTTGCTTCAATCTCTGAATTCATCTGAATCATACACTTGTCATTTTGGCGGGAAAAGTCATAGAGCAGGTTTCTGCATTAATTGAGGTAGTGAGCTATTTTTGCAAGGTGGAAAGGAGATGGTGACAGGTAGGGGAGAGGTGGAAAGGTGAAGAGGTGGAAAGCAAGTGGAGAAACCACCTGGTTTCAGGTATGCAGGGGTGAGGGAGAGTGAGGAACAGTGGTGGCGGTTTTTCTTTTATTTAAATTTTGGGCCGGGTTGGGTTAATGGACTGGGTACTTGGCTGGGTTTGGTGCTTTGGATAATATAAAGGATCCGTTTGGTTTTTGTAGCTAGTAACACACAAGGACCAAAATTGTAATTTGTCCAAACTTGAGGATTGAACTTTTAATATTTCCAAAGCTCATACAAGGGTTAAACCTGCAACATGTGAATAATACAAGGGCTAAATTTGCATAAAGTTCCATTTTTTATAAGTCCAAGGACCAAATCTGCCAATTTTGAAACTTTAAGGGCCTAACTTGTAATTTTCCAAAAGTTCACTATAAGGACCAATTTTGTCATTTATGAATAGTACAAGGTTTATTTTTGATAAATTTCCATTTTTAAATTCACCAAGGACTATTTTTGACATTTTCAAAGTTCGAGGACTAAAGTTGTCATTTTGTAAATTTTAAACTTTAAAGGGTTTATTTTGACAATTATTGAATCCATGGACCTTAAATGACATTTTACAAGTTTTTGAATCACCAGGACTAGATTTGACAACTTTTGTAACTTGGGGGACTAAAACTGCCAATTATGCAAACTTGATACGTTTTTCATCTGATTTTGATATTTTTGCATTTAAAACACATAAAACACTTTTTTGTGATATTTTCATCATTTTGATGCATTTCTGAGTGTTTTCAGATGTTTTTGCAGTCTAGATAGTACAAAAATGATGAGTATTTAGACACTCATCACCCACGAAGGCCCAAACCCAAAGTTATTTATGGAATAGGATATCAGATATCTCCTAACTTTGGAGATAATTGTTTACCAACCGACTTAGGCGGGATACACCGAAGGTTGGGGAACACGAAACCAACAAGGATTTCGTGTGTATATAATGGGAATCCCATCCCTCATTAAAGGTACGATCTAAAACCCTAACTCTCCTATTAACCCTAAAACCGATTACTTACTCTCACACCGGAGGATAATCGTGGGAGACAATCCCACGATAAGCCTAACAGTGTTTTCTGTTTACTTAGTGCGTGATTGGTGCAAAACCGTCAAGTTTTCTCACGCGAGCTAGCCACTTGTGAATGACCAACCGTGAGGAACTTAAAACAGCTCAAACACCAAATGAAATTTAGATCGAGAGAATACTGGTGGATTCCGGGTCGTTAAGTCCCACGGAGGATGACCGGTGTTTAACACAATCGATTGTCGAATAACCACTAAGGATAGTGATCGGTAAGGATTTTGAGTTATTTTATAAATTACGGGGCTTAAATGCAAATTAAAGAAAATTAAAAAGATTAACTATATTAAATAAACGCTATCACTAATTTTAAACGATGTTTTTGATTTTATGTTTTACAAAGCGAATAAAAACTACGTGACGTCTAAATAAAACGTGAAACTTACACAATATTAATCCTAAAAATATGAAAATTATATTTTTACAAACCTAATGATATAAGAAAATTTTAAGAAAAGAAAATTATTTTTATAACTATTTATCTAATTATTATTAATTAAAAACTATTTTTAACTAATTAATAATAACCTAAATTACAAGAAAATAGGAAATAAAGCTAGAAAAATAAAATTATGACTTGTAAAATCTAAAATAACAAAAATAATTTTCAAAACTATTTTATATTTTTACGGTTATTTTTCTATTTTTATGAATTTTAAACTATTTAAAACTACTTAAATTACTAAAATTAAAATAAACTATGAAAATCTGGAAAATTACTTTTTTACTTTTTATATTTATCTAAACCTAAGAAAATGAAAAATTATTTTTTGAACTTTTTCGATTTAATTGTATTAAAAGCTATTTAAAATTACCTAAAAACTGTTTTTAATTAAGAAAAATAGCAAACTGTTATGAAAAATTATGAAAATTTCAGGAAAAGTCTAATTTAATATATAGAATCTAAGAAAAATAGAAAAACATGTGCTTGTTTGGTGGAAATTGAAACTGCAGTTGTAAGTGCTTAAAAATAAGCACTTAAATAAGCCAAATGATCACCACAAGCTACCAAACTGAAATAGAAGCATTAATATGCTAAAACTACTAAAATGCAGCAAGAAACAACAATCCTTAACCTCTAGATTAGACAATGCTATGATCTTGATTTATTTGAGCACTTATGCTAAGACAGATTCTGAGTGCTACTTTGAGCTTAAGCACTTGCTTATTAATAAGCTGTAAATGAAAACCAAATGTTGGAAACTATACTAGACCTGGCTAAGAACATGTAAACCAAAAGCGGACCTAGAGAAGCTCATGGAGCTCGGATAAGCTCTGCAAAGCTTGAGAAAACTCGGTGGTGGATCGAGTTTGGTGAGCAGGGCAAATAAGCCCTGCTTGATGAGCTTGTTTGAGGGCTTTAGAAAATTACTAAAATTATGAAAAAATGACAATAAGGAAACAGACCAGTTGAAGTTTTAAAGACCACAAATCTCACTTGATTTAAACCAGTAATGAACCTGTGAAAAATCTCCTTGGGTTGGCAAAAAACTGGTTTTTCAAAATTTTGACTTTTGACACAGTTGAGAAAAGTTGACTTTGGTGAGATTAGAACTAAATTTATGGACTGATGTTGATGATATATGGTTAAATGAAACTATATTAGGCTATGCTACTGATTTTCAAACATGAAACAAGCATTTGATTTCTCAACTCCTTATCAGATATGTAATTAAGACAGATATGGAGTGATTTTGACTTTTGTGATTAGCAGGTACAATATTAAGACTGATATGAGTCAAATAGCACTAAACAAGTTTAAACCAACAAAACTCAACTCATGAACAAACCTCAAATACAGTTTAAATGCATAATCCAAACACACCTTTTGAAACTGTTTTGAACTAATAACTAAGTAAACTAATTAGTTAACTCATTTTACCACTTAACCTGAATCTAATATCCTAATTACTACTAATTAAACTTGTCTAAGCTATTTAATGACAATAATTTCAAATAGAAGAACAATATGAAAACTGCATACAAAATGAAAAGGAGATGATAAGCTCACAAATGTCAAGCCTGTTAGTGCAGCTTAAACAGAACCCAAATCCACTATTCTATATCAATTCCAACCCAAATCCATCTCTGCAACACCCTGTTCCATTTCCAACCTGTTTGACCAAATGTTCTTCTCTGTTGACTTTTGTTGACCATCAACCAAAGTTGTTTAAAAATGAATTCCAAGCTTATCAAAAAGCTATAGTAGCTTAAGTAAACCTGTTTGACTATTAAATAAGCTTATTGAAGCTTGGTAACAAGAGTTTGATTTGGAAATTTGCAACAGTAAGCACAAAACATGAAATGTGAATAAAAACTTGAAATGATACTTGATGATAGTTTGGATACACTTAAAAAGCTTAATTTGATACAATGAAGCAAAACATTACAACTTAAAGCTTAATTTAAAACATGAAAATGAAATACGACATACAAAAATTTTAAAAACTAACTAACTGCCTTCTCTCTTGCCTTTCTTCCTCTTTTATGCTTCAATAATGTTCCACGTGTCCTTCTGAGAGTATCCCACCTCTCTATTTGACCAATGGGTGAGTTTTGCACATTTTGGCCGTTTTTATCATTTTGGCGGAAAAGGATTTGACTTGTTGCTCTGTGAAATAGCTAGTAGGGGGTGGCATTTATTGTGGGGGGTTTGTGATGATGAGGGTGGTGGAAAGGTGATGGGAGAGGGTCTGTATGTTGCAGGCAAGTTGTGGAAGAAAGAGGAACAGTGGGCGGCAAAGGCTGCTTGGTTTGACTTAGTTTGACCAGGGTTCAAAAAGGGTATTGACAGGGGGTCAAAGGGTATAAGTGGCAGGGCGTCCAAAATGTTTTGACAAGGCTAAGTATTAGGCTTATTATACAAGGACTAAAATTGCCACTTTCTGAAAGATGAGGGACCAAACTGCCAATTTCTCAAAGTTAACATAAGGACTGAATTTGACAAACTTTAATAGTATAAGTACCATTTTTGACATTTTCTAATTCTCAAAGGACCATTTTTGCCAAATTACAAAGTTCAGGGACCTAAGTTGTAATTTTGTAAATTTGAATCTCAAGGACCAATTTTGACAACTTAGGAATCCTAGGGACTTAAAATGATATTTTCTTTATTTATAATTACCGGGGACTGCTTTTGACAACTTTTGAAACTGGGGACTAAAGCGCCAATTATGCAAACTTGATACGTTTTCACCGATTTTGATATTTTGCATTTAAAACACATAAAACACTTAATTGTGATATTTTTATCATTTTGATGCATTTCTGAGTGTTTTCAGATGTTTTTGCAGTTTAATTTGTACAAAAATGATGAGTATTTACACACTCATCAGTGCGCAGGTCTCAAGCAGCAATATTCAATTGGTACGAGAACCAAAGCCCAAATAAGGAACGTCCAACTTTTGTATCAATAGCAGAACTGATGTGTAAATTTTAAGTATGATCCAACTCTTTAAGATGCTCAAGTTCAAATTTAATTAGTTTAGGTGTCGAACACGACGTTAGTTTGGATCTTTAATATCACTCTAGAAGCTGAGATAAAGCTTTACACTTAAATGGAAGGTTGAGGAAAATAACAATGAAAAAACTATGACTATAGAATATTAGAAGATAAATTAGAGGCCTAAGCTCAATTGTGGATTTAAGCTTGTTAAGGTTCCATGTAATTTTCACTACAGGGTTTCAATGTTTAATAAAGTTTCACATTTCTGGCCAAAATCCTAACTGTAGGGTTCTAGTGTCACCCGCATGGCAAATAAAACATGCACAGCGGAATAAAATAGATAACATGGTCATGCTACTAAAAAACCTTGACCAGTCTGATCTTAACCTAATCTTTAATATAACCTAATCCTAAATACGAAACATGGGTGTTTATAAAATACTTACTTGTTATCCTGCTTGCGTAAGCTCCTTAATGAATCTGATGCGCGGGTTCGCCTTCCTTCTGAGTTGATCGAGCAAGTTAGGGTTTCTGGAGAAAACCTAACTTCGGGTTGCGTCAAGTATCCACCGATACTGCACAAGTAGAATAGGGCTTTAACCTAAGCTAGTTAGACAAGAGACGAAACACCTAGTAAACCCTAAGTCGACTACAGGTCGATTATGGATGTTTGGTGGTCGATTTTAGGTTTGGGAAACCCTTGATCGATGATCATGGGATGAGAGGAGGAGAGGAGATACTTTTAGGGTTATTGTGTGAGTTATGAGGACCTTTCAAAGTTCCTTTGTATTTATAGGAAAGCTAGGAAGGATCTAAAATACTTGTAGACCAAGTATTGGTGTTTGTTTAGGAAACAAACACCTCCCCTTCCCCTAGGGTCGGTCGAACGAAACCCAAACAACCCTTAATTAGGGGTTGTTTATTTTGCTTCTTGTTATTAATTACCCCTTAATGTTTATCCCTTCATAAATATTAAGTTTCGGATAATAACCGTTTAGTCCCTAAATGAAAATACGGTTGGATTCTCATTTCCATTTCCATCTCATTTCATTTCGTATACTCATTTCTTATTTTCGCTAACTCATTTTATTTAGTATGCATCGGTGTGACCCTTCGGCATTTTCGTGAAGGTAATTTTTTAAAGCTTGATGTGTTGTTTGCACACATAAATCCTTTCAGACTCCTACTGATACAAACAGAACCACGCATGAACTTCTTTCACTGTACCAAGAGGTCCCGAGCAAGATATTGCAATACCTCACTCACAGAAACCAATTCAATACCCGTTTAGTAATATTACAATCGTTAGCTACGCCCAGCTAAGTCGTGCACAAACTTCATGTTTAAGCTCGTCTCAAACTTCAAGTTCAGCCCAGGGTATATGACTATATTCCTTCGCACTTTTGATATTTTTGGAAAGTACCTGGCATGGATATCTTAACCTTCAAGATACTCTCGTCCTTTCTTGTTTTCATGTATGATTTCAAGTCTCAAAGTGCTTTAGGCACTTTTGTCGTATGACCGTACTCTCCTCAAATGATAGCACACAAGGGGCCTAGGAAAAATATCATTTCTCCAATCTATTTCAACTAAGAGCAACAGAATTTCCCTATTGGCCAATTAATCATTTTTTCCCACTTCCCACTGAATTTGACCTTAGCACACAACGGTACGCTTTTACGATGTAACTAGAAACTAAGTCTAAATTCGGTGAGAAACAAAGTCCAACGTTTCACATCCTCATGTCATTGGTATAGTCCGTCACGATCAGAGAACGTCATTAACTATGATCTATGTGTTTGCTTCTCGATCACAGCCACGTCCAACATATGACGCCACAAATGCATATGAAACTCACTATCTTCGCCTAAGTGTTTCTCGTTTCATAATAGTTATACAACATTATCTTGGTATCCCTCCATGATAATCAAATAAGGACCCCTTTAGAATGAAATTTCTTTCATCCATGGATTCAAAGTATACAAAGTAGAATCTACTCGTAATGTCTCGTCAATTTGCACGAATCTCCAACAATACCTTGATTCTCGTGTGATTGATTTAGCTCATATAAGGAGATGATGTGAGCAAATCACTAATACATTAAACCCCCTGACGATTCTCTTTAGGAGAATCCTTGAGCCTCACTTACCATACCTTGTCTACTGTTAATGAATCTAAGTGAGTTTTGGTATAAAAAAATTTAGTATTACTGGATGATAGACTTAGCTAAATTCGTGATACACTTAGCTTAGTATTCAACGATGCACTTTATTTTACTGGATTAGGTAAAATGGAATTATACCAACAATTAAAAATCGTGACTCCTTGTAATTATTTCTCCCAAGTCTCTGAGAACATCAATACAAGCTTCCTTCGAACCGCGATGTAGTTGCGTTTTCCTTGATTTGTAGTCCCTGACTTCAAATCTTTTAAGTCACATGGCTTCTTTAATTATTCCATAACAACTCAAGATCAACACATTCCCATGTGCCAGATTATTTTGCTCTTCTGGGCAAAGTACATCTTGTTTAATGATCTTAACACCTCCCACTGAATCTTGCAATACTTTAGAATTCCCTCAGATCAACCTTGATCTATAATTCTGATCATGCTTTGTACTCTTTAGTTAAATGATCAAAATTTAACTTTACCGTTTACTTTCGCTTCTGTCGCTCAACTCTGAGTTGAACTTTTTAACCCTTTGTCCTGTTAAGGACACCTTGGCTTGAGTACATTAACTTGATCAATTTAATAGTTGTTAACATAGTTAACTATTCCTCTTGTAAGACATCTTCCAGCCTTGCCTAAGCATTCCAAAGCAGCTGCGAGACCTTACTCATGATCTACAAACTCATGCCCTTCTGAGTTTGGTTTACAGATCCTGATATTTACTTGATCTCTAGATAATTGGAAACACTATCACTCATGTGTTTATCTTTTACAAGAAATCTTATCCCTCATATACTTCTAGTATTTAGTATTGCATGTAGGGTTATACGGCTTGATGTCTTTAAAGACTTGAGGTAAACAGCCCATAAGACCAGTTTGTATATTGGTTATCTGGTAGAAGTACTTCTTTGATTTCACTATCCGCGATAGGTTTGAATCAAAGTTTCTCTTGCTACTACTTTGAACCTCCATCCCAGATGGATTGCATCAAAGCTTACTTCTGCCTTTAAGCCTAAAGACATTTCAAATACTCCATTCACTTCATCAGTTCCTCTTTAGGGAACCCATAAAGTATGATTACTCATTTGATCAAACTAGATAAATTGATGTCTTAGTTTGCAATTATATTTGGGATTCCTCTAAGTTTTTTCCAACCCTTTTAATATCTGATTTTAAATTATAAGGTGTCAAATAAATTTAAATTTGAAAAATAAAATAATGTTTAAAACCTAAAATATTAAAATTTAAAACAAGCCCTAAACGAGAAAATATTTTAAATGAAAGACATAAATTTAAATTATTTTTAAAATCCTAACCCTAAAACCAGGTATTCGCTCTCAGTCGGCATCTTCTACAAACTTCTCAGCACTCTTCATCAGCTACTTCCACAGCTTCTGTCCAACACTCCTCTTCACTTCTCATCTACGTTGTATTTTTCAAAAAGTTAGATCATGTTACATCGTAACGAAGTGATATACAACAATATTATTTATGTACTAACTTGCGGTCTTAGCAGTATTCTCCTTATCCTTTTTGGTCTGACAAGTCCTTGATCAGTGTCTTTCTTTCCCGCGCTTAAAGTAAGAAACCCTTCCGGGGTTTACCTCCCTTAAATACTGCTTGGGAAGATTTGTCTTTCTTCTTCTCATCACCTCCTGTCCCTTTCCACTTGCCCTTTTACTTCCCTTTGTACCCATCCACCACCAACACATATTTTGACTTCTGCTCAAGACCCATTTCGGCCATGTTGAGCATGTTATGCAGTTCGGGTACAGTCCCACCCTCAACATTATTCATGTTGTAGTTGAGTATGAACTGCTTATAGTTCTTGCTTAATGAGTTTAAGATGGAATCAATAACAAGCTGGGGTGCAATTACGTGACCTAGCCTTTCAAGTCGATTGATGTGCCCAATCAATTTTGATTATATGGGAAATCATCAGTGATCCCTCAACCATCTTGCAATCGCTCATATTAACAATTGCATCGAACCTTTCGGTTCGAGCTAGCGTCTGGAAAGTAGTACACAGCTGGTTAAGTAGATTAAAGGCACCAATGTCCAGGTAGTTGATAAATAGACCTAGTTTGGCTCCTATTATTTTGTAACATGTTAGATGATTAATAAATAGACCTAAGCCCGGGATTAGGGTCTGTTTATTAATCATCTAATATAACAATCCTTGTATATATTTGATGCAACTTCTGTTAATGAATTCACTTCTTGATGTACTTATCAAAGTCTTTATAACACAAATAGAAAGCAAACAAAATTCAACAACTCCTAATCTTTCCGAACAGTTTTATATATTGTGCAACGTATTTTCTTTTTTCTTTTCCTATTAAGTGTTAATTATCAAACACACACATCTCTTATTTTTTAATTTTATGTTTTATTTTTGTTAGATAGTATGATTTTAATTCATTCTCATGGTTTATAAGTACATGGACTATTCATGTACTTATTACTAATAGTTTGATGTTTTAGCTCTATTTTGCAGGTTTGATATACTTGATGGGCTGAAGTGGAATATAGCTGTATATAAGCTCACATCCCCAGCCTTCTCTCTAATAACTTCATCTCTCATAATTTTGATCTAGGGTTTTCTCTCTATCACTGTGTCTGTTATTAAGTATGGTATTACTGTGATCATCTTGATCATTAAGTCTTGCGGTTTTAGTGTTATTCTGAGTGTTGTAGTGAGGTGCTTTGTATTTGATTCTTGTAGTGTGACAAGTTGGATCCTTCTGAACGGGACAACTTCTTTTCTTTTGTATTGTTTGGTGAGCACACAATTGTGGACTCATCTTCTTGTTCTTATTAGTAATAAAAGATTTCACCAAGGGGTGGTTGGCTGGGTGATGTTCCAGTGTTGTGATTGTGGTTTTCTGAGTTGAATCATAGTTTTAACATGGTATCAGAGCCATGACTTTGGTCTCCGTTGGTTCTTGATATTATTAGGGTTTTTAGGGTTTCGGAAAAATTTGGGGGTTTCTTGTTTTAGTTGCAATTGGATTCAATTAGGGCTGTTTTCTTAACGGCCATAGTGTGAATCGTTGGTTTAGGCAAAGTTTGTGGTAATTCTTGATTTTTCAGTTAGGGTTTCTTCAAACCCTAATTTGAAAATTTGGGGATCTTGATTCTTGGTGATCCGTAGAGGTTTCTGAGTGGGTTCTTGGTTACCAATAGTCAGGACTAAGTGAATCAAGGCTGTTGGTTTGTTCTCTGGTTATTTTCGCTGCGTACTCATAGTACTGTAAGTGTTTCTTTCTTCCTTTAAACCTCTGAACACTTTAGTGGCTACACTACAAACTCAGGGGTAACTTCTTGACCTACTTTTGTGAGAAGCAAGGAAACTACTCTTCCCCCTGATAGGTGTGAAACTGGGTGTTACAGCTTGGTTTGGGTGTGAGTTTTTATTAGTTCTTAGTATCTTTAGTGTTTTTGAGTCTAGGTCGTTGGAGGATAGGATCTTGGGCAGTCTTGGAAGTCTGGTGGTTTTTTATTGAATTTGATTGGTTTGTTAGAGTTGTTAGTTTCTGTTGGTTGTTTGTTTGTCTTATTTATATATGTTTTTTTTGTTCTTGTTTGGTTATTATGGCTGAGGTTCTTATTAGTAGTTTAGATGCTAGTAATCCTTTATATTTGCATGCTAAAGATAACTCTAATGTGGCTTTGGTTAATATTAAATTGACTGGTTCTGAGAATTATAAAATGTGGTCTACTGCTATGAAAATTGCTCTTAAAGGTAAAAAATAAAATGGGATTTGTTGATGGTACTTGTGTTAAACCTGTGACTGGTGTTGTCCTCTCCCAACAATGGGAAAGGTGCAATGCCATTGTGTTAGGATGGATTCTTGGCTCTTTATCTTAAGAGTTATACATTGGGCAAGTCTATTCTAAGATTTCTTCTGAGGTTTGGGATGAATTGCAAGAAACTTATGATAAAATGGATGGGCCTGTTATTTTTAATTTGGCACATAAGATAAATGAGTTAAAACAAAGTGATTTGTATGTTCCATAGTACTATCATAAACTCAACTCTCTTTGGAGAGAGTTTGATATTTTAACTCTCTTACCTGCTTGTACTTATGTTGCTCATGAGGATACTCTTAAGCACATCAACTTGTTAGACTTATGCAGTTTCTTATGGGTTTAAATGATGTTTATCAAATTGTGAGGAGTACTTTGTTGTCTAGGGATCTTTTACATGATGTAAAGGATGCTTTTGTTGTGGTTTCTAGAGAAGAATCTCATAGAGGTTTTTCTCCTGGGTCTATGTCTGTTAAAAGTGCGACTGCTGTTTCTCCTGGGTCTATGTTTGTTAAAAGTGTGTCTGCTGCTTTCACTATTAAGAATAGTGCTACTAATAGTAATAATTCTAATTCCAATAGTAATAACAAAAGAGGTAACACTAATGCTAATAACAAGAACAGAGGTCCTAATCCTAATCTGATCTGTAAACATTATGGTTTAATTGGTCACACTATTGAGAGGTGTTTTGAGTTAAATGGTTACCCCCTAGTTTTAAAAGGAACCCTAATTTGATCAAACAAAATGGTACTAATAAAAGATTCAATGCTAATTCTGATTTGTCTCAAAATTTGCCATCTACTTCTTCAGGTTCTTTGTCTAGTTCTATCACAAATGAACAGATGATGAAACTTTGAGTTTGACTAATGAGAAGCCTCTTGTTGGTGCTCTACTAATATGGCAGGTATTAAATCCAGTTATCTTAATCATAATGTGTTTTTCAATCTTAATATTGAAAAGTTTTTCTGTTCTAAAATTGGTGTTTCTGGGTATAATGTCACTTTGGGGTGGATTATTGATAGTGGGGCTAATCAACATATGACTAATTCTACTAAAAATATGTTTAATGTGGTTGATATTTCTATTCTGACGTTAACTGTGGGTCACTTTAATGGTACTATGGCCAAAGTGGTTGCTATTGGTAGTCTTAAATTGACTAATAATGTGGTGTTATTTGAGTGCTTGTTGTGCCTGAATATAATGTCAGTTTTCTTTATGTTAATAAAATGATAAAAGATAACAAGTTTTTTAATTGGTTTTGATGAGCATAAGTGTTATATTCAGGATTTGAATCTGGAAAAAATTGTGGGGACTGGTAGTCAATCTGCTGGTCTATATCTATTTGATGGAAATACTCATGGTGAGTATGTTTTTGGTTTGTGTAATTCTGGTTTTGTTTGTCATGTATCTAGATATATGTGGCATTATAGACTTGGTCATCCTGTTGATCAGGTTATGTCTGTGTTGCAAAAAACTATTGGTTTTAAAAATGGTGATCAGTCTGCTCCTTATGACATATGTCATAGAGCTAAACAGACTAGAGAGCCTTTCCCTTTAAGTGAGTATAAGTCTGTTAATGTTGGTGATTTGATTCATTGTGATGTTTAGGGGTCTTATAGAGTTACTAGTAGGGATGGGTTTAGGTATTTTCTTACCATTGTTGATGACTTTAGCAGGGTTGTTTGGGTTTATTTGCTTAAGTTAAAAATGGAAGTTTATGAATATCTTGAAAATTTTATAAAACTCATCTTTACTCAGTTTGATAAAAGGGTTAAAATTGTAAGGTCTGACAATGGAACAGAGTTTGTGAATAATAAAATGTCTATATTGTTTAATAATCTTGGTATTATTCATCAAACTTCATGTTCTTACACTCCTCAGCAAAATGGGATTACTCAAAGGAAACATAGACACCTTTTAAATGTGGCTAGGAGTCTTATGTTTTAGGGGGGGATTCCTCTGTCTATGTGACCTGAATGTGTTTTAACTGATGTTTATTTGATTAACAGGCTTCCCTCCTCTGTCTTTTCTGGTGCTTTCCCTTATAGATTAGTGTATGGTAAGGACCCTGATCTATATCATATGAGGGCCTTTGGATGTCTGTGTTTTGCAAATTTTTTATATAATTCTGATAAGTTTTTTTTTAAGGTCTAAAAAATGTGGCTTAGTTGGTTTTTCTACTGATGTAAAAGCTTATAAGTTGTATAGTCTTGATAAGAAAACTTTCTTGTTTTCAAGAGATGTCAAGTTTTATGAAACCATTTTTCCATTTAAAATGAAGTCTTGTGATAAAAATACACTTGATCAAAGTGAGTCTGGTGGAACTGATACTGAATGTTTAAGTTTTTTTGACATCAAGGGTTCTCAGAGTCCCAATGATGAAGAGGAGGATCCTCCTAATGAGGATGGTAATAGGGGAGCTGCTTCTGATGACTGTGTTAACACAGTTGAGGATGAAGCAGTTACCATTGCATCCCAAATGGGAGAAAATGTGGTCACCTCTAAGGGCACTGGTTTACAAAATCAAAATGTTGAGGGTCCTAGCAACACTGAGGAAGAACCATAAACTGATTTTAGGAGGTCTAATAGGCTGAGAACTCAACCTGCTGGGTTTAATGATTACATTGTTTCTAGTAGTTGCAGATATCTTCTTGAAAAGTATGTATGTTATTCTAAGCTGTCTGCTAGGAATGTCTGTTTTTCTACTACTCTTAATAAGTCTGTTGAACCTAAGTCTTATGTTGAGGCCAGTCTTGATCCTAATTGGACTGAGGCTATGGACTAAGAAATGGAAGCATTACATAGAAATAATACTTATGTTAGATGTTTCAATTAATTTGGCTGTGACTAATGGTTGGCCTTTATTTCAACTTGATGTTAATAATGCTTTCTTGTATGGTGATCTTCATGAAGAAATTTACATGAAATTGTCTCCTGGTTATTATGACAAAGATAAGACTAAGGTTTGTAGACTTGTCAAATCTTTGTATGGTCTTAAACAGGCTCCTAGGCAGTGGAATGAGAAGTTAACTACTGTTTTAAATGATCATGGTTCTGTTCAAAGTAAAAATGATTATTCCTTATATGTTAAACATGATAAGGGTGTGTTTATGGCCTTATTGTTTTATGTGGAAGACATGGTCATCACTGGGAATAATAAACTTGAAATTGAAAAATTTAAACAGTTTTTAAATGCTAAATTTGATTAAAGATCTTGGTCTTCTTAAGTATTTCTTGGGTATTGAAGTTTTTGAAAATGAGAATGGTGTTTGTTTAACTCAAAGGAAGTATTGTCTTGAGCTTCTTAGTAAGTATGGATTATTGGCTTGTAAGCCTGCTGCTACTCCTTTGCAGCAGAATGTTATGTTGAATCATGTGGAAACTGAGAATGATAAGTTTATCACTAATTTGACTCAATATTAGAAGTTGGTAGGGAAACTGATATACTTGTCTGTTACTAGACCCGATATTGCTTAAGTTGTTCATTGTTTGAGTCAACATATGCATGCTCCTTTGCAGTCTCATTTTAGTGTAGGTTTAAGAGTATTAAGGTATCTCAAACAAGGTCCAGGTACTGGTATTTAGTTTAATAAGGGTAAAAAATTTAGTCTGAATGCTTTCACAGATGCAGATTCGGCTAAATGTCTTAAGGCTAGGAAGTTTGCTTCAGGTTATTGTGTCTATTTTTGCAATAATATTATTTCTTGGAAAAGTAAGAAGCAACCAACAATATCTAGGTCTTCTGTTGAGACAGAGTACAGATGTCTTGCATCTGCTACTTGTTAAATTATTTGGATTAATAACATTTTGAAGGATCTAGATATTGAGGGCTTGCTTCCAGTGAACTTGTTTTATGATAGCAGTTCTGCAATTCAGATTGCTGCTAGTGCTGTTTTTCATGAGAAAACTAAACATTTTGAAATTGATCTTCATTTGGTAAGAGAGAAAGTCTCTTCAGGTGTTATTAAAACTTTCAAAGTTGAATCTGCATATAATATTGCAGATGGTTTTACTAAGGGTTCAAGTATAACTCAACATAAGTCATTTTGTGATAAACTTGGTCTTGTGGATATGTTTAAGCTATGAGACTGAGAGGGGGTGTTGGATAGTATGGTTTTAAGTCATTCTCATGGTTTATAAGTACAATGACTATTCCTATACTTATTACTAATAGTTTGATGTTTTAGCTCTATTTAGCAGGTTTGATATGTTATGCCCCGATTCCCCGTTTGACCGGAAATTACTCGATTTTTAAAACTTTGACGCGGAAACGTTTGACTATAACTTTTTCTCATTAAACTCTTCAATATACTACAAAACTATGACATTTGAACATCGACAATTCTTATTATAACATATACTCGAATACTTTTTAAAACAATGGCACTAGACTATAACAAAATATCATTTTAAAGCTGCAATACGGGCTAACGCCGTCGACTTACAAGCTGCAACGCCGTCACCCTTTAACTGTAACTCAAAACATGTTTCAGATATAACACGCGACAGTTCAGAGGGTTTTAAACCGACGTCGTCGCAACCGGGGTCTAACGTCGTCACCCACAATTTCGTGACGCCGTCAGGTCATCAGACCTGTATATTTGACAGCAAAACTTCACAATACCAAATCAACCCATTTCGACTCAATTGTTCATTTGACCCTTACAACTTAAACAAAATGTCATATAATCTATGACAAGCATACCTTAATAAACAAAAATATCACTTGACCCGTTTAACCTCAAAATGGGTAAGATTACTCATGAACCAAACACCCTTTTTGGGACCAACTATAACATACAAATTGACTCTTTAGAACCCAACTATAACAAAACTTCTCAATTCAATAGCATAACAACTATAACAATTAAAACCGACATTTTGACATACGGAAAATCTTTTATAAATATATACAAATCAACGGGGGCACAAATTCACGTGGAGCTCGGTATCTACCTAGCTCATATTTCTTTCACATACAATCATCCACATAGCCAATCAATGATCTGAATCTAAGCCATGATACTTCAAACACATGAACCTACAAGAACATTGACAACTATAACATGTAAGCGATAATGCTTTGTAAGTAATCGGCTAAAACATGGTAATGCTTCTATCATCTTATAATTCACATGAGCATTGCTACACACAAACCATATCACAATTAGCACATAAGGCAATAACACATACCTTAATACTTCACTAGGTAATTAACTCTATAAACTTTATCAATTGCCATATTGGTCCAATAATTTATTAATTTAACTATAACCAATCTTTACTATAACAATTAAAGACACATCATATAATAATTTCCACATTAAGCATGTAGTAACCAGATTACTTACCTTAGCAATTCATGCTAAGCCATAAACCATTATCATCATCTTTCATATCTTTCATTAGCCATAATCAATCACCATCATCCAAGTTAACATCTTTAAACATAATATAAAAATGCATTTAAAACATAAACAATAAACTATAGCCATGGTTTACACAACCAATTGGCTCACATAAACATCCTCTAATTCATCATATACTCATATATTGATTATGTGATGATCCAGCCCATATATTCATCAACTTTGACCCATAATAAAATATCTCATATTTACCATAATTCTTTTAATCAATCATTTCAATGATCATAACATGATCATATCCCAAATTACCCATTTTGCTTCAATTCCATCAAAGGGGTTTCATCATATTACTCTATAACATCTCAATTAGTGTTTACAAACACAATTACCAAAAACTCCAATTTAGGTGTATGAACCCTAACTTCTCAATTAACACTTCAATTGAGGATCACTTACCTTGTAGTGTCCTTCCTATGGGTTCATACTAGGGTAACCACCCTTGCTTCACCATCAATTGGCTTACTAAACCATGGTACTCTTTTCCCTCCAATTCCATATCATGACACATACACACCACACTAATATTTCTGGAACTTAATGGAGAGTTGGGGAAATATCTAGAATTAAGTAGGTGGCAACTTTGGCTACTTAACACAAATGGTCCCTCAAGTCCCATTCCTCTTATTTTGGCCACACTATACTTATAACAAGTTTACAATGTGACAACTTAGGTCCTCTTCCTTTCTATAA
This sequence comes from Chrysanthemum lavandulifolium, assembly GCA_022545495.1. Classification (NCBI taxonomy): domain Eukaryota; kingdom Viridiplantae; phylum Streptophyta; class Magnoliopsida; order Asterales; family Asteraceae; genus Chrysanthemum; species Chrysanthemum lavandulifolium. Next base: position 118,381,039 of record CM040243.1, read on the forward strand.
CTATAACAAACATTTGTTAATTAATAGTTTGACTATCGGTTGACTAGTCAATTCCATCAAGTCCTTAGACCACATTCAACCATGGTGGGATCTATTGGTATTTCCGGGATAGGGGTGTAACAATTATACCCCCTTATTTAGATTTCTTCCCCAAAATCTCTTGTCTATTGTCATCTAACACTTAATTCCAACTTACACCATGTTACATAAATAATCATTTAATCAATTTATTGCAAAGATTTCCTTAATCTTGTAATTCAAGGCCCACTATAACATAACCAATCTCTTTTTATTTCTTCATAAAATTTCTATAACAAAACACATCATTATGTCATCCAAGACATAATTTAGAAAAATCAAATATTCCCATAATCAATTTCTTACCATAACATTCACATATATAATCACGGATATATTATTTTGACTTTTTATAAGTCAAATTTAACCAACCCTTTCACATTTCACCATAATTATTCCATAATTTATTAATTTCATTACTATAACGTTTGTTATTGCTATAACATTTGCATAATTTTTTTTCACAATTCTTATGAACGCAATGGTCTTATTCAATTTACCACATGCCCCCAAGGCATACTATAACTCATTCAAGTTTTTAAATTCATATAATTTATGATCTCCACGATCATTTACACAATACATCACATCATCAATAACGATTTCAACTATTTTACTTAGGTTTCAATTTCCCATAACGTAAGTTTTACACAACGACCCATACTTAGGGTCTGACACGAAACTCCCATTTCCCTTATCTTATTTCCTTAAGACATCTAGTTAGTTTTAGACTTTTATTTTCTACTCCACTACCCTACTCATGCCATATCGGGACACATAAGCCTACTCATTTATACTTCCTCATTTACATGGAGAGGCATACCAAACGATGTAAATCAAGAAAATATACACTCATAGTTTGGTGACTCATTCTTTACTTAAATGAAAAGGCGTCCCAATCCACTTAAATAAAGGAATTATAAGTCATCCTACTTACACACTTCCGAAATAATACTAATACATATCTGTAACACAATTTGACTTTCCAAAATTTTCATTTCTTAGCATTGGATATTTTTTACTATCACAATTCCTGAAGGAGCCATCTCATATGCCGAGGATATAGGCAATCTGTTGGGAATTATACGTTTGAGTTGATAAGACAAAAAGAATGAAACAAGAGGGACTTAATACGACAAGAAGAAAACCTACAAAAAGATGGAAGGACTTGCTTGAAAAAGAAGTTTTATTTATTAGTCCTTATTCTCTAGTATATAAAGAGGACATAGGTGTAGGTTTAATTTAATTAATTCTTCCATAATGTAGACGTACAAGATGTAAACCAAAGGTGTGTGTGTGTGGGAACCTAGGCGTTAGGGGAGAACGCCTAGGGTCATGGTTAGTTAGTTAGTTACTTGCTAGGCGTATGTTCATGTAAACGCCTAGGTTAGTGTTTAGTGGTAGAGATGATAATGAAAAACCTTGTTCATAATAATATTGATTCTATGTTTGAATATTCCGCCTTCATTATTATGTGTTCCTAGATATAATATTAGACCTAGTCTAAGAGTTACAACGATCTTTACATGTGGTATCAGAGCCTGGGGCTCGTGATATCTAGGATCTACAAGGTCTTTCGAAGAGAAAAGAAGAAAAAAATTCGAATCTGGAATTTTCGTAAGGTTTCTGCAGGGCTGTTTTTAAACAACGATAACTTTTTCGTTAACCGTCGGATCGGGACGAATTTTAGGTGGATGTTCTCTATATGACAATCTAACTTTTCACCGAAGGGATCTTCGATCTGAGCTTTCAATCATAAGATATTCACCGTCTAAGTTGGTCTTGAAGGAGTTTTCAAAATCGAATTTTTGATTTTGGTGTTTTCATTCGTTTGAGTATGCATTAAAAGGTACTATCAAACCCTAATTCAATGAGCTTTTAATGATCACTATTTTCGGAGTATGGTTTGCTAGTTTATTGGTGTCGAAACCCTAAATTACTCAAAGTACTGTTGAAGACAAGGTTATTTGGTGAGTCAAAGGCAGTCTGTGACATGGTTTATGCAAAGCACTGCTCTATTCAAGTTCGAAAGTACTGCTGATTTCTTAAAGTACTGCTTATGCTTCAAAGTACTGTTGGTCTCCTTATGAAATCTTCTTTGCAACGTCTTGTTCAAAGTCTTGCTTATTTTCAAAATCTTGCTACCCTTTCATACTGAAATCTTCGCTTGGATGAAAGTCTTTATAAAAATCTTGCTCAAGGTTTTTACATGGCGAAATTTATTTGGATTGGCAGTATAATGGTTTATTCCGAGGAGATTTGGAGTTAAGGGGAAGTCGAGCATAATTATTGTTATGATTTTTGGACGACACACACACATGTTATTGTTCACACACACAAGGAGTTTGGTGATTTGTTCTTAAAAGGATTAAAAAAGGCTCGTATTTGATTCTTATGGATTAATTGATTATGAAGAAGGTTGAATATCATTTATTTAATGTTGTAGTTGAGTTTCACAGGTTTGTGTTCTTATCATATAGCTTGATGAATCTAGCAATGTGTGATTTTTCTTATGATGCTCTATGCACACATTGGCTATCACTTAAAGGAGTTACATTGTAGTGCTTAGTATCTCATATTAGTTGAGGATTTTGTCAAGGGATTGCGGTCTACTTATATTTGGTGTTTCGTATAAGTATGGAGTTCCGTGGATAGTACAAGATTTAAGACACAAGTTTGGGAAATTCTACTTCTTCATCAAATTCGTTATATTTGGTTTTCTTCACAAGTGATCATTACAAGGAGCTTACCGATTTGAAGAATCAAGAAGATGGTTAACATATGGGTTTCAGGGGAAGCTTATTGTTAAATGTTTAACCATCTACATGCACCACTCAAGGGTAAGTGTTTGATTTTTACTACTGTTGATCATTATTACTACTGCTAGTTGGATTTTTCTACTGTTTTGGATCCATTTTTCTTATGATACGTAATGGTGGGCGATTTTAAAAATTGGAAGTCTTAGATTGGAAGTATGATATTGGTTTGTGGTGGTCAAGATCATTATTTGCATACGTTCCCTATTTGGATAATAACAAAAAGGGGAAGAGATGTTTGAGTGGCATGGCATGGATTAAAGGGAAGACAAAGGAAGACATACTTGTTTCATTCATGGTGAGATCCACGATCTCAATTTCTCTACTTAGTCTAGGGAAGTTCGTTCAAGAATGGTTTTGTCATTATCAACTAGGGGAAGATTGTTGGGAATTATACGTTTGAGTTGATAAGACAAAAAGAATGAAACAAGAGGGACTTAATACGACAAGAAGGAAACCTACAAAAAGATGGAAGGACTTGCTTGAAAAAGAAGTTTTATTTATTAGTCCTTATTCTCTAGTAGATAAAGAGGACATAGGTGTAGGTTTAATTTAATTAAGTCTTCCATAATGTAGACGTACAAGATGTAAACTAAAGGGGTGTGTGTGTGGGAACCTAGGCGTTAGGGGAGAACGCCTAGGGTGATGGTTAGTTAGTTAGTTGCTAGGCGTATGTTCATGTAAACGCCTAGGTTAGTGTTTAGTGGTAGAGATGATAATGAAAAACCTTGTTCATAATAATATTGATTATATGTTTGAATATTCCGCCTTCATTATTATGTGTTCCTAGATATAATATTATAACTTTCTCTTTCCAACTTGTACTATAACACATCTCGTAGGATTCACTATAACATATTCTGAAGGATTACTATTATATATCCCGTAGGATTTTGTAACAATAACTGTAACATCTTTCGAATGGTCTGTAACATCACACTACAAGAACATATATGATCCAAGCTATTATTATTGTATCATATACTCAATTTCATCATTTCCATTTAACCACCGCTTTCAAAATTTACAAATTTACCATGTGTTTAATCATTTCATTTTTTCATTGACCAGCCAACCTTCGCTGACTATTTTCCCATTTTTACTATTAAAAGTTTTAGTCTATTTGACTTTATCTACATGTGAACCTTGTTGGAAAATTTAGTGCACTTGTGGGATTAGTTCACACCTTGTAATGGGTTAGGAGGTACGGAGTGTACACCCATAAGGTCCATGAACACCACGACTCTTGTAGTAGTTTGTATTGGTAGTGCTTGTGGAAAGTCGCTTGTGGTTTCCAACGTGTCACACCCCAATTTACATTTTTGCGTGGAATGGAATTCACAGGGGCATTGATGTCATAGCACCACATCACGGTTATATTGAGCGACCTAAAGTGTCGTTTTAAAATCACATCGTTGGATATTTCATAAAAACAATCGAGTTTACAACATCGGTCCCAAAAGGTTTACAAAGTTTGCATAAATACAAATATGTTACAAATCAAACGATGTTTTGAAATAAAGTACCATAATGTACATAATGTAAGTCGACACGCGACTCAAAATATAGGTCCTAAACCATGTCATGATGCGAATGCCTCGATTACTGAAAATACATTGCTAAAAGCGTCAACAATAATGTTGGTGAGAAATCATAGGTTTATGTAAATGTTTTATACGACTACACAAGTATAGAATATGCATGACAATCGATCACGTAAAAATAATGTTACAATTGCTCTAAGCCCATGACCCCGAAACTAGGCTGTTCAATAATGTATGCCCTGCAGTGTTTGCGAGACAACTCCGTAATACCATCAAATGAAATGCATCCGTTTGCTTGGTTGGGATTCACCAACCGGATGGAGCGTCACCCTCGATAGATCTATCCACTCATCCTCGCTTCAAAGATTAACGGTTCATGTTCAAGTAATGGGGACTTTCAAATTGGCATATGTGGTAACTTAAGCAATGTAATGAATTTAACATACTTGGTATCGTACAAAAAAAAATGTAGTGCAATGTATTCTCCCCCGTGGGTTTGAAAATAATCGAAAGCATGTAAAACGGGGCTATGAAAACTCACTTGGATAAACAGGAATAATGGCAAAAGTGAGTACACCGAGGTTTAATGTTATGCGTCAACCGGGACCTATTACGAATGATATGATATGTCATGAGTTGCAATGTAATGTTATGCATGCACTACGTATGTTATTTATACCATTTACGGGTTTTGAAAATATTACTCGTCGTCGAAAAATACTCTTTTGACGTCTTGACCCTTCAAAAATGACTTTACATGTTTTCGTCAAAATGTCATCCTATAATGGTTTTATAATGATTTATGGTGAAATTATAACTTTTATAAGAAAATGTACTCCATATTTGTTCTCCAATTATTTTGTTCTCCAAAATCTTTTAGCTTTCCAATTATTTTAGGTCTCCAACAATTTAGTTCTCCAAAATAGTTCTCCAAAACATTTTGTTCTCCAAAAATAGTTCTCCAAATAGTTCTCCAAATTTAGTTCTCCAAACTTTAGTTCTCCAAAATAGTTCTCCAACTTTAGTTCTCCAAAACATTTTGTTCTCCAAAATAGTTCTCCAAAAAATAGTTTTCAACATTTTTGTTCTCTAAAATTACTTCTCAAAAATTTTGTTCTCCAAAATAAATAGTTCTGAAATTTTTACGAAAATGTATATTTAAATCGTCAAACTTTAAAAATTCACCACGGCCGTTATAACTCCGTTTTATCCGTTCAAAAGGCCACGGATTCGTTTTAAAGTATATTTTCTAAATATCAAGGCCAAAATGTCGTACCAACTGTTGGTTTTCCAGAAATCCGAATTAAGGACAGAACGTAAAATATAGTTTACGAAAATAGTTTTCTCGGACAAAACCTATTCTAATCCCTTCAAATCAACTCCAAAACTAATCTAATCCTACCATACACCTTCTTAGGGTGTCATGGGTTCCTAATCACCATCAAGACCAAAGAATACCATGGGAATAATTATAGGATGACCATATTGTATATATAACTTCTAAAATCTTAAATAAATGGTATAAATCACATAACATGCATATAAGCTCCAAAATGAAAAGAAACTTATGAAAATGAAGAGGAAACATAAAAATGATAAGAATATGCTTACTAGTGAAAATGAAGAGGTGTAGGTAACAAAGGATTAACTTAAATATCCTTGGTTTTATTTCAAAACCATAAAAGGATATGATCTAGGTTGGAAATAACACTTGATTTGAAAAAAATCTTGATCCCTTGTTTGTTTGATGTGGCGGTTCTATGGAGCCAAAGAAGAGAAAAGAGAATTTGTTTAACACTTTTGAGAAATGAGAATGTATGTGAAAATAATTTTGAGTGTAAGACTTTGTAACTTGAAGAAATTATTTGAGACATAAACCATACCACAATTAATGACATACCCTCCCTTGGCGGTTTTGGGGAGGTTGTCTCTCAATTTTATTTTTTTTTTTAAATCTTGCAACTTGTATAATTTGTGTATTATTTGATACAAAATGTAAGTAAAGACAAAGTTAAATTAAGGTAAAGGGTAGTTTTGGTACAAGTAAGTTTTAGTAAATCAAAATAGATTGTATTGAGATGATAAAATTGTAAAAATACTTTCCTTGTGAAAATTGAGTGATAAAATAATTATCGTAAAATTTTAAGAAAAACGACGTAATAATTAAACTTTAACGATTAAAATACCAAATAAATTTGAAACACTAGGAAAACTAAAAATATAGTTTTATGAACTAAATGTAAGTTTAAAAATACCTCGGGATCATTTTGAAAGTAACGGGTTAAATAATCAAAATAAAACTCACGCGATAAAAATTATTAAATAAAAATTACGCGTTGCAAGTGAAAATGAAATGTCGTGAATGTACTAATGAGATGCACATGATGTCAATGAAATGTAGACTAATCATAGTCCATATGAAATGTACGTGATGTCATGATCATGAATTAGCCGCTAAACCTCCAAGGTTACGCAATTTGAAACAAGTAAACCAAGTTTACTAAAATGTTGAAATAATGAGACATGAGCGTGTCGAGAAATGACACGAAAGTACGGATTGTCACATTCGCCCATCCAAAAGGAATTCAGTCCACGAATTCAATCGTTATTAGGTGTAACGGTGTCGGCGAAAAGATGTGGATACTTGCGTCATTTCTGGTCTTCCGTTCCCAAGTAAACTCGGGACCTCGTCGAGAATTCCAACGAACTTTCACAATAGGAATACGACTCTGTTTCAACCGCTTGACCTCGCGGTCCATGATTTCTCTGTTCCTCCACAAAGTTGAGTTTGTCGTCAATATGAACTTCGTCCAATGGAATAACGAGCGATTAAATGCGAAAGACACTTCTTCAAGTTTGAAACATGAAGCGTGTTGTGCACATGGCTAAGTTACGGAGGAAGATCAAGTCGATAAGCTAACGGACCAACTCGGCTCAAAATCTTGAATGGTCCAATGTATCTCGGTTTAACTTCCCACGCTTTCCAAAGCGTACCACGCCTTTCCAAGCGATACTTTCAACATAACTTTGTCACCCACTTGAAATTCCAAATCCTTGCGTCTAACATCCGCATAACTTTTACGTCGGCTCCTTGCGGTTCTAAGTCTATCACGAATTTGAGCGATCTTTTCCGTGGTTTCCGTACCATTTACGGGCGATGGTTGTGCGTCTCCTACTTCGCCCAACAAGCGGTGATCGGCACTTACGACCATAGAGTGCCTCGAATGGTGCCATCTTGATCTTGGTGTGATAACTATTGTTGTACGAGAATTCAATCAATGGCAAATGGTTAGCCCAACCATTTCCAAAATCAATGACACATGCCCTCGGCATGTCTTCTAATGTTTGAATGGTCCTTTCACTTTGACCATCGGTTTGTGGGTGATATGTTTGTGCTCATCTCTAATCGGTTCCGAATGAATCTTGCAATGAATTCGGAAGTTTGAAGTGAATCGACTATCTCTGCCGGAAATGATAGATATTGGTGCTCCGTGCCTCGAGACTATTTCCTTGACATAAAGTCTAGTGAGTTGCTCCATGGAATAAGTCTCTAATCGGTATGAAATGGGTGACTTGGTAAGGCGATCAACAATTACCCAAATAACGTCGTAACCTCCCGATGTCTTAGGAAGTTTCGTAACAAAGTCCATAGTAATCGTTCCCATTTCCATTGAGGAATTTCCGGTTGTTGGAGTAATCTGACGGCTTCGGTATTCGACTTTTACCTTAGCAGGTAAGACATTTGCTAACGTCGTGGCAATCTCCGCTTTCATGTTCGGCCACCAATAAAGCTTCTTAAGATCTTGATACATCTTATCCGATCTGGATGAATAGAATACTTTGACTTATGCGACTCATGCATAATCAATTCGTATTCCGCCATACAATGGAACCCACATTCTATCCTTGAAACATAGTACTCCATCTGCTCTCTTTACAAAACCATTTGCGCTTTCGGGCATACCATAAAGCTTTTCACTTGGTCGGTTTTCCTCCTTAAGTGCTTCGACTTGTGCTTCGTGGATTTTCGATGGTAAAGGAGAAATAATCGTCATTCCCAATGATCGAACTCTTAAAGGTTTAGGCCTCTCTTTCCAACTAAGAGCATCGGCCACAACATTGGCTTTTCCGGGTGATACTTGATTTCACAATCATAGTCATTGAGTAACTCCAACCAACGACGTTGCCTCATGTTAAGCTCCTTCGATCAAGAATATATTGCAAACTCTTGTGGTCGGTAAACACGTGCACTTTGTACCAGTAGAGGTAGTGTCTCCAAATCTTGAGCGCAAAACTACGGCTCCTAACTCGAGATCATGAGTGGTGTAATTCTTCTCATGAGTCTTAAGTTGTCGAGAAGCATCGCAATCACCTTCTCATTTTGCATTAAAACAGCCCCAAGTCCTTTATGCGAAGCGTCGCAATATACAACAAAGTTCTCAATGCCTTGGTAGTGCCAAAATCGGTATTTGCAAAGTTTTGCTTCAACAACTGAAAAGCAACTTCTTGTTTCTTTCCCCACTCGTACTTGTTGTTTTTCTGTGTCAACTTGGTCAAAGGTCTCGCTATCTTGAAAAACCTTCGATGAACCTTGGTAATACCGGCTAGTCCTAGAAATTGTCGAATTTCAGTAGGATTTGTTGGAGTAGCCCAATCTTTCACGGCTTCAATCTTTGCGGGATCAACTTGTAGTCCTTGACTATCAATGATGTGACCAAGAAATTGCACTTTGTGGTTCCAAAATCACACTTGAAAACTTAGCATACAACTTCTCATTCTTAAGTAGCCTTAAAATCGTCCTTAAATGCTCTTCGTGCTCTTCTTTGCTCTTGGAGTAGATCAAGATGTCGTCGATGAACACAATAACAAACTTGTCCAAGTACGACACAAACTCTATTCATAAGATCCATGAATACCGCGGTGCATTAGTCAATCAAACGGCATCACTTGAAACTCGTAATGACCGTAACGTGTTCTAAATCGCTGTTTTGAATATCCTCTTCCGAACTCGAAGTTGATGATAACCCGACGAAGATCAATCTTGGAATAAATACTAGAACCTTGCAATTGATCGAATAAGTCGTCGATTACGGGGGTGGATAACGATTCTTCACCGTTAACTTGTTCAATTCTCGATAATCTATGCACATTCGGAAGGATCCATCCTTCTTCTTCACAAACAAAACCGGTGCTCCCCAGGCGAGGAACTCGGCCTAATGAATCCTTTGTCTAGAAGCTCTTGCAATTGATTAGACAACTCTTGCATTTCGGATGGCGCTAAGCGATGCGGTGCTCGTGCAATCGGTGCAGCTCGGGCACTAAGTCAATTTGAAACTCTACTTGACGTGCGGTGGAAGTCCGGTAAATCCTCGGGAAATACTTGAGAAAATTCACGAACAATAGGAACATCTTCAAGTCGCTTCTCCTCCGACTTTTTCTCGGTTACATGGGCTAAGAAAGCAAGACAACCTTTCTTAATGTACTTCTCCGTTTTGATAACCGATATGATACTAATTCGGTTCCACTTCGTTCCCCACGAATAATCAAAGTTTCGCCATTGTAGGGAAGATGAACAACTTTCTCATCACAAATGATCTTTGCGCGATGCTTAGATAACCAATCCATGCCTATGACGACGTCAAAACTACCAAGCTCTACGGGCATGAGGTCTATGTTGAAAGGATGATTAAGAAAATTGAATGTGCAACCGCGAACAATGGTGTTGGTGCAAACTACGCTACCATTAGCTAATTCGGCGTTGTATGATATGTCTAGTGTAGTTGGTTTAATGTTGAGCAAAGGTGCAAATGCAGAGACACAAAACTTTTATCGGCACCGAATCAAATAAAAGCGGAGCGTAACGATTATTGAGAAGGAACGCACCCGTAATGACATTCGGTCTTCCTATCTTCTCCGCCTCCAATAACATAAACCCTTCCTTGAGCCATACCTCCTTGATTCGGATTTGCTTGATTCTTTCCCTTCTTGCAATCCCTCTTGTAGTGTCCGGTTTCCCATAACCAAAACATGTAACCTTTGGTGCCGTGCAATCCCTAGTGCGGTGGCCAACTTTCTTGCAGATTCTCACACGGATCGGGACATCGACCGGATTGTGGTGACTCAAACACTTATTACATTTCGCAAAACCCCGTATATCCTTTTCCTTCTTTTTGACCCGCGGCATAAACCTTAGCAACCTCTTGCCTTTTGGGTGGTTGTTGAGTAGCATTCCTACCCTTGTGTTATCCCACTTGCGCTTATTGTTGTTGCTATTATTGTTGTTGTTGTAGTTGTTGAAACGGTTGTTGTTGTTGTTGTTGGTTAATGGTGGTGTACTTACCTCGCTTCACCACTTGTGCCATCAACTTTGAGTCACTCGAATAGCTTCTTCAATTGATTGTGGATCAAAAGATGTCACATCTCCTTGAATCACTTGAAGTCCCCGATAAAGCCTCTAGCAACTTTTCATTATCCGATACCATCGATGGGCATAATCGGCTAATTCTGGAATCTCCGAATATATGTGTCAATGTCGTACCCAATCGTGACCAATTCATAGAACTCCGTCTCTAACTTCTTGATTTACGTTCGAGGACAAAACTTCTTAGTCACCAAGCTCTTAAATTCCTCCCACGTAAGCTTAAAGCATTCTCCATACCAATCGGTTGAGCGTATGAATTCCACCATGACAACGCTCCATCGAGCAAAGTGCTCGTAGCATACTTAACCTTCTTGTCATTCGGACGGTTACAAAGCAAAATACCGACTCCAACTTTTCAAACCATCTAACCATAGTTGTTGCTCCTCGGTACCTCGAAACTTAGTGGGTTCACCACTTTTGAAATCTTTGTAAGAACATTTCTTAACCCCGATCCTCCGGCATTACCGATTCGTGAGCAAGCCTCGCGGCTTCACGAAGACCCGACTTCGGCGGCGGCGGCATCGCTTCCCTTCGACTCTTAATGCATTAGCAATGCTATCGTTTACCAACTTCACGAATTCTTTGCTTGGGTCATTTCAACTGTAGCTTTCTTGATGCCATAACTCTTCAAAATCACAAGATGAAACAATCATGAGAACTCGTAAGTAGAAACAACCATCATACAAATATATCCACAACCACAACATGCATAAAGATAAATGGAATCACAACGGAACAATAATGAAATATCACAAATATAATCACAACACACGTGGATAATATACATGAAAATTTCGCCTACATGGACCGATATCATAGATAATAATAACCATTCCTACATAGTAGAGTCACTACTTGATACATTTGTTTGTACAACAACCAAAATACAACAAGTTCTTTAAACTACGTCACACACCTTGTGACTAGGATAATAATGGTCAAAACTATACATGACAAAAGTCTACATAAGGCATCTCATGGTGCTCATGGCTCTATCACGGAGATCGCGAACACGAATAACCAAACTATCAATCAAACTCCTCATCTCGTCCATCGACCTGCAATGTAACAATACGCTCACGGGCTAAAGACAACTCCTGTGATGACTCGTAACTCATCACGAGTCATCTCGGCTCACGAACAGCTCGGGCATCTCCTGCCTCAACTCCGTGATGTGCTCTCTATCCTCAATCATGCATCTTTGAAGACTCGAAAATCTAAGTCAATACAAACCACGCCTAATATCAAACCCTCGACCTCCTCGTGATGGGCTCGATCCTATTAACCGACAACTCCTCTAACTGTCGCGTCAAACTATCAATCAGTAGCTGCGAGCATCGACACGGGCACCTAATGCCTCGATAGAAGGTCGTCGTGCGATGAGCGCCCTAGAACTCTCGCCTAACTCAAATCTAGCGGGTGGCTCGGGCTCGGTCGATGGTGGTGTAGGGATATCGAAGCGAGCACGCTTTTGGGCGGCAAGTCCGATCGCGTTCTGGGATCTCTAAGAAAATATGATGATGATGGTGATGATGGTGGGCGGTGGTCTTGGTAGTGGTCTTTGGTGGTGGTGATGGTGCGAGCAATGGGTTAAGAGCTGGGCTAACGTGAGGTGTGGGTGCGACTTCACCCTCCTCGAAGGGTTCGGTCTCGATGTCGGTCATGATCGGTGGAAAGGCTGCGGTGGATCCGATAGAAGATACAATCTCGGTGGAATGTGATGGATCATCATCCATGCTAGGGTCCGATGATATGGTAATAGGGTGAGAATCGAAGACATGTGCGTGACAACCGATATGAAATAAATGTAAATAATCTCGAACAAAGTGTAAGTGAATCCGCATGATAACAATGAACATGTACTATGATGAAATGATGAGATGCTATGATAATGTAGCTATAGTCTAGGGTCAATGATGCAACCTAGTTCTCTATAATCGTAGCTCGGTACCAATCATCACACCCCAATTTACTGCTTTTGCGGTGGAATGGAATTCACAGGGCATTGATGTCATAGCACCACATCACGATTATATTGAACGACCTAAAGTGTCGTTTTAAAAACACATCGTTGGATATTTCATAAAAACATATCGAGTACAACATCGGTCCCAAAGGTTTACAAAGTTTGCAAAATACAAATATGTTACAAATCCAAACGATGTTTTGAAATAAAGTACCATAATGTACATAATGTAAGTCGACACCGCGACTCAAAATATAGGTCCCTAAACCATGTCATGATGCGAATGCCTCGGTTACACGAAAATACATTGCTAAAATTGTCAACAATAATGTTGGTGAGAAATCATAGGTTTATGTAAATGTTTTATCGACTACACAAGTATAGAATATGCATGACAATCCGATCACGTAAAAATAATGTTACAATTGCTCTAAGCCCATGACCCCGAAACTAGACTGTTCAATAATGTATGCCCTGCAGTGTTTGCGGACAACTCCGTAATACCATCAAATGAAATGCATCCGTTTGCTTGGTTGGGATTCACCAACCCGGATGGAGCGTCACCCTCGATAGATCTATCCACTCATCCTCGCTTCAAAGATTAACGGTTCATGTTCAAGTAATGGGACTTTCAAATTGGCATATGTGGTAACTTAAGCAATGTAATGAATTTAACATACTTGGTATCGTACAAAAAAAATGTAGTGCAATGTATTCTCCCGTGGGTTTGAAAATAATCGAAAGCATGTAAAAGCGGGGCTATGAAAACTCACTTGGATAAACGGAATAATGGCAAAAGTGAGTACACCGAGGTTTAATGTTATCGTCAACGGGACCTATTACGAATGATATGATATGTCATGAGTTGCAATGTAATGTTATGCATGCACTACGTATGTTATTTATACCATTTACGGGTTTTGAAAATATTACTTGTCGACGAAAAATACTCTTTTGACGTCTTGACCCTTCAAAATGACTTTACATGTTTTTACGTCAAAATGTCATCCTATAATGGTTTTATAATGATTTATGGTGAAATTATAACTTTTATAAGAAAATGTACTCCATATTTGTTCTCCAATTATTTTGTTCTCCAAAATCTTTTAGCTTTCCAATTATTTTAGGTCTCCAACAATTTAGTTCTCCAAAATAGTTCTCCAAAGTTCTCCAAAACATTTTGTTCTCCAAAATAGTTCTCCAAACATTTTGTTCTCCAAATTTTTAGTTCTCCAAACTTTAGTTCTCCAAAATAGTTCTCCAACTTTAGTTCTCCAAAACATTTTGTTCTCCAAAAATAGTTCTCCAAAAATAGTGTTTCAACACTTTTAGTTCTCTAAAAATACTTCTCCAAAACTTTTGTTCTCCAAAATAAATAGTTGCTGAAATTTTTACGAAAATGTATATTTAAGTCGCCAAACTTTAAAAATTCACCACGGCTTCGTTATAACTCCGTTTTTATCCGTTCAAAAGGCCACGGATTCGTTTTAAAGTATATTTTCTAAATATCAAGGCCAAAATGTCGTACCAACTGTTGGTTTTCCAGAAATCCGAATTAAGGACAGAACGTAAAATATAGTTTACGAAAATAGTTTTTCTCGGACAAAACCTAATCTAATCCCTTCAAATCAACTCCAAAACTAATCTAATCCTACCATACACCTTCTTAGGGTGTCATGGGTTCCTAATCACCATCAAGAACAAAGAATACCATGGGAATAATTATAGGATGACCATATTGTATATATAACTTCTAAAATCTTAAATAAATGGTATAAATCACATAACATGCATATAAGCTCCAAAAATGAAAAGAAACTTATGAAAATGAAGAGGAAACATAAAAATGATAAAAATATGCTTACTAGTGAAAATGAAGAGGTGTAGGTAACAAAGGATTAACTTAAATATCCTTGGTTTTTATTTCAAAACCATAAAAAGGATATGATCTAGGTTGGAAATAACACTTGATTTAGCAAAAATAATCTTGATCCCCTTGGTTGTTTGATGTGGCCGGTTCTATGGAGCCAAAGAAGAGAAGAGAGAATTTGTTTAACACTTTTGAGAAATGAGTTGTATGTGAAAATAATTTTGAGTGTAAGACTTTGTAACTTGAAGAAATTATTTGAGACATAAACCATACTTCATTTAAGACATACCCTCCCTTGGCGGTTTTGGGGAGGGTTGTCTCTCAATTTATTTATTTATTTTTATTTTTTAAATCTTGCAACTTGTATAATTTGTGTATTATTTGATACAAAATGTAAGTAAAACAAAGTTAAATTAAGGTGAAGGTAATACTTGGTACAAGTAAGTTTTAGTAAATCAAAATAGATTGTATTGAGATGATAAAAATTGTAAAAATACTTTCCTTGTGAAAATTGAGTGATAAAATAATTATCGTACAATTTTAAGAAAAACGACGTAATAATTAAACTTTAACGATTAAAATACCAAATAAATTTGAAACACTAGGAAAACTAAAAATATAGTTTTTATGAACTAAATGTAAGTTTAAAAAAATACCTCGGGATCATTTTTGAAAGTAACGGGTTAAATAATCAAAATAAAAACTCACGCGATAAAAATTATTAAATAAAAATTACGCGTTG
The DNA here is from genome assembly GCA_022545495.1 of Chrysanthemum lavandulifolium. Taxonomy (NCBI): domain Eukaryota; kingdom Viridiplantae; phylum Streptophyta; class Magnoliopsida; order Asterales; family Asteraceae; genus Chrysanthemum; species Chrysanthemum lavandulifolium. The sequence goes on from CM040243.1 coordinate 118,396,476, forward strand.
CAAGTGAAAATGAAATGTCGTGAATGTACTAATGAGATGCACATGATGTCAATGAAATGTAGACTAATCATAGTCCATATGAAATGTACGTGATGTTATGATCATGAATTCGCCGCTAAACCTCCAAGGTTACGCGAATTTGAAACAAGTAAACCAAGTTTACTAAAATGTTGAAATAATGAGACATGAGCGTGTCGAGAAATGACCGAAAGTACGGATTGTCACATCGATGGCGGTGTTTCCAGCGATAAGCGTGTTTCCACTGAAGCTTGTGTTTCCATCAAGCTTGTGGATTCCATCAAGCGATGTATCCACCGATAGCACTATGAAATCTTGATGAAAGTTGCTTGTAACAGTTTGACCTATTCAAGTAGCGGTTTCAACCGCTTAATGACCACGTTTAATTGGTCATGTAACCACTAACTACTATAATGGGGATAATTATGAGGCTATTAATGGGCCGATTAATACTCATAATTCCATTTTGATTAGCTTAGAGTAAACTCCTATAAATAGGAGATCTGATTATGCATGAAGAACACACAGAAAACTATTAACACTTATTAGCGCAAGGGTTATAGAATTGTGCCTAATTCCATAACTGCATTTGGTCTTATCCCAAGTAGATATTCGTGTAACCCAGGCATTAGGGTCGAATAGTTTACTTTGAAAAGTGATCACACGATTCCAAGTGATATCCGGTAACCACCAAGTGGTATTTGTTTCTGCTGAATTGATTATCAAACCTTGCTACTGGGCTCACGACACCAACAATCAAAGTAAACTATTTGTGATAATCAATGGCTGCTGCTGCAATGAAACACATGGCTTCAAACTTTGCTAAGATGGACAAGTTTGAAGGGGTGGACTTTAGGAGGTGGCAGAAGAAGATGCATTTCTTGCTGTCAAGCATGAGTGTGGTGTATGTGCTTACTACACCTATTCACGATGATGGGGATGATGCTCTTGTGGGCGGATCGGAGAAGGAGCAAATGGGAGAATGATGACTACATATGCAGAGGTCTTATTCTCAATGGTATGTCGATTCTCTGTTTGATATTTATCGAACTTTGAATCTTCCAAAGAACGTGGGATTCCTTGGATGCCAAATATATGGTGAGGATGCATCAAGTATGAAGTTCCTTGTTAGTAATTTCACAAATTACAAAATGACCGATTCAAGACTAGTTATGGAACAATACAATGAACTTCTTGGAATACTTAGAAGGTTTACACAACACCATATGAACATGGATGAGGCTATCAAAGTCTCTTGTGTCATTGACAAACTCCTCCTTCATGGAAAGATTTCAAGCATACCTTGAAACATATGAAGGAGGAGTTAACTCTTGTTGAATTGGGCGGTCATCGCACATTGAGGAATCTCTCAATGTGCGGGATAATGACAAGCCAAAGAGTAGCAATGCTACTTGGTGCATCTGTTGTCAATATGGTGGAGCATAACAACTCCACCGGTACAATGATAACAAAGGCAAACGCAAATATCATGATAACACAAAGGCATATCTTAACAAGAAGGCAACTCCTACTTGTTGGAAATGTGGCAAGGCCGGTCACATTAAAAGGGACCGCAAAGGTGTTAAAGTTGGTGGTAAAGCCAATGGATCGAGCACTAATGGTTCGGGGGTGGTGGTTCTTCCAACTCACCGAAAGGTCGAATATGTTTAATAAGTCTTTTCGATTTATTATGTTACATATGTATCTGAATCTAATTATGTGCGAGAATGATGATGTTGCATGGTGGGTTGACTCGGTGCAACAGTTCATGTGTGCAAAGATAGAAGTCGGTTCAAGACTTATGAGTCACTGAATGATGGTTCTATTCTTCACATGGGAAATGAGTCAACATCCTTGGTGCATGGTCATGGTTGTGTAGATCTTAGGTTTAGTTCTAGAAAGATTGTAACTTTGTTTAATGTTATTCATGTTCCTGATATAAGGAAGAACTTGGTTTCAAGTAGTGTTTTGAATAATCATGCATATAAACAAGTTATTGAATCTGATAAATTTGTTCTTTCTAAGAATGGTGTATTTATTGGTTTTGGTTATTTATGTAATCAAATGTTCAGGCTTAATGTTACCACCGATAGTGTTATTTCACTTTTGTGACCACATATGACCGCATGACTCTACCCTTTGGCATGCTAGACTTGGCCATGTTCACTATAAAAGGATGCAAGATATGTCTAGAGATGGTTTAATCCTCTTTTGACATGGACACCGAAAAGTGTAAAACTTGCATGTTGACCAAGATAACCAAGAAACCCTTTCGGGTGTTAGTCGTGAGACTAAGATCTTGGAGCTTATTCACGATGATCATGTGATTTGCATGCCACTCCTTCTTTGGGAAATAAGAAGTACTGTGACATTTATTGATGATGCTTCTAGATTTTGTTATGTCTATCTGTTACATACCAAGGATGAAGCATTAGATAAATTCAAAGTGTTTAAAAGCAGTTAAATTACAACTTGGGCCTTTGATCAAAAGATTAAGGATCGATAAGGAGGTGAGTACATGGATACTCGTGACTTTCGGTCTGTTGGAATAATCCATGAAACGATCGCCCTTATACTCCTCGGCAAAATGGTATTTACGAAAGGAAGAACAGGTCTTGAAGGAGATAGTTAATTCCATGTTGTCCTATTCGGGACTAAGTCAAGGGTTACGGGGTGAAGCTATGTTAACGACTTGCTATTTATTAAATAGGGTTCCCAACAAAAGGAACAAGGTTACCCCTTATGAACTCGGACTAAAAGGAAACCCAACTGAACTATCTCAATGTTTAGGGTTGTAGGGATGTTGTAAGACTCACGATCCAAAGATGAAAACTTTGGGTGAAAGAGGCATTCATCGCATCTTTGTTGGATATCTTGAGCATTCCAAGGCTTTTAGGTTCTATGTTATTGAACCTAATGAATATATTTCGATTAACTCTATAATTGAATCAAGGGATGCGAGACTTTGATGAGAATAGATTCTCATCGATCCCTAGACCAAGTCAAAGGATTCCTAATGGAACTCATGACACTTTGGTGTATCGAGGTCCTTGATGATGAACCATCGGTGGACCTCGATGAGGTTGTGGTTCAACAACATGAACACGTGCTCGGGAAGAGCAAAAGGGCCGGACTCCAAAGTCATTTGGACACGAGTTTCAACTAGACTTAGTTGAAGGAACAAGGGATGAGGTCTCGAGACAATACTCCTATTGCTTCATTGTTGAGGATGATCCCAAGACATTTGAAGAAGCAATGAAGTCCCGGGATATTGCTTTACGGAAAGAAGCAATCAATGATGAGATGGATTCCATCATGGGCAACAACACTTGGGTGTTGGTTGATCTACCTCCAGTTGCAAACCTTTGGGTTGCAAATGGATTTTCAAAAGGAAAATGAAGGTAGATGGAACTATTGAAAAGTTCAAGGCTAGACTAGTCATTTAGGGCTTTAAACAAAAGTCGAGATAGACTATTTTGATACTTATGCCCATGTGGCTCGTGTCGATTACCATAAGGCTGGCGATTGCTTTGGCATCTATTCACAATCGGTTATTCATCGATGGATGTGAAGATATCTTCTTGAATGGTGAATTGGATGAGGAGGTTTACATGAACCAACCTCGTGGCTTCATCATGCACGGCAATGAAAACAAGGTGTAAACCGATTAAGTCTCTTTATGGACTTAGCCAGCACCTAAGCAATGGCATCAAAATTTGATGAAGTGGTTTTGTCTAGTGGTTATGTTCTTAACAAAGTCGACAAATGTGTATATAGCAAATTTGATGAATCGGTAAAGGAGTCATCATTTGTCTATATGTTGATGACATGTTGATCTTTGGCACCGACCAAAATCGAGTTGACTGACAAAGGAATTTTGTCATCAAGGTTCTCCATGAAAGACATGGGGAGGCGATGTTATCCTTGGTATAAGGATTAAACATGAAAGTAATATAATTTATATCTCTCGGTCTCATTATATTGAGAAGGTCTTGAGGAAATTCAATTACTTTGATTGTACTCTGTGAGTACACCTATGGATACTTATGAGAAGTCGATGCCTAATAATGGCAAAGTCGTATCTCAACTTGAGTATTCTAGGGTAATTGGTTGCTTGATGTATGCCATGACTTGTACAAGACCCGATATTGGTTTTGTAGTGGGAAAATTGAGCGGTATACTAGTAATCCTAGTGCTCATCATTGGCAAGTCGTTCAAGAGTCTTGAAGTATTTGAAGAGAACTATGGATTATAGTCTCTCATATCTTGGTTATCCTTCGATGTTGGAAGGTTACATCGATGCAAGTTGGATCGATAACATCGAAGACAATTCGCTCTACCGGTGGTGGGTATTCCTACTTGGTGGAGGTACAATTTCTTGGGCATACAAGAAGCAAACTTGCATCACCGGTTCAACAATGGAATCAATTTGTGGCTCTAGCATTTCTGGTAAAGAAGTGAATGGTTGAAAACTTGCTTCTTGAGATTCCATTGTGGCCTAAACCTATAGCACCTATTTCTATACGGTGTGATAGTGCGACTACATTGGCTAAGGCTTATAGCCGGATGTACAATGGTAAGTCTAGACACTTAGGTGTCGGACATAGCATGATTCGTGAGCTTATCATGAATGGGGTGGTATCTATAGAGTTTGTGAGATCTCAACAAAACTTTCTTGATCACTTGACGAAGGGTTTGGCTAGAGACTTGGTTATAAAGTCGATAAAGGGATGGGTTTAAGTCCAACTTAGTCTCACGAATGCTAGGACACCCAACTCCTCACGAGGAAACTTGGGAGTGACTTCAATGTGTAAAGTCGAACATTCGATGGATGGAGCACATGTTTTATTTACATCCCAAGGTTGTGCTCGAAACTCTTGAAAGGAGGATGAAGTCTTTACTTCTTAATGGTTAATGTTCTTTGAAAAGTGCTTGGCGGGAGCATGAATAAAGAGGAACCACCTATGTAAATGTTGAAGTTTTGCCGCTTCATGAAGCTTTGGACTTTTAGCTTTTGCAACATTTATGAATTTGGATATGGACACATGGCTTGTATAGTGTCGGGAGCTTTTAAGTGTTTGAAAACTGTGTGTATTTTATCTTGGTATTCAAATGGGTTGAAGGGTTCAATTCTTAGAACACCGATTCGGAATATTTGAACGTGTAATTTACTAAGATGGAAATTCAATCCTCGTGACATTTTCATTTATGCACATGTTTTGCTTGATGTTTATTTTTCATGCAAAGGAAGTGAACTAAATTTGGGAGGATTGTTGGAAAATTTAGTGCACTTGTGAGATTAGTTCACACCTTGTAATGGGTTAGGAGGTGCAGATGTACACCCATAAGGTCCATGAACACCATGACTCTTGTAGTGGTTTGTATTGGTAGTGCTTGTGGAAAGTCTTGCTTGTGGAAAATCTTGCTTGTGGAAAGTCTTGCTTGTGGTTTCCATCGATGGCGATGTTTCCATCGATAGCGATGTTTCCACCGAAGCTTGTGTTTCCACCAAGCTTGTGGATTCCGGGCGGTGTATCCAGATAGCACTATGAAAGTCTTGATGAAATCTTGCTTATGTGAGTTTTGACTTATTCAAGTGGCAGTTTCAACTGCTTAATGACCACGTTTAATTGGTCATGTAACCACTAACGGCTATAATGGGGATAATTATGAGGCTATTAATGGGCCGATTAATACTCATAATTCCATTTTGATTAGCTTAGAGTAAACTCCTATAAATAGGAGATCTGATTATGCATGAAGAACACACAGAAAACTATTAACACTTATTAGCGCAAGGGTTATAGAATTGTGCCTAATTCCATAACTGCATTTGGTCTTATCCCAAGTAGATATTCGTGTAACCCAGGCATTAGGGTCGAATAGTTTACTTTGGAAAGTGATCACACGATTCCAAGTGATATCCGGTAACCACCCAGTGGTATTTGTTTCTGCTGAATTGATTATCAAACCTTGCTACTGGGCTCACGACACCAACGTTTATTACAAATCACACTCATTATCTTTTAATTATATCCTCATATACATTCTATAACATTATCACGACCTTGTCGTGTTTTATTATATCAGTAACCTCCACAATTTTTTTCGTATATTTTAGCTTATCGCTTTTTAATTTGATTAGCACTTGGCTTTACCATTTTATTCCACATTTAGAGCCTACATAGGTCATCAACTATAAGCATTCTTCTCCACATTTTTTCATATGTCTCATTTTAGTAGCTAGCAAGTAAGCTATTTCATTGTCATCTTTCAATATCATCTTATAACTTTTACATTCTTAGACACTTAACTATTATGTGTCAAATTTTTACTTCACATTTAGTCGTGTGTTACAACACACCTTAATATTATACTATAACTTGTTTATTATCAATCATCATCATGCTTAATTATTACATTCTATAACATACAATTATCCTATCTCTAATACCACAATATTGGTGATCCTTTAGCCATTCACATAATAAGGCCATAAGTTGGTCATTAACACAACACGAGTCATACCTCATCTTATTTATAATTATAACTTTAATTATTATAATTTTAAACCAAGCCTTCTATAGGCCTTCACACCTTGTCTCATCTATTCAAGTCTCATTATAATTTCAATAACAAATAAGCACACAATCATATCACACCTACCGTCACCCGGTGAACAGATTATAATTATCTATCGCATTAATACTATAACGTACAATTTACATATATATATATATATATATATATATATATATATATATATATATATATATATATATATATATATATATATATACCGACACTACCAAAGTGTATGGTGTTCTATAACTTAACACATTTAGTCCGTCATGGACTCTCGTCCCTTACGCCAAACCAATTCTATACACTTAACTACACAATCATAAAACACATTCATGGTGATCTACTCCTCTATACACATATGGTCCGCCATGGACCTACATCAATTACACAATAGCACTATAACATCTAAAACATTTTCAATTATCACAAATGCATAATTCATTCTATAACAATCACATACATTTTCGCTTACTTAATTCTGCAACTAAAAGTGGTTTAAGACTAGGAAACCTATAGTGGAAACCTAATTCACTTAAACCGAAGCTCTGATACCAATTTGTTACGCCCCGATTCCCATTTGACCGGAAATTACTCGATTTTTAAAACTTTAACGCGGAAACGTTTGACTATAACTTTTTCTCATTAAACTCTTCAATATACGACAAAACTATGACATTTGAACATTGACAAATCTTATTATAACATATACTCGAATACTTTTTAAAACAATGGCACTAGACTATAACAAAATGTCATTTTAAAGCTGCAATACGGGCTGACGCCGTCGACTTACAAGCTACAACGCCGTCACCCTTTAACTGTAAATCAAAACATGTTTCAGATTTAACACGCGACAGTTCAGAGGGTTTTAAACCCGACGTCATCGCAACCGGGTCTGACGTCGTCACCCACAATTTTGTGACGCCGTCAGGTCATCAGACCAGTATATTTGACAGCAAAACGGCACAATACAAAATCAATCCATTTCGACTCAATTGTTCATTTGACCCTTACAACTTTAATAAAATGTCATATAATCTATGACAAGCATACCCTATATACAAAAATATCACTTGACCCTTTTAACATTAAAATGGGTAAGATTACTCATGAACCAAACACCCTTTTTGGGACCAACTATAACATACAAATTGACTCTTTAGAACCCAACTATAACAAAACTTCTCAATTCAATACCATAACAACTATAACCATTAAAACCGACATTTTGACATACGAAAAATCTTTTATAAATATATACAAATCAACGGGGGCACAAATTCACGTGGAGCTCGGTATCTACCTAGCTCATATTTATTTCACATACAATCATCCACATAGCCAATCAATGATCTGAATCCAAGCCATGATACTTCAAACACATGAACCTACAAGAACATTGACAACTATAACATGTAAGCGATAACGTTTAGTAAGTAATCGGCTAAAACATGGTAATGCTTCTATCATCTTATAATTCACATGAGCATTGCTACACACAAACCATAGCACAGTTAGCACATAAGGCAATAACACATACCTTAATACTTCACTAGGTAATTAACTCTATAAACTTCATCAATTGCCATATTGGTCCAATAATTTATTAACTTAACTATAACCAATCTTTACTATAACAATTATAAACACATCATATAATAATTTCCACATTAAGCATGTAGTAACCAGATTACTTCAATTCCATCAAAGGGGTTTCACCCTATTCCTCCATAACATCTCAATTAATGTTTGCAAACACAATTACCAGAAACCCCCAATTTAGGTGTAAGAACCCTAACTTCTCAATTAACAATTAACACTTTAATTGAGGATCACTTACCTTGTAGTGTCCTTCCTATGGGTTCATACTAGGATAATCACCCTTGCTTCACCATCAATTGGCTTACTAAACAATGGTACTCTTTTCCCTCCAATGCCATATCATGACACATACACACCACACTAATATTTCTAGAAATTAATGGAGAGTTGGGGAAATTTCTTGAATTAAGTAGGTGGCAACTTTTGCTACTTGACACAAATGATCCCTCAAGTCATATTCCTCTTATTTTGGCCACACTATACTTATAACAAGTTTACAATGTGATAACTTAGGTCCCCCCCTTTCTATAACTATAACAAACATTTGTTAATTAATAGTTTGACTATCGGGTTGACTAGTCAATCCCGTCAAGTCCTTAGACCACATTCAACCACCGTGGGACCTATTGGTATTTCCGGGATAAGGGCGTAACATGATATATTTGATGGGCTGAAGTGGAACATAGCTGTATATAAGCTCACATCCCCATTCTTCTCTCTCATAACTTCATCTCTCACAATTTGATCTAGGGTTCTCTCTATCATTGTGTCTGTTATTAAGTCTGGTATTATTGTGATCATCTTGATCATTAAGTCTTGTGGTTTTAGTATTATTCTGAGTGTTGTAGTGAGGTGCTTGTATTTGATTCTTGTAGTTTGATAAGTTGGATCCTTCTGAAGGGGACAACTTCTTTTCTTTTGTATTGTTTGGTGAGCTCACACTTGTGGACTCATCTTCTTATTCTTAGAGTATCCACAATGCATGATTTTTGAAAAGCTTTTTACTATTTGTAAAAGCTTTTTAAAGACTTTTTAGCATTGCAATGGAAGACTTTATGTAAAAGCTTTTAGTAAAAACTTTTATTTTGTCAAGTGTTTGAAGCAATGCGTTTTTATTTGCATCCTCATTAATGAAAAGCTTTTTGTCTAGTTTTTGCGTTGGAGCAAGATTTACAAAATGAATTTTTGATAACAAAAATTTATTAGAAAGCTTATGCATTCAATGCTTCAAGTCATTAAAGACTTGGAACATTGTGGATGCTCTTATTAGTAATAAAAGATCTCACCAAAAGGTGGCTGGCTGGGTGATATTTCAGTCTTGTGATTGTGGTTTTCTGAGTGAATCATAGTTTTAACAATTTTACATCCATTTATGAACATGGTTCGTTTGTTAATAAGATTATGAGCGTTGCTTGTTGCTAAACATTTTTTTAATACCGGATTTATTAAAGTTAAAAAGCACCAAGGATCAAATTACAAAATATAAAGTTTCATACAAGAATTACAAAAGGATCACGAGCGTTGCTACTAAAAATGTATCGAGTTAATTAAGTAACCGGCCATCTTGGTAGACTGTAGAGATTGCAAGTAAAGTGAAAATGATAAACTGTATCAGACAATTAACGTTATTTGAAATCAATATTAAATCTCGAAACAACGTGAGACAATTATGGTTTCGTGATTTTAGCTTTTTTACTTCCTGAAGCAACTATAAATAGTGTATAGCACTATAAACGTCTATTGGCTATACTGTTAAACTTTAAGTTTCATCTAATTTGTACGCACTTACAAAGTAGTACAGGTCTACAAGATACCACGTATGTTTTACTTGAGTTGAGATGTCTTTGTCTTGATTCCCTATCATGTTAAAAAAACAAATAATGCATATTTGGTAATTAAAAGCTGTGAGCTTCAATTGGGCTTGATGATTTAGAGGCATGTGTCTACAATATCATTTTCATGGATTTAATGGGTTGTATTTACACATAAATCAAAATAAAAATAATTAGTTGGATGAAAAATTTACATTATCATTTTATGGTTAACATAAAATATATACACAATGTAAGCAACGTAACTAATTATTAAGTGATCTACTTATATAACGCATAGTCTGCAGTAACCTTTGAATTTTGTCCTTTTTAGTTGAGACATAGTTTTTGAATATAGTTGTATAATAAAACTTTAAACAATGCAACTGTAAAGATATTATTATTTATTTTAGAAAGTATGTTGTTTCTAGCAAAAATACATCGCAGTAAACAATTAAGAAGTGAGTTTGAATATGTTGCTATTTATGCCACTATATATATATATGAGCTGTAAATAAATACGTGCATGCTATCTTACGTACCAATATTAGTTATTAAAATGGTAATTTGGTAGCAACCATTAATTGTTTCTTATATTTTTTTCAGCTAGCCATCAGCTGTAGTCGTCGTGTTTGCCACTACTCTTCTGATTCACTACATATATTTCATTCTTATATAACTGGTTGGTGCACTTTATTCTTTCTGTTTATCTAGAAGCATTTGAAAAAATCTAACAAATATATAATATTTATCGACTGACACAATCCTACTTATTAATCTAAATGAATATGTAAATAATGTGGAATGATCGAAATCATTTAGACCTCTTGTCCTCGTTTATGAATCGTGTGAAAGTTAGATTAAAAATAATTATATTAAAACTGACGGGTAGCATATCTATTAGAAATATAGCTTTGTGATCAAAGATTCAAAGGTAATTAAGATGTCAATTAAAGATGTTATTTAAATGGTTAAACAGCTTTGTGATCAAAGGTAATTATTAAGATGTCAATTAAGGTTGTTATTTAAATGGTTAAACGAGTCGAAAAGTGAGGTGTTATGGTTAGGTTATCCGGAGAGGGTGATATATTTAACGCGGATATACGCTTAACCGAAACATAAATGTATGCACAATTTCCATGAATCAATCTCAAAATGAATTTAGTGATGATCAAACGAGAGATCTCTTGCAAGTTCATCATGAAGTTACACAACTAGCCAAGTAGTTAAATTCTATAATGTTTAACATGAAGTTGGCAATGAGCTTTCTGTTAACTAGTTAAATATTATTTAAACACTACGAACCTATGACCCGGCAAGCTTGTTTCGTGTTATTTTTTATTTTATTTTTTTATTTTGAGCGAAGGCTTTGTTTCGTTTAACACACAATATTTACAACGGTTTTGCTTTTTATGTTCTTTTTTTATTTCAATCTTCTTAAAGAAGTATAATTTAAATTATTAAAACCGAAGTAAATAATGAAATGAGTTAATTATATAAATCGTCATTATAGTTAGGCTTAAGTTGTAAGTTTCGTCCTTAACTCACAATAAGTACACAAATCCTCTTAGCTTGTGGTTGTCCATTTTGTGTTGACTCGTCTTTTGACCGGAGGAGCGTTAGTTTGCACCGTTAACCATGGTCATGTGAGCGTCACGTGAGGGGTAAAATGGTCAAATTCGCTGCGAAACCACAGGGACGATGTTTGTTACAAGTTTAGGCAACTGTGTTTGGTTTCCCGCCCTTAAGTTTCCCGCTCCAATCTTACATGTTTCACCATTATAACCCTCACCACCACCGCTAATCCTTCACCATTAAAACCCCCACCACTACCGAGGTTCTTCACCAAAACAAAACTAAACAAGGAAATGAATTCACCCACAAATGATCAATGGGAAGAATCCTTTCATATAGATGACTCCGATCTCTGACCAACCCCGGTCCTCTATCCCTACAACAACCATCAAATACACCCTAAAAAACCTGTTATGATAATACCAGGTCATGCGTGTATTGTTCAAGTGGCGAAGCTCAGTAAAATAGCGGATACTCGGGAAGGTGGGGAGGAGTGTGTATCAAGACAGTTGCATATCAGGACAGTTGTTGAGGATGTGGGTGAGGATGAGGATTTTACACATGGGCCATGGGTTAGCGCGGTTGAGTTTGTGAATGCTAATGGGGGGATTGTGAGTGGGTGTTTAGGAGATATCAAGAACTTTCTCAAGAATGAGAAACTTGATCAAGTTTTTGTAATAATCAAGTCTTGCACTTCAAAAGCGCTTGCAATCTTACAGTAACTCTCAACGACCTCTCAGGTACAATATCTGGTTTAATGCATCACAAAGTCCTTATAGAGGGGGTTATGGAAATTATATTATTGTAGGAGCTGCTTTAATACTTCATAACATTTTAGTGTTTTCTCCTAAACCATCACTCCATTATCTTAACATTACAATGAAAAACTTTGTTAAGGTTTTCCACAAAGATACAGTTTCTAGAAATAGCAGTGGTGTAGGTGGTAGTGGAATGTTAGACGAAGAAGAAATAATCAAACTGTTTGAAGAAAAAGAAATGGTTGAACAAGAGTGGCAGGCTGGTGGATATCTTATTGATCAATAGGATCAAATGAGATTAGACCAAGAAGCATTAATCCATACATTAGAAGAAGAAGCAAGGGCTTAACAAGAGTGGCAGAACATACTTAGGTAAGAACAAGAGTTAGAGGAGGAACATAAGAAACATCTATTCAGATTATATGTGTAACTTAACTTTTAAGATTATGACCAATTAACAAAAAATGTCATGTAAGTTGTGCACTTGTAATAGTCACTTTGTAAAATAGATAATGTTTTCCCTTCATTTTCAGCGTTTATGTTGTCATTACTCCCATCTACTTCTTGTTGAACAACCACATTGTTCCCCCATTAGACCCTTTTGACTGCATTATATAATACCCCACTGGTATTTATTTGTTTATCACATCAAAGAAGATTCACCATGGTTCAAGAAAATGGTAGTCAACTGATATGCCTTGACTGTTTGATGGAAAGAGAAAATATGGCTAGAAGGACATTTGATGCAATGCCTCTACCTAATAGAGAAAGCATGTCGTATTTCTGTCCAATTCATCTTTATAGAAGGGGAAGCACAAATGATAGAGGTGTTGCTGCAGGTGGTGTATTGGGTCTAGGTGTTAGAAGGGGAAACACAACTACAGCTGGTAGAGATGGTGGTGTTATGGGCCTAGGTGTTGCTGCATCTTCTAGAGGTGGTGGTTCAGTAGGTATAGGACATGGAAGTGGGATTATAACAATACCTAATGAAATTCGTGATTGTAGGTCTCTCCAACCAGTGAAGAAGAAAGTGAATCACTTGCAATTCAAAGACTAAGTGAACCACCTACAAGTCATAGACGAAGTAAACCACCTGCAACTCATAGAACAAGTGAACCACCTGCAAGTCATTGACCAAGTGAACCACCTGCAAGTCATGCTATGTTGTATTTGATCATGTATGTAACTTAACTGCTTAGGTTATATTTGTTATGTTATAACAATGCAAACATCCCTTTATAAAGCAAAATGGGTAAATTCAAACACCCCCTAAACAACCTGCAAACTGTATAAGCAAGCTGTAAAACTGTCAAGTTTATTTTTTGGTATATGTTGACTTTTAAGAGTCAAAATAAGTAAATCCAAACACCCCCTAAGCAACCTGCAAATTGTATAAGCAAGCTGCAAAACGGTCAAGTTCATTTTTTGGTATATGTTGACTTTTAAAAGTCAAAATGGTAAATCCAAACACCCCCTAAACACTGTAAATTGTTTAAGCAAGCTGCAAGCTACAAATTGTCAAGTTCAGTTTTTGGTTAGGCATGTCTTTGGACTTTTAAAAGTCAAAATGATAAATTCAAACACCCCTTAAACACTGTAAACTGTATAAGCAAGTTGCAAACTGTCAAGTTAATTTTTTGGTTGGGAATGTCTTTCCAATGGGTAAAACAAATTTTTTGTATATGTTGACTTTTAAAAGTCAAAATGGGTAAATCCAAACACACCTAAATATTAGAAATTGTATAAGCAAGCTGCAAGCTACAAATTGTCAAGTTTATTTTTTGGTTAGGCATGTCTTTCCAACGGGTAAAAGTTCAAATTTTTGGTATTTGTTGACTTTTAAAAGTCAAAATGTGTAAATTCAAACATCCCATAATCTGCATACTCAAACACAAGTTGCAAACTGCCAATGTCACCCCAACCTTCAAACATTCACTCAAATGCAAACTTACACCAGAATTAATACCAGAAAGCATAGTAGTTAAACTAGAATATATTAGCTCCAAACATAATTGTTACAAGATTCATAATGTGTTTATAGGACATTCCCAAGAACACACAGAAATGAACTATACAAATAAAAAATGATACATACTCATATACTTATTCTTCACAGAATTCACCTACATCAATTACATTTTCCATCAACTGCATAAAAAGGAACTATCCAAAGCTATTCCAGCAATTAAACTATACATAATTACATCATAAGTTATAATAGTTAAAAATAATTATTTTCACCACCAAAATATAAAACAGTTAACCAAAATACATAACATTATTTTCAAAAGATAAACACTTCTTCCTGTTACGTCTTCCTGTTTTTAGCTTTTTGGGGGCTGTCACACACCACTTCTTCCTATTACTGCTTGAAAAACCCACAATTGCTCCAAGACCAAGTACAATTGGTCTCCTAATCTCACTTCTAGTAGCTCTAGGACGAAGGGTGGAAGCAGTAGGCTTAGAAGTGAAAGCCTTTCCCTTTACCTTTCTTACCTTTCAGGTGAAAACAATAGGCTTAGAAGTGGAAGCCTTTCCCTTGCTCACCTTTGAGGTGGAAGCAGTAGGCTTAGAAGGCAGCAACCCAACATCATCATCATCACTGTCACTATCACTGAAAGCTGTAGATATAGAGTCTGACCAATTACCAAAATATACTAACTCCTCATATGTGTTTGAAATATGGATACAACCATCAGTATCATCATCTGAAATAATGATGACATCAACCTCCTTTCCTTTAGATTTGCTATCTGAAAAGATAGCAAAAAAAGAAAGACATCAGAATCAAGCTGCTTATGTCTATACTAGTTGTCAATATACTAAACTCTTAATGAAAAGCAATCATATGTGGAACATGCTCTGACTCGCACAATCATTTGTTATTTGAATGATCATCTGTTCCTAAAATAGATAAAGGGGTGTTTTGTTAAATTGAACAAGGTACTGGATTCATTGCAAAACTAAAGTGGACAATCAAACACCCCTGCAACTAAGTCAAATGGCAACAACAAAACTACTATCCTACTTTGCATCATCAATCTGCAGATTCAGACATTACTACTATCCTACTTTTCATCAGGAAAGACTATTTGAGCTATTCAAACATTACTATTATCCTATTTTGAATCATCAACCTGTAGATAAAGCTACTTTGCATCATAGTGAAAGCACATAACAAATCCTATTAGGCATCATCCACACTACTAAAATGTCCCATGGGCATACTACAAACGTTCACTTTCTGCAAAAACACTAAACAATAAACACAGAATCCGAAACCATTACAACTTATTTGGTACATCCTCAAGCATTTAATCGCATGATCTTTTCCTAGCAAATGCAAGTATTTCCTCTTTCAGTTCTTCACTTATATTGTTATACCCACCATATTTGGTTTCAATTTGTTCACCATATTTGGCTACAACTTCACTAACGATTTCATATGTGAGTTTAACTTTAGATCAATCATTTTACGGCGTATGATCATACCTTGTAAGCACAACCTTTCCCTTATTAGCCATTTCTCTGTTAGTGATTGGGTTGATTTGAATGTGTGTAGCACTGTATCGAATGGAAATTAGGGTTGGATTGGTTTGGTTTAATTGGAAGAAATAAGGTTTGTTGAGTTTCATATTTAGTTTTAAATTGCGGGTATAGAAGTTGGTTTTAATTCGGGTATAAAACCCGGTAAACTAACCCGCTAAAATATCACATAAGTTATATAAACTTGTAATAAACATCGTCCCTGTGGTTTCGCAGCGAAATTGGGCCATTTTACCCCTCACGTGACCATTGTTAACGGTGCAAACTAATACCCGTCCGGTTAAAGGACGGGTCAATGCAAAATGGACAACCACAAGGACGATTTATGTATTTATTGAGAGTTAAGGACGAAACCTGCAACTTAGGCCTAACCATAAGGACAATTTATGTAACTAACTCTAATGAAATTCCTCAGTGAGCTTTAGTTTATGCCTTAAAAAAATTTAATATTATTATTATTTTTAAATGTTTGTGTATTTACACTAAACAATGTTTACAACGTTAAAAGTAAAATATTAATTACAATAAAGTAACAAAACAATCACAAAGAAAGAAATTTGTCCCTTTAAGATCTTAATAGTTGCCATTAAAAAAATATATTATAACAATCGTCGATAGAAAGTTAAATTTCTTTGAAATTAATCCTTTGAAGCCATCTAATTAGATGTCTGTTAGGTACACATACGACTAGTACTAACCATGTAAAATGTTGTGCATTTGTAGTACTACACTCTTAGTTTGTACTTCAAGAGCCTTAACATAAGTTATGTCAATGTCCCCAGAAAATTCTCTACAAAGTTTCTATCAACTCTAATTATTATAAGTTCTAGATTGTATTTGACTAATGATCAGGTTTGTTTCAAGATTTGAATGGCATATATTAGTAGTCACTAGCTAGTCAGTGACGCAAACCGTTCAAGAATTGAAAAAAAAAAAAATGAAACTTACAACTACTTGCTAGTTTTTACCAATGAAAATGACATTCATACAAGATTTAAATTTTTTGACGATAATGATATCATACCAGAGTTAAATGACGAATCGATAGACACAATATATACAAGTACAACTCTATTACTATCTGAAATAGATCATATCGACCTTTTTGAATGTTACTTAATGAACAAAATGAAATAGATGTCACGTCGTCATTAAGTATCCAACATATATATGTATTTAATCCAACACTATCTTGGTCGTGATAAGATCATATCATATTATGATATCGAATCAATTTGTCCAAATGGTTCAACTTCTTTTTTGTTTTTCGGCAAAACCTAAAGACATGATATGTATACGGTATACCATATTTAGATGTAACGTAATGAATTGCAGACAAAATGTTTATAAATAGATGATAGAGAATGACCTTTTTGGTTTCTTAGGGATCAGTATTTGTAATCATTGAATATTTTTTTATATACGGTAATGAAGTTGATCGTATGAAGCATCTATGAGTTTGAATACTTTGGAATGACATTTAAGTTTTAACAAACATGAGAAAAGTGGACAAGGATGTGGAAGATAAAGTTACTTGTTTAATTATGAGTCCAATCTTCACCTAATTTACGTATATGTTTTGTCACCTTGTTACAAAAATTTATCACCACGAATTTTGCTTCACATCAACTTCCATCGAGACGAACGGTGGTTATCTTAGATGCTAGATCTCGTGTCTTTATTTAGACTTTAAGCGACGATTTTAGTGGTGGATCGAATTCCGGTTTGTTAACATGTATGTCTCTAACAGATTCCGTTTTGCTAACCAAACACATCACAAATTTCAATTTTCAAAATGATAGTCTTTTGACTATAATTACTCTGATGGACTATAATTTCTTCAAAAACATTATGTGCACCAAACGATTATCACATTGATATAAACATGTGTGACACTGGTTTTATTAAGTTATCATCTTATCATAAAAACAAAACCGAAATGCAAATTGGTTTTGACAAAGTATGCATTTATGTTAAAAATGCAAATATATACGTGTTGTAACTTGTAGTATTTTTATGATACACGCTGTTTGTTACGGAACGCTTTTCATATGATGCCCTTGTCGTATACTTTACTGTAAATACAAATGTCCATGGAACTATGCAAATGTGTCTATCTTACCAAAATATAAACATTTTTTCTATTTTTTGTTGAAGAGGATTGGTTGGTAGGATTTATTGTAACAATACGACAAGTTGTTACAACTATCAACCATTCGGCCTGTATTTTTTTAGAGAAAAATGAAACTATTATGCATGTAGTACGATCTTTGGTGAATCTCACTTCGCCTTTAGACAATAGAGATGTTGAGTCTAGTAATGAAGTAACTCCTATATATTTATTACGTAATTGTATGAGAACCAAACAATTCTTGTACCTTTTAGGACGACCATACGAACATGGACGACAGCGGTTGTTAATTTGTGGATGAATGTCGTATCTAGAATACTGGTTTGTCCGGACCTTGAACTCAAGCATCAAATTGTACATAACCTAATGAAGACAAGTACTACTACTTTCTTCGGCCCAAATTATAAGTTTGTTTTATTAATTTGGTTTTTCCCAAAATAAGTGTCATCTTTCTTATTTCAACCAATCAAAATGATTTTCAAAAATAAATATGACATGTTATTGATGTACAATGGAATGGTTTCTACTTTTACTAAATTACTTGCAATATGAAAATTGACTTACAATTTAAGATGGGAGGAGTAATATATTAGTAAGAAATATACAACAAACAAAAAAGAACCATTTCGTATAATTTGGCTTCTTATGCATTAATATTAAAACTTTAGAATGTTTCTTGATTTAGCATGGAAATGTTTCATAATGGAAAGGTGGTAAATTGACTGGTAATTTGACATATGATAAAGCATGCATTGGTTAGAATAGTATGGAAAATAGCCAAGTTTCACCCAACAAATTAAAAGCAAGATAAGATGGGGATGGTAAAAGTCACTGATCTAATTTTAAATCTAATCTTCACCTAATTTACGTAAAATATTTCGCATCTTATTGACTTATTGTGAATTTTATTCAACATTCATCATGTCATACGTAGGGGTGAATTTTATTCAACATTCATCATGTCAACAAAGATCATAAGAAAATCAAAAATCAAATGTAGCAATTATACGTGCTCATTTTTCGATCCAAATTTAAAAATTACTTTTCAACTTAAAAATATATATATAGTACAAACGGTAAATCGTTAAGTGATAAAAAAAATATATCATCGCGGCGATAATTTATTTATCTTTTAATGAACGGACACTTTGATATATTTTTGACAAACTTTTCTTCGTTTTTTATGATATTTAATATTACACAATACGCAATCACATATAATTTCATAAAATCACATGTGATTTTTAAAACTACAAATCACATGTGACTTTATGTAGCCACCTGTAAAATTTCACTATTTTAATCTTCATATTAATGAACTAGATTGTTTATCAAAAATTTATTTGAGCTAAGTTAAGCATTTTAGCATGTACATTTCTTTTCTTGCATAAAAATTTATGCATCTCCGAGTAGTCTTATTTAACTATGCATATTATTTACTGATAACTAAATCAGTCTCACAAGAAATTTTCTTGTCTTACGAGTCCACACGCGTACCGGTATTATAAAAGAAAACATGAAAAATAAAAACGAATTAATAAAAACGGAAATTCCATCATCATATCAGTTTATTTAAAACGTGTCCGGAAATATAATTATTATATTTTTCGCGTTAAGAATTATATTTTTACGAATTAAACAGCGGGACACGAAATACACTTAATACCAAATAAATACTCAAAATATCAATAACTACAATTTTACAAATACTAACAATTAAAATAAAACTTACCCTAACCCATGTGCAAACCCACGCCCCCCTTATCACTCTTCTCTTTTTCTGTTTTTCCTCAGAAACCAGCCCCCACTTCTGCTTCTCCCTCTTCACCTCCAAAATCGCCCCTCTCTCTCCCTACCTCCACCATTCGCGCCTCCATCTCCCAAAAATAGCTAACCTCCCAAACAACCTTCCCACCTCAAAGGTCAACCTTAACCATATACAAATCCACTATTGGCTTTTTCCATGGATGCAAATCGACAAAGAATCAAAGGTCCCCATTTATTCCCTTGTCACTGTGGGTCACGGTTGAAGAAAACACCAAGGGTAACACGTGAAAGCTTGCACCTCCTGGAGATGTTACCCAAAGGAGGCCCTTTCTCATCTAAGATCAAGAAAGAAGTGATCAAGACTTCCACCTTTACCCCTATTTAAGCTGCGGGTCACAAGAGATTCTTTCATACTCATTCTTTCTATCATCACTTAAACTAGATTGTAAGATTAGTTCGGGTTGCTGGTATTCGAAGTGAGTCTCGTCGCTTGGGTTTTGCATTTCTTTTGATATCTCCTTCGCGACACCTCTCTTTTGTTGTAAGATTTTCATTGAGTCTTCTTCTTGAATAATATTGTTATAAATAAATGTTATGATTTGGTGGTTTGATTTTTATAAAGTGGATTAGTTATGGTACATATATGTATTGATCGCCCCATGTTAATTTTTCTTTGATATTTGATTTTGATAATATAAAAACTTGTATGGTATAATCATTGGCTTCATAGTGCTTATCGTTATATGCTTCTTTATATACTTATTGACTGTTTTGCTAAGTTTAGTTGTATTGATGTTGGTTATTTTTATGTAATCAACACACTCGCGGAAAGAAAATTATTGCCGGACCTTGTTACTTTTTCTTCTAAGTCTTACCTTGTGTCAATATTGTTTAACACATAAGATAAAAGAAGATTTAACTTGGCTAGCAAAACTTTTTGTGTGTTTGAATAGTGGGTCGAAACCCACAGCGGGTATTCTCGTTTTGTGTCTTTTGGTCTTTGCTCAAGGTTGTCATCAAATGCATATTTAGAACATAAAGAATGTGTTAATAGCTAAAATAGTTGATGGGTTAAAGAGCTTTGATGAGTGTGTGTGTCATGTTTGAGTTTTGTAGTCGAAATGGTAGTTTATTTCCCTTGTCTTTGTCACTTCGTGAAAGAAAATTTGAGGTTGTTTTGTGACATCGGTCGATTGCTTCTTTTGAACCCCCCTCCTCTTCTCGACGCCCATACCGAGAAATCTCAGTTTTGAACCTCAGTATGGTCATGAGTCCAATTCAATATTCTGAGTTGATATTATCATATTGATATAACTGGTATATATCATGGTAAGTAGTATATCATGGTAAGTATTATATCAGAAATTTCATTCCATTTTTCTTCCTTCCTAATTGAAAGTCCAATGACCAGGCAAAAGTCTTTTGGATAAATTGTGTTATCAATTGGGCTTGCGTGTATGGGTTGGTGCCAAGACCCAACATGCCAAAGAATGGTAGTTTACAAATAAGTAAAAGAGAGCACAAGTATTTATTAACAAATGAGTATCCAATAAAATGAGGTAGTGTAAAGTATGCCCGAATCGTCATTTTAATCGAGTCAAGATTATTTGTTTTCCCTCGGTCCATCTCGCGTCTCGTTCTCGAATCATTTACTTTTGACATCATCTCACGACATAACCTCAATTGCTAAGCATATTTTGTAACAGGTATTAAATGCAACTAGTAAACAACTTAACCTTTCTATGATCACTAAACCTATAACTCTAGGTCATGTACCAACTAATAAGAAAATATAAATTACAACATACCTTAGGCTTATCAAACATATTTTATAAACATATATTAGGCAAAAATCTAGATCTTTGAATCAATAGTTAATATGTCATATAGCGGCACTAAACGGATTAATTTAATAATGCAACAACGGGTTAATGATTATTGTAACATTTGGTCACCACATATACTTAAAACGTATACATGGGTCATGCCCGATAATTTTAAAATGTTTACTTATAACTTATAAATATCAAGGTTGTAAAAATTGCTAGGCACTAGTGAGGCGGTTGGGTAGGGCCTAGCGATTAATCGGTTAGGTGAGGATTAATCGGGGATTAATCGGATTGAAATATTTAAGCACAAAATTGTAATTTTAGATATTATACTATATTATATGTATGAGATAAGTATAGTGTATCAAAGTTCAAATATTTCATGTGTTCAAATATAAAAATAATACATAATTCTTCAAAGTTCAAAGTTAAACATAGATATTAGTCGGTTTGTTAACCATTTTTAAGCGATCTTTGACCGATTAATCGGTTTGTTGACTGATTTTTAAGCGATTTTGTCCAATTTTTAAGCGATCTTGTTGACTGATTTATAAGCGATTTTGTTCGATTAATCCGATTAGACCGATTTTGTTTGATTTTGTCCGATTAATCGGTTTGTTGACCGACTTTTAAGCGATCTTTGACCAAACCGATTAAATAGGCCGATTATGATAAATCAAGGCGTTTAGTGAACGATCAGCGATTATGCGGAGATTAATCGGCCGCCTGGACCGATTTTTACAACAGAGATAAATATATATACATATATATATACTCTTAAACAACATTTTTATAATCCAAATTCATCTACTATTTATATGTGACTACTTTTTGTACATCGCCTTTCAGCTACGACAAACCAAAGACTCATTCGTTTTAATGCTTTTTATTTTTGTACGTGTATATCTAAGCACTCCATGAGCCAAAGCTAGCCAATACTTACCAAACTTATTTTAAACTTGAATACCACCACACAAGTAGCAACAATATAAAACTTTTAACTTCTTGACCGTTATCGTGTCGAATATAAACAAAGAAACTAAAGTATGGTTACATTAACTATAGGTCGCGTAACGGTACTTCGTGCATCTACTACTTGATCTTTTACACTACTCGGATACTTTTGCTAAGGTGAGTTCATAGCCTCGCTTTTACTTATTTTTCAACCCCCGCGAGGGAGATGCATGCTATAAACTAGAACACAAGTCTTTTCTCAAATTGTATGCTTGCACGATCATCATTATTATTGCTTGTTGCCCGCAAAGTCCCATACATCATGAACCATTAATCACTTGCGAGTGAACGCGAATATTGTGAATAGTACTATGGGAATTAACGACCCCGACTCGGTTATCGGAAATAACCGGAGCGTACCATATTTGATGATCTCTATGTAATTGGCTATTACATCTGGGGGCAATTTTATTACGTACACCAGTAATTAGGTGTATGCAGTTAGTTTGGTGTCATGAGCTTATTGCATAATAATGATTATTTTTCCATGGTAATTATCTTCGAAGCAATTATCATCTCTAACTTGTGTTCAACCATTTAATTAAACCTATGAATATCACTCAACATTTTTGTTGATCTTTTTAAGCATGTTTATCTTAGATACTAACTAGGAAAATCTTGAAGGTGCGGAGTGTACGAAGTGGAATGCTGGAAGTGGTGTTTTAATAAAGTTATCATTTCTCAAACTTTGATTTATCTTTTGTGCAACTTCAAAACTTGTGGTATTTTCCCTTGTGATCCAAAACATTGAGTTTTTATGAAATGATAACCATCTTTTATTAAAAACGTCTCTTTAGAGTCGTTTTCTATGACTTATGACTGTGATCCTCTAAGTAATACCCCAAGTAGTCTTCCGCTGTCACATTATGATTTTTGGGGGTGTTACAGATTGGCATCAGAGCCTAGGTTATAGAGAACCAACTTGTATTTTTAAAACAAATTGGACTATAACCACGTTTTCAAATGGACCGTTTTACACCACCACTTCACGTCCTCCGCGCCTACTTCGTACCGATTATACGTATGAGATTCGCTTGGCGGATAGTACATGACTAGTAAAACTTTGCATGATAAAAACTTATAATGTTAACTTTCATTTAGTTAGGCATTTAGATTTGCGTGGCAGATTATACGCGACTAACTAAATCTTATTTACTGCATGACATTACTTATACTTATAAATGCATATTTTCTTTTGGGTTGTTACAGTACCATGTCTTCTGCTTCACGCCCCATTGATCTGACCTCTAACACTGAGATCAAGGACACCATGTCCTCTACTACCGTGCCCCTGACACCGGCTGTTCTGGCACCTAGGTCCCTGGCTGTGACATCTGGAGAGACTGAGCCCTTTGAGGAGGGTGAGGTCGCTGCTACTCCACCTGCTCTGGTCATACCTGAGCGCTTGCCTGTTTTTGGTCCCCCTACCTATGATCAGTATCTTGAGTCACAACAGTGGCTGTCCCCTTCGGACGTTGTATCTCAGATACCTTCACACGCTGATTCTGTGTCCTCCAACACTTCTCACTCATCACTACCTATTCGCCGAAGGCGAAAGCGAGCTAGGGTTCTCAAACCCTACGAGCCTGCGCCATTCGGCAAGCCATTCCGATACCATAAGGATGGTGCGATCTTCATACATACCGCTCGAAAACGAGTGAAGGTACCGACCACCTTTGTTTCACCTACTGACATACCATCATCTTCGGCTTTCCCACCACCAGCTTCACCTACGTCATCACCCATACCTAATTCACCGCTACCTCCACCTACCACTTTCATCTACCACACCACTACTGTACCAGTTTTGTCTCCATCCCGTGCATCATCACCGTTGGTGATGCATACTGAGCCTGTGATATCCCTTAGGGAGAGAGTCCATTTCCCACCTTCATTTTCCGACCCATATCATTATGCTGTGACTTGTACCTGTGAGCCGGGGCCTCATAGGAGGGTTGACGCTAGACGTTGGTCCTTCTTGATGCCAATCATTAGTCGATGGAGGTCAGAGGAGGGTTCACCGAGTGCTATAGAGCTTGGAGATCATTTGTTTGCTACTGCTGAGATTCTTCCTGTTACGGGAGAACCTCTTCACCACACCATTCCATTGTTAGCTGCACGACTTCTGCGATGTGAGGATCAGCTTGAGGAGGCTATGTCATACGTTAATGAGGTTCCACTGGTCCGGATTGAGAGCATAGAGGACGAGGTTGGGGACCTCGTTGCCGGGAGGACCGGGATGGAGAAGGTGCTTGATAGGATTGGTACTTAGTCTGAGCGAGCTAGTGAGGCGGTGACAGTTCTGGAGCGGAGGATGGAGTCGAAGAGATTGAGTTGCTAGATAGAGTTGAGATGCTGAGGAGTTGTCTGACAAAGATCCGAGCAGATGGTGATCATGGAGACGCGTACTGCGACTCTTGAGCAGAGATTGGAGGCGAGAGATAGGGAGATGGATGACTTGGCTGAGCTTGTTCGTGACTTGTGATGAGTGTCTAAATACTCATCATTTTTGTACAATATAAACTGCAAAATCATCTGAAAACACTCAAAAATGCATCAAAATGATAAAAATATCACAAATCAGTGTTTTATGTGTTTTAAATGTAAAAAGATCAAAATCAGATGAAAACATATCAAATTTGCAAAATTGGCGCTTTAGTCCCCAAGTTTCTAAAATTGTCAAAATAGTCCCCGAGTCAAAATTTCAAAGAAAAGTCACCAAAGGTCCTTTTTAAATCATAACTTGTCAAATTTAGTCCTTTGGTGAAAAATATCAAAAGTTTGAGAAATTTACAAAATTGGTCCTTCAAGTTTGAAATTTGGCAGAAATGGCCCCTGGAAATTGGAAATTGACAAGTTTGGTCCCTGTACTTTTGAAGCTTGTCATTTTCAGCCCTTTGAACAACTTTTCAGAATTGACAGAAAAGGTCCTTGCAAATTCAGAAATTGCACAATAGTCCCTTGTCATTATAAGCCTTTAACACCCTTTTTGGCCTGCCTACCCCATTGTGACCCCTGTCATTAGCAATTTTGGACCCCCTATTAATATCTGGTCAATCCAACAAGTCAAACAAACACACCAGTTGGCGCCTTAGTCATCCTCTTCCACTTGCTTCTCTGCAACTCACAACCACTCCAACCCCCTCCTCACCTATCCATCTCCTTTGTCCCCCCACCTCCACACAACTCCAAACTTCAATTAATGAACCTCCTACTCCTTTACTCAACCTCAACTGCCATATATCCTTTTTCCCGCCAAAAAATGCTCAATGGCCAAGATTCACTTAAAATCATCCAAGGGTCTGAAATAAAGGTGGGAAAAGCTAAAGACAAGTGGAGAAGCAGTTTGGAGGTATAAAAAGAGCAAGAGGAAGGCTTGAGATAGTTAGTTAGTTTTTAAGTTTTTTCTTTTATGTCGTTTTTCAATAAAATGTTGTAGTTTTAGATTAAAAGTTGTAATTTCAAGTTCATATGTATCAAACTCAGTTGTTTAACAAGTGCAATCCAGTTTTAAGGTTTAATTCAAGGTTCAATATCACTTCATGTTTTAAAGTTCACTGTTGTAACTTTCAGTTTCAAATACTATTATCCAAGCTTTTAATAGCTTATCATTCAGTTCCATTAAGCTTATATAAGTTCCTTTTAGCTTTGTATAAGCTCACATTTCATTTTCAAGTAAATTTGAATGATGGTCAATAAAAGTCAACTGGGGCTCAAATTGGAATGGAAGCTGATAATGGGTGTTGCAGAGGTTTATTTGGGTTGGATTAGACTAGCATAGAGTAGGTTTGGGTTTGGTCTTAGCTGCAAACAATTTGGAAACCCGTGAGTGTCTGTTTCACTTTTTCATTTTCAAGCCATTGCGCTTTATGCTTGTACATGTATCCGTGGTTATCATTTGTTTACTCTAGTCTATTTAATGATAATTTAAGTAGTTTGAATGTTTGTTTTAGCTAAATCTTTGGTTATCTCATTTTCTTGTAAAACAGTAGTTTTAAAGGGGTGTTTGGATCTGTTGTTTCACTTGTCTATTTGGCTTGATCAGTGCTTAACTCTTGATGCTTTAAGCTTGGTTAACTCAAATGTTTTCATATCTGCTTTAATTTGTGCCTCGCAACACCTTGAAAGTCAAAATCCCATGAAATCTTTCCTAATGGCTTAACTGTTGAGTTGTGCAAATTCAAAATCTTGTTTTATGTTCCAATGTCATAAACAAAGCTTGCAGAGGTTCCATTTCATCATAACATATCATTTCCAGTTCATAAATTTGATTCAAAGTTCATTTTAGTCAACATCATAATCTGTTTTCAAAAGTCAACCTTTGTCAAAAACCCATTTTGTGCAGATCTTGCAGCAGGTGCACTGTGCTCATTTTAAGTATTTAAGGCCTGATCTTTGGTCTATAAGCAGTCAGCTAGGTGGTCTACTTATGTCATACTTTTGGTTTTCATTTTGGCTTATTGGATTAGCGATTCTGATGAGCTTAAACATAGGACACATTTCTTGTTTACGCATTAGCGACCAACTTAACGCCTTTTGCTAGTTTTGTTTGCTCTCTAACTACTTCATTACTAGTCCTAATTAGCTATAAATCTGGATATGTGATCTCGGTAGGTGGTTTTGAGAACCATACTTTTGGTTTTCTGTTAGCTTATTGGATAAGCGCTTTATCTGCTTAAAGTAGGTGGTCATTTTCTGTTTTGCTCAAATATCGCTTTTCTTAAATCTTAGGTAGACTACTCTTTAGGTGTTAGAATTAGCTATAATTAGTTGCCTTAGAGTGGTTTTAGCATACATTAGCTTATATAATCGCTTGGTTCCTCTAGTGCTTATTTGCTTAATTTCACATGCTTATTCCCAACAGTTTACATTGCGACTTTAGATTCTTACACTTAAGCCCTTGTTTTCTTATTTTCATAGCTTTAGTATATCATTTTAGAATTTCCTGAAGTTTTCATAATTTTTGGTCACTTGTTCACTATTTTTTAGATTTAAAACAGCTTTTAATCATTTTAAATAGCTTTAATTGCAATTAATTCAGAAAAAGTTCCAAAAAATAATTTTTCAATTTTCTCAGTTTAAGATAAATATAAAAAGCATAAAAAATATTTTTCCAAATTTTTCCTCTTTTATTTGGTATTTTTCACAATTTAAATTAGATTAAAATAGTTTTTAATTCCTAGAAAATAGGAAAATAATCTGAAAATTACAAAAAAATAGTTTTGAAAATTCTATTTTGTTATTTTAGATTTTTCTAAGTCTTAATTTTATTTTTCTAGCTTTATTTCCTAATTTCTTGTATTTTAGGCTATTATTTATTAGTTAAAAATAGTTTTTAATTAATAATAATTAATTAAATAGTTATAAAAATAATTTCCTTTTTCTAAATATTTTCTAGTATAATTAGGATTGTAAAAATGTATTTTCTATATCCGTAGGTATTTTCCTTCTTTATTTTCACGTTTTATTTTGTACGTTAACGTAGTTTTTAATTTAAACGTACGTTTTAAGTTTTAAACGTTCATCACTTTAAATATAGTGATAGCGTTTATTTAATATCTTTTATCTTGTTAATTTTCTTAATTTGCATTTAAGTCGTTGTTATTTATTAATTTTTTCAGTAGTGTAATTATTCAATCCTAATCTTTTCTGATCACTATCATTAGTGATCAATCTATCGTCTGATCAAGTGTTTGCACACCATTGAGTCTCCGTGGGACTAAACGACCCGGGAATTCATTGTATTCTCTGATCTTCATTGTATTTGTGTCTGAACTGTTTTAAGTTCATTACGGTGGCCATTCACAAGTGGCCACTTGTGTGATTAGACTTGACTAGTTCAAGATGATCAAATTTTGGCGTGCACGGGAGGCTTTAGCGTGTGTTTAGCCTTTTCGGATCCATTCTTGCACATATACCACCTTTTGTAAAAGTTTTTTTGTAAAGTTATCAAAAATCCAAAAGTTCATTAACACTTTTCCTGAAGTGTTATCAACACCAAAAATATTTTCATTCTTTGTTTTATAGCTTTTTTTTTTTTTTTAAAAAAAAAAAAAAAAAAAAATCCAAAATATCCATCCTTTATCCTCCAACTGCTTAATTCTACATTTCTTTATCCTCAAACCTGTTTAATTCTCCATTCCTTATCCTCTATAACCGCTTAATTCTTCATCTCTTATCCTCTTATCCGCTTAATTCTTCATGTCATGGTTTTCAACATGTTCACGGTGTGGAGGTCCATTTAACGGTGGAAATTGTCGGCGATGTACCAATGTGGGTTTCGGAGACAAGTTTGTCGGTAATCCCGATCCCATTTAAATGAAACACCGATTTTTCCTACCTACCTCCACACCCCAATACGAATCCTACTCATGCGAGTTTTGTAGGAATGATTCTCATTACGGTTTTGATTGTCCACCACGGGTCCCGCTTGTCTATGAGCCGAACCATGTTACAATCGAACTTTGGTGAAAGTTATTTTCCCAATTATCTCTGTTGTGAGAATGGGGGGTCCTCATGAGACTTTTGAATGTCAACCGATGAATCAAAATTTTCACAATTCCAATTCTCCGGTTTGACAATTTCCAACCCCACAAGATTCCATCGGTCATCGACTTCCGAGCCTTCACAACATCTCAATGATTACGAGGAGTGTAATCTTCCACAAAGTTCAAGAAATACGCATTCGAAAGAAACTACAAATGAAAAGAATGGTGTGTAAGCTTCAGAGATGAACATAAGAATCCGATATGATGACGATGATGATGAGGATAGTATTCCAATGAGGGAATATTATGAGGACGACGAGGAGAGTGTTATTCCTTTAAAGATATCATTTCTCAACTCCTCGCCTATTGCTATCACACCTATCTTACCTTTTATTGCTTCCAAAGACTCTCTCATAATGGGGACGAGCCTTCTAGCACTATTCCGTAAATGGAATCGTCTAGTGTTGAGAGCCTTGTTCCAACCCCAAGTGAGTCCGAGGTTATCTCCGTAATATGTGTGATGAGCCTCTTAATAATGATTCTTCTCCTCCTCTGGACATTCCATATGATCATGTCGAGATGTTCTCCGATTCGATAACGATTGTACTTCGTTTGATGATTCTTTATCCTATGGAGACATCGATTATGTCGAGGAGCTACCTTCCGAGCTAGTTAGCTTAGAGGAAGTGAGAGATTCGATGATCTAGAAATTGAGGACGAGATACTTCGTGAACAATTGTTCAATATAAATCTCCTCGTTTCTAAGATCGAATCATTTTGTGCTAAGTCGACTTCATCTCCTATCCCGTTGTGGATAGTGACTCTACATTGGACAAGCCCGAGCTTGAGGCTTTTTCCAATGATTCTCTTCATGAAGAGTTCTCCGTGAACTCTCTCATGACATATCTCCTCCGAATATGATCATTTCCATTTTGATCTTGAGGATGATATTGGCTCGGAGGAAGGTGTACTCTATCATAAGAGTTTGCTTATTGATGATACTACCTTCACTCTTCCTCCCGATATGTCTACATTTGAGGATGACGAATGGATCCTAATTGTCATAAACATCTTCCTTCCATTCCTCACTTATGATGTGACTTCCTCTCTTCTTCACTCCTTCGGGAGTGAGGACACTATCTTTGACCCCGGCATTTTCATTTATCATTTGTGAGCCGGGTCTTTCTCTGTATATCTCATCGGTGTGGAACTTTCACGTGCTTCAAATGTTTGTCCAAACATCTTGAATGAAAGTCCGATGGAGATTGTTTCTTCCACTTTGCTTCCCCATGAACCAATGAATTCGGGGTCGAGTCAAGCTAGCGACTCGGTAACCAAAACGAGAGACACACCATATGGGTTTTCACCCATATTTCGTCTTCTTACCCTTTCTACCACTAAAGTGGGGGTGATGCCCACATGTTATATATATATATATATATAAAAAAAAAAAAAAAAAAAACTTTCAAATAATGGCCGTAATATTTCCTTTTACGTTCTTTGTTTCGGCATAACCGCGGTACTTTTAATATTGAGGGCAATATTCATTTCTAAGTGTGGGGAATTCTCACAATTTCATATATTATTTACTCAATTCCCGCTTTTGGCAAAAAAAAAAAAATTTGGAGTAAGTGTTCTACACTTACTCACTTGGTTATCGATCCGCCATTGTCTCAGAAGATAAAAGGATTGGCTAATCCAGAGCAAACGGCTCTTGGTAAAGATATATCAAATCCGTTTACGGCTTGCAATTTGCCCAAAATTGTATGGTATTCAACTCACCATATCCTAAAAAGTGAAGAGTTGGCTAGCCCGCAAGGTTATGGCTTGTGGTAAAGGCGATGGAAAATCCATAATTGGTATTCACTCACCAAAGATAATTCGATAATTTATCTAAGAGTTGGCTAGTCCGTAAGGTACGGCTCGGTAAAGACAAATCAAATCCGTTCTGACTTATGATTTGCTCAAAATCATTTGGTTATCGATGTACCAAGGTTCTTACTTGAACTGAAACATTTGGCTACTCCGAGTAATGGCTTTTGGTAAAGAGATTAAAATCCATTATGTTTTCTCAAATCATTGCTAGGGACTAGCAATATCTCGATGTGGGGATTGATGAGTGTCTAAATACTCATCATTTTGTACAATATAAACGCAAAATCATCCGAAAACACTCAAAATGCATCAAAATGATAAAAATATCACAAATCGTTGTTTTATGTGTTTTAAATGTAAAAGATCAAAATCGATGAAAAACATATCAAATTTGCAAAATTGGCGCTTTAGTCCCCAAGTTTCTAAAATTGTCAAAATAGTCCCCGAGTCAAAATTTCAAAAGAAAAGTCACCAAAGGTCCTTTTAAATCATAACTTGTCAAATTTAGTCCTTTGGTGAAAAATATCAAAAGTTTGAGAAAATTACAAAATTGGTCCTTCAAGTTTAAAATTTGGCGAAATGGCCCTGAAATTGGAAATTGACAAGTTTGGTCCTCAGACTTTTGAAGCTTGTCATTTTCACCCTTTGAACAACTTTTCGAATTGGCGAAAAAGGTCCTTGCAAATTCGAAATTGCACAATAGTCCCTTGTCATTATAAGCCTTTAACACCCTTTTGGCCTCGCCTACCCCATTGTGACCCTCATTAGCAATTTTGGACCCCCTATTAATATCTCGGTCAATCCAACAAGTCAAACAAACACACCGGCTTGGCGCCTTAGTCATCCTCTTCCACTTGCTTCTCTCAGAACTCACAACCACTCCAACCCCTCCTCACCTATCCATCTCCTTTGTCCCCCACCTCCACACAACTCCAAACTTCAATTAATGCACCTCCTACTCCTTTACTCAACCTCAACTCGCCATATATCCTTTTTCCCGCCAAAAATGCTCAATGGCCAAGATTCACTTAAAATCATCCAAGTGCGAAATAAAGGTGGGAAAAGCTAAAGACAAGTGGAGAAGCGGTTTGGAGGTATAAAAAGAGCAAGAGGAAGGCTTGAGATAGTTAGTTAAGTTTTTCTTTTATGTCGTTTTCAATAAAATGTTGTAGTTTTAGATTAAAAGTTGTAATTTCAAGTTCATATGTATCAAACTCGGTTGTTTAACAAGTGCAATCCAGCTTTTAAGGTTTAATTCAAGGTTCAATATCACTTCATGTTTTAAAGTTCATTTGTTGTAACTTTCGGTTTCAAATACTATTATCCAAGCTTTTAATAGCTTATCATTCAGCCCATTAAGCTTATATAAGTTCCTTTTAGCTTTGTATAAGCTCACATTTCATTTTCAAGTAAATTTGAATGATGGTCAATAAAAGTCAACTATGGGCTCAAATTGGAATGGAAGCTGATAATGGGTGTTGCAGAGGTTTATTTGGGTTGGATTAGACTAGCATAGAGTAGGTTTGGGTTTGGTCTTAGCCTGCAAACAGCTGGAAACCTGTGAGTGTCTGTTTCACTTTTTCATTTTCAAGCCATTGCAGTTTATGCTTGTACATGTATCTGTGGTTATCATTTGTTTACTCTAGTCTATTTAATGATAATTTAAGTAGTTTGAATGTTTGTTTTAGCTAAATCTTTGGTTATCTCATTTTTCTTGTAAAACAGTAGTTTTAAAGGGGTGTTTGGAGTTGTTGTTTCACTTGTCTATTTGGCTTGATCAGTGCTTAACTCTTGATGCTTTAAGCTTGGTTAACTCAAATGTTTTCATATCTGTCTTTAATTTGTGCCTGCAACACCTTGAAAGTCAAAATCCCATGAAATCTTTCCTAATGGCTTAACTGTTGGAGTTGTGCAAATTCAAAATCTTGTTTTATGTTTCAATGTCATAAACAAAGCTTGCAGAGGTTCCATTTCATCATAACATATCATTTCCAGTTCATAAATTTGATTCAAAGTTCATTTTAGTCAACATCATAATCTGTTTTCAAAAGTCAACCTTTGTCAAAAACCCATTTTGTGCAGATCTTGTAGTAGGTGCACTGTGCTCATTTTAAGTATTTAAGGCCTGATCTTTGGTCTATAAGCAATCAGCTAGGTGGTCTACTTATGTCATACTTTTGGTTTTCATTTTGGCTTATTGGATTAGCGATTGATGAGCTTAAACATAGGACACATTTCTTTCTTACGCATTAGCGATTCAACGCCTTTTGGCTAGTTTTTGTTTGCTCTCTAACTACTTCATTACTAGTCCTAATTAGCTATAAATCTGGATATGTGATCTCGGTAGGTGGTTTTGAGAACCATACTTTTGGTTTTCTGTTAGCTTATTGGATAAGCGCTTTTATCTCGCTTAAAGTAGGTGGTCATTTTCTGTTTTGCTCAAATATCAGTTTTCTTAAATCTTAGGTAGACTACTCTTTAGGTGTTAGAATTAGCTATAATTAGTTGCCTTAGAGTGGTTTTAGCATACATTAGCTTATATAATCAGTTGGTTCCCTCTAGTGCTTATTTGCTTAATTTCACATGCTTATTCCCCAACAGTTTACATTGCAGCTTTAGATTCTTACACTTAAGCCCTTGTTTTCTTATTTTTCATAGCTTTAGTATATCATTTTAGAATTTCCCTGAAGTTTTCATAATTTTTGGTCACTGTTCACTATTTTTCTAGATTTAAAACAGTTTTTAATCATTTTAAATAGCTTTAATTGCAATTAATTCAGAAAAAGTTCCAAAAAATAATTTTTCAATTTTCTCAGTTTAAGATAAATATAAAAAGCATAAAAAATATTTTTCCCTATTTTTCCTCTTTTATTTGGTATTTTTCACAATTTAAATTAGATTAAAATAGTTTTTAATTCCTAGAAAATAGGAAAATAATCAGAAAATTACAAAAAAATAGTTTAGAAAATTCTATTTTGTTATTTTAGATTTTTCTAAGTCTTAATTTTATTTTTCTAGATTTATTTCCTAATTTCTTGTATTTTAGGCTATTATTTATTAGTTAAAAATAGTTTTTAATTAATAATAATTAATTAAATAGTTATAAAAATAATTTCCTTTTTCTAAATATTTTCTAGTATAATTAGGATTGTAAAAATGTATTTTCTATATCCGTAGGTATTTTCCTTCTTTATTTTCACGTTTTATTTTGTACGTTAACGTAGTTTTTAATTTAAACGTACGTTTTAAGTTTTAAACGTTCATCACTTTAAATATAGTGATAGCGTTTATTTAATATCTTTTATCTTGTTAATTTTCTTAATTTGCATTTAAGTCGCTGTTATTTATTAATTTTTCAAGAGTGTAATTATTCAATCCTAATCTTTTCGATCACTATCATTAGTGATCAATCTATCGTCGATCAAGTGTTTGCACACCATTGAGTCTCCGTGGGACTAAACGACCGGAATTCATTGTATTCTCGATCTTCATTGTATTTGTGTCCGAACTGTTTTAAGCACATTACGGTGGCCATTCACAAGTGGCCGACTTGTGTGATTAGACTTGACTAGTTCAAAGACAGATCAAATTTCGCGCCACGGGGAGGCTTTAGCGTGTGTTTAGCCTTTTCGATCCATTCTTGCACATATACCACCTTTTGTAAAAGTTTTTTTGTAAAGTTATCAAAATCCAAAAGTTCATTAACACTTTTCCGAAGTGTTATCGACACCAAAAATATTTTCATTCTTTGTTTTATAGCTTTGTTTTTTTAAAAAAAAAAAAAAAAAAAAATCCAAAAATATCCATCCTTTATTCTCCAATCTGTTTAATTCTACATTTCTTTATCCTCAAACCTGTTTAATTCTCCATTCCTTATCCTCTATAACCGTTTAATTCTTCATCTCTTATCCTCTTATCCGTTTAATTCTTCATGTCATGGTTTTCAACATGTTCCTGGTGTGGAGGTCCATTTAACGGTGGAAATTGTCGGCGATGTACCAATGTGGGTTTCGGAGACAAGTTTGTCGGTAATCCCGATCCCATTTCAAATGAAACACCTGATTTTTCCTACCTACCTCCACAGCCCCAATACGAATCCTACTCATGCGAGTTTTGTGGGAATGATTCTCATTACGGTTTTGATTGTCCACCACGGGTCCCGCTTGTCTATGAGCCAGAACCATGTTACAATCAGAACTTTGGTGAAAGTTATTTTCCCAATTATCTCATTGTGAGAATTGCGGGGGTCCTCATGCGACTTTTGAATGTCAACCGATGAATCAAAATTTTCACAATTCCAATTCTCCGGTTTGACAATTTCCAACCCCACAAGATTCCATCACCATCGACTTCGAGCCTTCACAAGATCTCAATGATTACGAGGAGTGTAATCTTCCACAAAGTTCGAAGAAATACGCATTCGAAAGAAACTACAAATGAAAAGAATGGTGTGTAAGCTTCACAGATGAACATAAGAATCCGATATGATGACGATGATGATGAGGATAGTATTCAAATGAGGGAATATTATGAGGACGACGAGGAGAGTGTTATTCCTTTAAAAGATATCATTTCTCAACTCCCCGGTCTATTGCTATCACACCTATCTTACCTTTTATTGCTTCCAAAGACTCTCTCATAATGGGGACGAGCCTTCTAGCACTATTCCGAAATGGAATCGTCTAGTGTTGAGAGCCTTGTTCCAACCCCAGTGAGTCCGAGGTTATCTCCATAGAATATGTGTGATGAGCCTCTTAATAATGATTCTTCTCCTCCTCGGACATTCCATATGATCATGTCGAGATGTTCTCCGATTCGATAACGATTGTACTTCGCTTGACGATTCTTTATCCTATGGAGACATCGATTATGTCGAGGAGCTACCTTCCGAGCTAGTTAGCTTAGAGAAGTGAGAGATTCGATGATCCGAAATTGAGGACGAGATACTCGTGAACAATTGTTCAATATAAATCTCCTCGTTTCTAAGATCGAATCATTCGTGCTAAGTCGACTTCATCTCCTATCCCGTTGTGGATAGTGACTCTACATTGGACAAGCCCGAGCTTGAGGCTTTTTCCAATGATTCTCTTCATGAAGAGTTCTCCGGTGAACTCTCTCATGACATATCTCCTCCGGAATATGATCATTTCCATTTTGATCTTGAGGATGATATTGGCTCGGAGGAAGGTGTACTCTATCATAAGAGTTTGCTTATTGATGATACTACCTTCACTCTTCCTCCCGATATGTCTACATTTGAGGATGACGAATGGATCCTAATTGTCATAAACATCTTCCTTCCATTCCTCACTTATGATGTGACTTCCTCTCTTCTTCACTCCTTCGGGAGTGAGGACACTATCTTTGACCCCGGCATTTTCATTTATCATTTGTGAGCCGGGTCTGTCTCTCTATATCTCATCGGTGTGGAACTTTCACGTGCTTCAAATGTTTGTCCAAACATCTTGAATGAAAGTCCGATGGAGATTGTTTCTTCCACTTTGCTTCCCATGAACCAATGAATTCGAGTCAAGCTAGGTCGAGTCAAGCTAGCGACTATTTCGGTAACCAAACCACCTAAGTGTGGGGTGACACACCATATGGGTTTTCACCCATATTTACGTATTCTTACCCTTTCTACCACCTAAGTGTGGGGTGATGCCCACATGTTATATATATATATATATATCTTAAAAAAAAAAAAAAAAAAAAAAACTTTCAAATAATGGCCGTAATATTTCCTTTTCGTTCTTTGTTTCGGCATAACCGCGGTACTTTGAATATTGAGGGCAATATTCATTTCTAAGTGTGGGGAATTCTCACGAATTTCATATATTATTTACTCAATTCCCGTTTTGGCAAAAAAAAAAAAAAAAAAAAATTGGAGTAAGTGTTCTACACTTACTCAACTTGGTTATCGATCCGCCATTGTCTCGTAAGATAAAAGGATTGGCTAATCCAGAGCAAACGGCTCTTGGTAAAGATATATCAAATCCGTTTATACGGCTTGCAATTTGCCCAAAATTGTATGGTATTCAACTCACCATATCCTAAAAAGTGAAGAGTTGGCTAGCCCAAGGTTATGGCTTGTGGTAAAGGCAAGGAAAATCCATAATTGGTATTCACTCACCAAAGATAATTCGATAATTTATCTAAGAGTTGGCTAGTCCGTAAGGTACGGCTCGGTAAAGACAAATCAAATCCGTTCTGACTTATGATTTGCTCAAAATCATTTGGTTATCAATGTACCAAGGTTCTTACTTGAACTGAAACATTTGGCTACTCCGAGTAATGGCTTTTGGTAAAGAGATTAAAATCCATTATGTTTTCTCAAATCATTGCTAGGGACTAGCAATATCTCGATGTGGGGATTGATGAGTGTCTAAATACTCATCATTTTGTACAATATAAACGCAAAATCATCCGAAAACACTCAAAATGCATCAAAATGATAAAAATATCACAAATCGGTGTTTTATGTGTTTTAAATGTAAAAGATCAAAATCGATGAAAAACATATCAAATTTTCAAAATTGGCGCTTTAGTCTCCCAAGTTTCTAAAATTGTCAAAATAGTCCACGAGTCAAAATTTCAAAGAAAAGTCACCAAAGGTCCTTTTAAATCATAACTTGTCAAATTTAGTCCTTTGGTGAAAAATATCAAAGTTTGAGAAAATTACAAAATTGGTCCTTCAAGTTTGAAATTTGGCGAAATGGCCCACAAATTGGAAATTGACAAGTTTGGTCCCTGTACTTTTGAAGCTTGTCATTTTCAGCCCTTTGAACAACTTTTCAGAATTGGCAGAATAGGTCCTTGCAAATTCAGAAATTGCACAATAGTTCCTTGTCATTATAAGCCTTTAACACCTTTTTTGGCCTGCCTACCCCATTGTGACCCCTGTCATTAGCAATTTTGGACCCCCTATTAATATCTGGTCAATCCAACAAGTCAAACAAACACACCAGTTGGCGCCTTAGTCATCCTCTTCCACTTGCTTCTCTGCAACTCACAACCACTCCAACCCCCTCCTCACCTATTCATCTCCTTTGTCCCCCCCACCTCCACACAACTCCAAACTTCAATTAATGCACCTCTTACTCCTTTACTCAACCTCAACTGCCATATATCCTTTTTCCCGCCAAAAAATGCTCAATGGCCAAGATTCACTTAAAATCATCCAAGGGTCTGAAATAAAGGTGGGAAAAGCTAAAGACAAGTGGAGAAGCAGTTTGGAGGTATAAAAAAGAGCAAGAGGAAGGCTTGAGATAGTTAGTTAGTTTTTAAGTTTTTTCTTTTATGTCGTTTTTCAATAAAATGTTGTTGTTTTAGATTAAAAGTTGTAATTTCAAGTTCATATGTATCAAACTCAGTTGTTTAACAAGTGCAATCCAGTTTTAAGGTTTAATTCAAGGTTCAATATCACTTCATGTTTTAAAGTTCACTGTTGTAACTTTCAGTTTCAAATACTATTATCCAAGCTTTTAATAGCTTATCATTCAGCCCATTAAGCTTATATAAGTTCCTTTTAGCTTTGTATAAGCTCACATTTCATTTTCAAGTAAATTTGAATGATGGTCAATAAAAGTCAACTGGGCTCAAATTGGAATGGAAGTGATAATGGGTGTTGCAGAGGTTTATTTGGGTTGGATTAGACTAGCATAGAGTAGGTTTGGGTTTGGTCTTAGCACTCGAAACAATTTGAAACCTTGTGAGTGTCTGTTTCACTTTTTCATTTTCAAGCCATTGCAGTTTATGCTTGTACATGTATCTGTGGTTATCATTTGTTTACTCTAGTCTATTTAATGATAATTTAAGTAGTTTGAATGTTTGTTTTAGCTAAATCTTTGGTTATCTCATTTTTCTTGTAAAACAGTAGTTTTAAAGGGGTGTTTGGATCTGTTGTTTCACTTGTCTATTTGGCTTGATCAGTGCTTAACTCTTGATGCTTTAAGCTTGGTTAACTTAAATGTTTTCATATCTGTCTTTAATTTGTGCCTGCAACACCTTGAAAGTCAAAATCCCATGAAATCTTTCCTAATGGCTTAACTGTTGGAGTTGTGCAAATTCAAAATCTTGTTTTATGTTCCAATGTCATAAACAAAGCTTGCAGAGGTTCCATTTCATCATAACATATCATTTCCAGTTCATAAATTTGATTCAAAGTTCATTTTAGTCAACATCATAATCTGTTTTCAAAAGTCAACCTTTGTCAAAAACCCATTTTGTGCAGATCTTGCAGTAGGTGCACTGTGCTCATTTTAAGTATTTAAGGCCCGATCTTTGGTCTATAAGCAATCAGCTAGGTGGTCTACTTATGTCATACTTTTGGTTTTCATTTTGGCTTATTGGATTAGCGATTCTGATAAGCTTAAACATAGGACACATTTCTTTGTTTACGCATTAGCGACCAACGCCTTTTGGCTAGTTTTTGTTTGCTCTCTAACTACTTCATTACTAGTCCTAATTAGCTATAAATCTGGATATGTGATCTCTGGTAGGTGGTTTTGAGAACCATACTTTTGGTTTTCCTGTTAGCTTATTGGATAAGCAGTTTTATCTGCTTAAAGTAGGTGGTCATTTTCCTGTTTTGCTCAAATATCAGTTTTCTTAAATCTTAGGTAGACTACTCTTTAGGTGTTAGAATTAGCTATAATTAGTTGCCTTAGAGTGGTTTTAGCATACATTAGCTTATATAATCAGTTGGTTCCCTCTAGTGCTTATTTGCTTAATTTCACATGCTTATTCCCCAACAGGTTTACATTGCGACTTTAGATTCTTACACTTAAGCCCTTGTTTTCTTATTTTCATAGCTTTAGTATATCATTTTAGAATTTCCTGAAGTTTTCTTAATTTTTGGTCACTTGTTCACTATTTTTCTAGATTTAAAAGCAGCTTTTAATCATTTTAAATAGCTTTAATTGCAATTAATTGAGAAAAGTTCCAAAAATAATTTTTAATTTTCTCAGTTTAAGATAAATATAAAAGCATAAAAATATTTTTCCTATTTTTCCTCTTTTATTTGGTATTTTCACAATTTAAATTAGATTAAAATAGTTTTTAATTCCTAGAAAATAGGAAAATAATCAGTAAATTACAAAAAAATAGTTTTGAAAATTCTATTTTGTTATTTTAGATTTTTCTAAGTCTTAATTTTATTTTTCTAGCTTTATTTCCTAATTTCTTGTATTTTAGGCTATTATTTATTAGTTAAAAATAGTTTTTAATTAATAATAATTAATTAAATTGTTATAAAAATAATTTTCTTTTTCTAAATATTTTCTAGTATAATTAGGATTGTAAAAATGTATTTTCTATATCCGTAGGTATTTTCCTTCTTTATTTTCACGTTTTATTTTGTACGTTAACGTAGTTTTTAATTTAAACGTACGTTTTAAGTTTTAAACGTTCATCATTTTAAATATAGTGATAGCGTTTATTTAATGTCTTTTATCTTGTTAATTTTCTTAATTTGCATTTAAGTCATTTTTATTTATTAATTTTTTCGTTAATTTTCTTAATTTGCAGTGTATTTATTATTCAATCCTAATCTTTTCTGATCACTATCATTAGTGATCAATCTATCGTCTGATCAAGTGTTTGCACACCATTGAGTCTCCGTGGGACTAAACGACCCGAGAATTCATTGTATTCTCTGATCTTCATTGTATTTGTGTCTGAACTGTTTTAAGCCTGTTACGGCTGGCCATTCACAAGTGGCCAACTTGTGTGATTAGACTTGACTAGTTCAGCACAGATCAACTTGCAGCGTCGAGTGAGTGGCACACCCGACAACCCATAGATCGGAGATTCACCTACTTAGTCTACTAGTACTTTAGCCTGCCGCATGTGGCACTGATAGAGGCTTTGTATTCGCATGTTTTGTTAAACTATCGAACAAGCTATTGATGTGACATTGTATGGTTATCGTATCACTATGTATAGATGATGGACCTATGACATTATGGTTGTTTTTCTTATGTTCTTATGTATGGCGATCTTTTTATTTATCAGTTTATATAAATCGAAGTGATCATTTATATATATTCTCTTATGTAGTTCTAACACATTGTGATTCTTTCTTATGATGATTATACTCTATTGATATAATGTGATGATCTTGACTATTATGAAATCGCTTTTGTAATAATTCTCACTTATGTTGGATGATTCTAAAATCTGAGTATGTCTTTAGAAAAATGGCAAGAACGAGAGCTACCCCTACTCCAACTCCTGAGATGACCCCTGATGCAATTCGGAGACTGGTTACTAACGAGATTGGTGCTGCTTTTGCTGCGCGAGCTGCTGAGGCGGTTCAAACAAATGAAGCCGCGAATCGAGCCAATCGGAATGAAACTATTGTGAATCGCAAATGTGGATACAAGGAGTTCATGAATTGCTAACCTACTTTCTTCAAAGGAACCGAAGGCGCTGTTGGCCTTATTCATTGGTTCGAAAGATCCGAAACTGTGTTTCTCCTAAGTGATTGCTCGGAAGATTGCAAGGTGAAATTTGCTACTGGTACTCTACTAGAAGATGCATTATCTTGGTGGAAAGCTTATGCCCAACCTATTGGCATGGAAGAAGCTTACAAAACCACTTGGACTGAATTGAAGCAATTGATGATGAAGCAATACTGCCCAAGGACTGAGATCAAGAAACTGGAAGATGAGTTCCATCATCTAACTACTAAGGGCAATGATCTCAAAACCTACTTCAAGCGTTTCCAAGAACTGAAAGCTCTATGCCCATCCATGGTTTCTGATAATGTCAAGTTGCTGGAAAACCTCATAGGGGGATTACCCCGAAGCATTGAGGGCAATGTTACTGCATCAAAGCCCAAGACTGTGGAAGAAGTGATCACAATTTCCTACCAACTCATGGATCAAGTCCTGAAACATGGACCCGTGCAAGGCGGTAACGACAACAAAAGGAAATTTGATGACCGTCGAGGCAACACTTCCAACAATTACCATCATAACAACTCTTTCCATCACAACAATAACCGCAACAACAACAATCAAGACCGCAACAATCATAACCAACACCGCAACAACAATCCCAACTCATACCACCAAAACCGAAACAACCACCACAATCAACAAAACCGTAGGCAAGAAGTTGCGCGGGCTTATGCTGCTACTCACGCCACTAGAAAAGGCTATGCTGGATCACACCCTTTGTGCACTCGATGCAACCTGCATCATGTGGGACGTTGTACTATTAAGTGTGGGAAGTGTAACAAGGTGGGTCATACTCACAAGGATTTCCAAAGCCCTGCTACCGGAAGTAACCTTCAACCCATGGGAATAACCTGCTTTGGATGTGGAGAAGCTGGGCATGTCAAGAGTAGATGCCCAAAACTGTACGGGAACAACAACAACAACCCTTCTAGAGCAAGAGCTTATGTGCTAGGAGATGGAGATGCACAAGAAAACCCGGACGTCGTCACGGGTACGTTTTCACTCAATCACCATTTAGCTAAAGTGTTATTTGATTCTGGAGCCGACAAAAGCTTTGTGTCTTCTAAGTTTGCACCCTTGCTAAAAGTCACACCAACTACCCTAGATACCACTTATGAAGTAGAGTTAGCCGATGGGAAAATAGTAGGAACTAACACTATCCTTCGAGGTTGCAACCTATCTTTATCAAATCACCCGTTTGATATAGACCTTATGCCTATCCAACTTGGTAGCTTCGATGCTGTCATTGGCATGGATTGGCTATCCAAGAATCGTGCAAGAATCATTTGTGATGAGAAATTCGTTCACATTCCCCTCGATGGGGAAACTCTAATCATTCGGGGTAATCGTAGTAAGACCCGATTGAATATCATCTCGTGCGTCAAAACCGCAAAGTACATAGAAAAAGGATGTCACATTTTTCTAGCACAAGTAACGGATAAGAAGAAAGCGGATGAGAAA
Source organism: Chrysanthemum lavandulifolium (assembly GCA_022545495.1). NCBI lineage: Eukaryota > Viridiplantae > Streptophyta > Magnoliopsida > Asterales > Asteraceae > Chrysanthemum > Chrysanthemum lavandulifolium. The sequence goes on from CM040243.1 coordinate 118,439,396, forward strand.
CAACTAAAAGACGTTCCCGTGGTTAGGGACTTTCCCGAAGTATTTCCTGAAGACTTGCCTGGCCTTCCTCCAATTCGGCAAGTAGAATTCCAAATCGAGCTAGTGCCGGGAGCGTCACCCGTGGCACGAGCACCTTATAGATTGGCACCCTCCGAACTACAAGAATTGTCTGACCAACTTCAAGAAATGTCCGAAAAAGGATTCATTCGACCGAGTTCTTCGTCTTGCGGAGCTCCGGTCTTATTTGTAAAAAGAAGGACGGATATTTCCGTATGTGCATCGATTACCAAGAGTTGAACAAGCTAACGGTGAAGAATCGCTATCCATTGCCTAGTATTGGCGATTTGTTTGACCAACTGCAAGGGTCAAGCGTCTACTCAAAGATTGATCTGAGATCTGGATATCATCAACTGAGAGTTAGAGAAGAAGATATTCCAAAAACTGCTTTTCGAACACGTTACGGCCACTATGAGTTCCAAGTGATGCCATTTGGTTTGACAAATGCACCGGCGGTATTTATGGACCTAATGAACCGAGTGTGTAAACCTTACTTGGAAAAATTTGTAATTGTGTTTATTGATGACATTGTCATCTATTCCCGCAACAAGGAAGAGCATGCGGAACACTTGAAAACCGTTCTAGAGCTACTCAAGAAAGAAGAACTGTATGCTATGTTTTCCAAGTGCGACTTCTGGATTCGAAAGGTTCAATTCCTTGGTCACGTGATAGATAGTAATGGTCTTCAAGTTGACCCTTCAAAAATCGAAGCTGTCAAAGATTGGTCATCCCCTACTACCCCTACCGAGATACGCCAATTTTTGGGTCTTGCGGGTTATTATCGAAGATTTATCAAAGGATTCTCGAAAATCGCTAAACCTCTAATGGAGCTAACCCAGAAAAAGAAGAATTTTGACTGGGGTGAAGAACAAGAGTTAGCCTTTCAACTCTTGAAACAAAAGCTTTGTGAAGCTCCTATCTTAGCCATACCCGATGGAGTGGAAGATTTTGTGGTCTACTGTGATGCATCATACCTAGGGCTAGGTGCGGTATTGATGCAAAGGAACAAGGTGATTGCTTATGCTTCGCGACAACTCAAAACTCACGAAAAGAACTACACTACCCATGACTTGGAATTGGGATCCGTGGTTTTCGCTCTCAAAATATAGAGACATTATCTATATGAAACCAAGTGTACGGAGTTCACTGACCATAAAAGTCTCCAACACATTCTCGATCAAAAGGAGTTAAACATGCGACAACGCCGATGGCTAGAATTGCTTAGTGATTACGACTGTGAAATCTGTTATCACCTGGGAAAAGCAAATGCCGTGGCTGATGCTCTTAGTCGAAAGGATCGACCTAAACCTCTTCGAGTGAGATATTTGGGAATGACAATTAAGTCACCCCTTCCATCAAAAATCCTTGAAGCTCAAGCTGAAGCTCTCAAACCTGAAAACCATCCTAACGAGAAAATCTTTGGAATGCCAAAAAACGAGAACGGCTTTGCTCAAAAATCGGATGGAACCTTATGTTTCGGCAATAGAAGTTGGATACCACTTTATGGAGGAATACAAGAACTCATTATGCATGAGTCTCACAAGTCTAAATATTCCATCACCCGGGATCCGACAAAATGTACCAAGACCTCAAGAAACTTTATTGGTGGCCAAACATGAAGGCCGAGATTGCAACGTATGTTGGGAAGTGTCTCACCTGTTCTCGAGTCAAAGCCGAATGTCAAAAGCCCTCCGGATTGTTAACTCAACTTGAACTCCCAGTTTGGAAGTGGGAGAGAATCACTATGGATTTCATAACCAAACTACCAAAGACTGCTAGAGGTTACGAAACCATTTGGGTTATCATCGATCGCCTTACCAAATCCGCTCATTTCTTACCCATCAAGGAAAATGACGAAATGGAAACCCTTGCTCAACTATACCTAAAGGAAATTGTATCCCGTCATGGAGTGCCGATTTTCATCATTTCCGATCGTGAAAGTCGTTTTACTTCACACTTCTGGAAATCTCTTCAAAAGGCTTTAGGCACTCGTTTAGATATGAGTACCGCATATCATCCTTAAACCGATGGCCAAAGCGAAAGGACTATCCAAACCTTGGAAGACATGCTTCGAGCATGTGTGATCAATTTTGGAAAAAGTTGGGATAAACACTTGCCTTTGGCGGAATTCTCCTACAACAACAGTTACCACGCTAGCATCAAAGCGCCTCCATCCGAGGCACTTTATGGTCGAAAGTGTCGATCGCTCGTTTGTTGGGCCGAGGTTGGAGATGTCCAACTCATTGGACCTGAGCTTGTCCAAGAAACAACCGAGAAGATTGTCCAAATTCGTCAACGACTTCAAGCTGCTAGAGATAGACAAAAGAGTTACGCCGATGTTAGAAGGAAGCCCATGGAATATCAAGTTGGTGATCGAGTTATGTTAAAAGTATCACCTTGGAAAGGAAAGGTTCGATTTGGAAAACGAGGAAAGTTACACCCTCGATACATTGGCCCTTTCAAAATTCTGGAGAGAATTGGCCCGGTTGCATACAAGCTTGAACTCCCGGAAGAACTTAGTAGAATACACCCTACCTTCCACGTCTCAAATCTAAAGAAATGGTTGTCGGATGAAACTCTTGTTGTTTCACTAAAAGAGATTAAGCTCGATGACAAGCTCAACTTTGTCGAAGAACCAATTGAAATCATGGATAGGGAAGTCAAGCGACTTAAGCAAAGTCGCATTCCTATCGTCAAGGTTAGATGGAACTCCAAGAGAGGACCGGAGTACACGTGGGAGCGTGAAGACACCATGCGTGTTAAGTACCCACATCTGTTTGAAAATCCAACTCCGACAACCACCGTAAACTAAAAATTCCGAAGACGGAATCCTCTTAAGGGGTAGGTACTGTAGCCACCTGTAAAATTTCACTATTTTAATCTTCATATTAATGAACTAAATTATTTATCAAAAATTTATTTGAGCTAAGTTAAGCATTTTAGCATGTACATTTCTTTTCTTGCATAAAAATTTATGCATCTCCGAGTAGTCTTATTTAACTATGCCTATTATTTACTGATAACTAAATCAGTCTCACAAGAAATTTTCTTGTCTTACGAGTCCACACGCGTACCAGTATTATAAAAGAGAACATGAAAAATAAAAACGAATTAATAAAAATGGAAATTACATCATCATATCAGTTTATTTAAAACGTGTCCGGAAATATAAGTATTATATTTTTCGCGTTAAGAATTATACTTTTACGAATTAAACAGCGGGACACGAAATACACTTAATACCAAATAAATACTCAAAATATCAATAACTAAAATTTTACAAATACTAACAATTAAAATAAAACCTACCCTAAGCCATGTGCAAACCCACGCCCCCTTATTATCTCTTCTCTTTTTCTGTTTTTCCTCAAAAACCAGCCCCCACTTCTGCTTCTCCCTCTTCACCTCCAAAATCGCCTCTCTCTCTCTCTCTCTCTCTCTCTCTCTCTCTCTCTCTCTCTCCCTACCTCCACCATACGCGCCTCCATCTCCCAAAAATAGCTAACCTCCCAAACAACCTTCCCACCTCAAAGGTCAACCTTAACAATATTCAAATCCACTATTGGCTTTTTCCATGGAAGCAAATCGACAAAGAATCAAAGGTCCCCATTTATTCCCTTGTCACTGTGGGTCACGGCTGAAGAAAACACCAAGGGTATCATGTGAAAGCCTGCGCATCCTGGAGATGTTACCCAAAATAGGCCCTTTCTCATCTAAGACCAAGAAAGAAGTGATTAAGACTTCCACCTTTACCCCTATTTAAGCTGCGGGTCACAAGAGATTCTTTCATACTCATTCTTTCTATCATCACTTAAACTAGATTGTAAGATTAGTTCGGGTTGCTGGTATTCGAAGTGAGTCTCGTCGATTGGGTTTTGCATTTCTTTTGATATCTCCTTCGCGACACCTCTCTTTTGTTGTAAGATTTTCATTAAGTCTTCTTCTTGAATAATATTGTTATAAATAAATGTTATGATTTGGTGGTTTGATTTTTATAAAGTGGATTAGTTATGGTACATATATGTATTGATCTACCCATGTTAATTTTTCTTTGAGATTTGATTTTGATAATATGAAAACTTGTATGGTATAATCATTGGTTTCATAGTGCTTATCGTTATATGCTTCTTTATATACTTATTGACTGTTTTGCTAAGTTTAGTTGTATTGATGTTGGTTATTTTTATGTAATCAACACACTCGCGGAAAGAAAATTATTGCCGGACCTTGTTACTTTTTCTTCTAAGTCTTACCTTGTGTCAATATTGTCTAACACATAAGATAAAAGAAGATTTAACTTGGCTAGCAAAACTTGTTGTGTGTTTGAATAGTGGGTCGAAACCCAAAGTGGGTATTCTCGTTTTGTGTCTTTTGGTCTTTGCTCAAGGTTGTCACCAAATGCATATTTAGAACATAAAGACTGTGTTAATAGCTAAAATAGTTAATGGGTTAAAGAGCTTTGATGAGTGTGTGTATGTCATGTTTGAGTTTTGTAGTCGAAATGGTAGTTTATTTCCCTTGTCTTTGTCACTTCGTGAAAGAAAATTTGAGGTTGTTTTGTGACATCGGTCGATTGCTTATTTTGAACCCCCTCTTCTTCTCAACGCCCATACCGAGAAATCTCAGTTTTGAACCTCAGTATGGTCATGAGTCCAATTCAATATTCTGAGTTGATATTATCAGATTGATAGAACTGGTATATATCATGGTAAGTTGTATATCATGGTAAGTATTATATCAGAACTTTCATTCCATTTTTCTTCCTTCCTAATTGAAAGTCCAATGACCAGGCAAAAGTCTTTTGGATAAATTGTGTTATCAATTGGGCTTGCGTGTATGGGTTGATGCCAAGACCCAACATGCCAAAGAATGGTAGTTTACAAATAAGTAAAAGAGAGCACAAGTATTTATTAACAAATGAGTATCCAATAAAATGAGGTAGTGTAAAATATGCCCGAATCGTCATTTTAATCGAGTCAAGATTATTTGTTTTCCCTCGGTCCATCTCGCGTCTCGTTCTCGAATCATTTACTTTTGACATCATTTCACGACATAACCTCAATTGCTAAGCATATTTTTTAACAGGTTTTAAATGCAACTAGTAAATAACTTAACCTTTCTATGATCACTAAACCTATAACTCTAGGTCATGTACCAACTAATAAGAAAATAAAAATTACAACATACCTTAGGCTTATCAAACACATTTTATAAACATATATTAGGCAAAAATCTAGATCTTTGAATCAATAGTTAATATGTCATATAGCGGAACTAAACGGATTAATTTAATAATGCAACAACGGGTTAATGATTATTGTAACATTTGGTCACCACATATACTTAAAACGTATACATGGGTCATGCCCGATAATTTTAAAATGTTTACTTATAACTTATAAATATACATATATATATATATATATATATATATATATATATATATATATATATATATATATATATATATATATATATATATATATATATATATATATATATATATACATACTTAAACAACATTTTATAATCCAAATTCATCTACTATTTATATGTGACTACTTTTTGTACATCGCCTTTCAGCTACGACAAACCAAAGACTCATTCGTTTTAATGATTTTTATTTTTTTACGTGTATATCTAAGCACTCCATGAGCTAAAGCTAGCCAATACTTACCAAACTGATTTTAAACTTGAATACCACCACACAAGCTACAACAATATAAAACTTTTAACTTCTTGACCGTTATCGTGTCGAATATAAACAAAGGAACTAAAGTATGGTTACATTAACTATAGGTCACGTGACGGTACTTCGTGCATCTACTACTTGATCTTTTACACTACTCGGATACTTTTGCTAAGGTGAGTTCATAGCCTCGCTTTTACTTATTTTTCAACCCCCGCGAGGGAGATGCATGCTATAAACTAGAAAACAAGTCTTTTCTCAAATTGTATGCTTGCCTGATCATCATTATTATTGCTTAAGTTGCCTGCCAAAAGTCCCATACATCATGAACCATTAATCACTTGCGAGTGAATGCGAATATTGTGAATAGTACTATGGGAATTAACGACCCCGACTCGGTTATCGGAAATAACCGGGGCACACCATATTTGATGATCTCTATGTAATTGGCTATTACATCTGGGGGCAATTTTATTACGTACACCAGTAATTAGGTGTATGCAGTTAGTTTGGTGTCATGAGCTTATTGCATAATAATGATTATTTTTCCGTGGTAGTTATCTTCGAAGCAATTATCATCTCTAACTTGCGTTCAACCATTTAATTAAACCTATGAATATCACTCAACATTTTTGTTGATCTTTTTAAGCATGTTTATCTCAGGTACTAACTAGGAAAATCTTGAAGGTGCGGAGTGTACGAAGTGGAATGCTGGAAGTGGTGTTTTAAATAAAGTTATCATTTCTCCAACTTTGATTTATCTTTTGTGTAACTTCAAAACTTGTGGTATTTTCCCTTGTGATCCAGAACATTGAGTTTTTATGAAATGATAACCATCTTTTATTAAAAACGTCTCTTTAGAGTCGTTTTCTATGACTTATGACTGTGATCCTCTAAGTAATACCCCAAGTAGTCTTCCGCTGTTACATTATGATTTTTGGGGGTGTTACACTTTACTAACTTTAATTTTTGACATAGTTTTCGACACTCACAGAAAAACCCGAAAGCAAAGTTCGTTGAAAGTATATAGAAATGTCACTCTAATGAAAGATAATTTGATGCTCGACATTACGGTGTATTTAATTTTACTTAATGATCATTGGTGTATGAGATATATATATTTTTTTTAAAAGATGTAAATTGATTTTTTAATTTAGATGAAAAATAAGTGGTTATAGTTGTCTCATTTGGTGTTTATATAATATAAATCAGAATCCTTGGACAAAACTATTTGCTAAGTTTCATTTACTTATAGCTTATTGATTCATTTAGATGTTTATTTTTAAGACACTAATTTGCATCTTGGTCCATGTGAATCTTCAATGTTTTTTTTAGTAATTTGCATAGTGGTTCTCAAATATGCCGTGGTCCCAACACTATATATTTACATTTATATGTCGATGACATTATTCTCAAAACCTCCTCACCTGCATTGGTCATTCGAGTTATTTCCAAACTCTCTTTTGCGTTTAATATAACAGATCTAGGGTCCTTATCCTACTTTCTAGGGAATATCAGCTACTCGTTCTTCATCTGGCTTGTTTCTTGTATTACACCCTGAAACCGATTTATAAATATTTTATTATTTGAATGCCATTGTAATAGTTTGAATATCATATTTAAGTGTTGAACGACTTTTTATAATTGGTTAATCAATATGTTTAAGGGGAAAGTCAAACTAAAACTCAAAGTAGTTAGTAAAATGTTTATGGAGGCTTAAATCATAAGATAGAAACATGAGGGACCATTGATGTCATATGCCAATACTTATACCAAATTTTTATAGGAACTAACTACCACTTTCCACACACTTTTGTTTCTGTTTTGGAAGGCGTGTGTGTGGAACTTGACCTAGCAAAAGATGAGGGTAAACAAGAATTTCTTGGGGTCAAATTCTTGATGAATTAAGTGTTATAATGCAAGAGTGGGTCCCTAGCAACAATCCCCACAAGTATGATGCTTAATTCTTGATCAATTAGATTTAGAGTTCATGAGGTGATTTGGGGTTTTGGGTAAAGAAGGTGATAACATCAAATAGTCCTTAATAATAAGTGTCAATTTCCCTCGATAATGCTCGTATTTTATATCATTTATATAGATTTACGCTTGTTTTCCGTTATATTTCACTTTTAGGTAAATTACGAGCATTGGAGCTAATGAGACGTGAATTTGGAGATTTCCTTAAGAGATTTATGATAGTATGCCCACTGTGAAGAAACTACGGCGTAACTCCACTCTCACATTACGCCGTAGCTAGCGCGTGACTCAGAAGACCAACTCAGCAGCCAATTACGGCATAACTTCCAACTAGGATTACGCCGTAACCAACTAGGTCAAAGGATGTTCCACGCCGCCATCAGATACGCCGTAACTCCTTCCAATGATTACGGCGTAATCAATACAAATGTAACTTGTACTGAAGATACGGTGATTCGTGTAAAGTGAGTGGTGAAAAACACAATATCAATATATATCAAATTAACCGTAAAATTCGACAAATTAACCCTTTAGGAAAAAGGTCAACGTACCAAACCTTACGGGTGTGATAAAAGTGATACCGGAAAAGTGATTTCCCGGGTCGTGTCCCAACGAGGTGTGAATGGAAGGATTCGTTGAGTTTCGTGATTTGAACTTGAATTGGTTTTAATGATTTGTTTGGTTTGAATTACGTTTTCTGCGAATTAATTAACGGGAAGGTAATTAAGGCAAGGGAACCCTAAATAACTAAAAATAAACTATTACTAAGCCTAAGGAACGATAAAACTAAGCTACACTAAGTCCTAGGGTGCTAAAACTAAAAAAGTGAAAAGCAAGCAACCACAGAGCCATAAACGTAAAAGTTTTGCAATTTAAGGGCTACGGGTGTGAAAACAATTTTCCTACGTTCTATTTGACCAAAAATAATTTTAGAAAAAGACCGGGTATTTTTTTGACTTTTAAATTAATTACTACGGATTAAAAACTATTAAACACTAATTAAATGATTAAAAATATTAAACTAATTTTGAAAAATCTGAAAAATTCACAGAAACTACTTTGAGTTATGCTAGTTCTAAGAAAAATAAGAAAACAGGTGGTTGTTTTGGAAATAAGCTACAAAATAAGCTACAAAGGGCTTATAGTTAAAATTGCCAAAGTACCTTAAATGCTTTGTTTGTGTAAAATCCAAAGAGACAAGTCCCAAGGGCAGTTGGTTATGAAGTGATGTTGTGAGGTGTTGGTGCGTGAGTGTGGAGACCAGGGTTCGAATCCCTTGGCTCCCACTTTTTGCAAATGATTTTTTTAAAGATTTTTCTTTTTTCTTTTGCAGCTTAAAAAGGAAATGAAATAAGCAATCTTTTCTTAAAAACTTGACTTATGAAAACATGCAATAAGCGTGTTGGATCGCTTATTGCTTCTTCGCTTTGGACGATGAGAGCAAGAACAAACACCCTCTAGCAGTTTAGAAGCACAAGAAGCTAGGATAAGCAAGACTTAAAGAAATAAGCGAGCATACCATACATTCTACAAACTAGAGTAAGCTAAATAGATCAGCTAGGGGGGAACATAAGCAGTTTTTGGAGATCTTAAGTAAAAAATGGTAGTTAAGCATAAAATGGGACTTAATGCTAACAAGGATCAAATAAGCAATTACAAAAAGTTTTAATAAGCACTAATGAGCTAACAATTATCTAAACAATTATCTAAACTAATCTAATAAGCTAGGGAAAGCAGAAAATGAACCTAGACTCTCAAGGGAATAAGCAGTCGAGACTGCTTAATTGTTGCAGCCTACAATCAGCACTAAATAAACAACCCTTCAGTTTAATTAAGCAACGAAATGAACTAAGAACAACTTTTTAATTAAGCACTACTATTGGTATCCAATAAGCACACTAAATCTAACAATCTAAGTCTGAATTACCTACCTAAATAAGGGAATAAGCAATGGATCAATTGGCTAATCTAGGGAGTCCTAAGCTAACTGGAATGGGAGAATAAGCACATAAGGGAGCTAATAAGCACTATAGAGCTAAGACTAAACTAAACAACTAAATGAGCAATCATCTTCTAAGATAAGCTAAGCAAATTACCATTAAGCTAATGATAAAAAAAAGGATGTGACCAATTTTGATGTTGACTGCAGTTTTGCAAACAGCCTGAGGTGGCTCGTTTAGAGCTTAATTTTTAAGCTGAAAAATGGACTTCCAGAGCTAAGATAAGCTGCAAAGGTAGAGTTAGCACAAGTAGCTTTACATAAAAGCTGATTTGGGACCAAGAACTTCACTGTAACAGCTTATAAATAAGCTGTTATCAGCATTCCTTGAACAAAAAAACATGTTGTTTCAACTTTTGAAATCTTTGTGAAACTCAGTTTTGGACACCAATTTGCACTAGGCTAGAAAGAGTTAAAGTGTGAATAAATAGTACCAAATACTGAACATGAAACATAAGCACTAAAAAGAACCAAAGGTGGCTAATGTTGAGCTTCAAATAAGCTTAAAAACAAAGTCTCAAACAACAGTGGTGGCTGCTGTTATGGTAAAAAAAAACAGAATTCTTTCCTTTTTTTTTTCTTTCAACAGATTATCACAAACTTTTAAAATTAACTTCAACATTTATGAACCTAACTATTAGGCTAAACAATGGTTTGACTATAAGGGTCAAACGGGTAAGAAGGTTGTTTTTTGACCCTTTTCTACCTTAAAACAAACACCCCTGATGCAAAGGGTTTTGACCCAAATTTCTTCTCTTTTTTTTTTTTTTTTTTTGAAACTGACTTGGATTTTCTTTGATAAACTTTAACTGATAACTAACACAAGAATTAAAGCACTAAAAAAAAGGGATTTATCAAAAGGGATTCTTCATTAAATAAAAACAGATTACAAATAAAAAACTAAGACTGATTTAAAATTAAGACTAGGGGTGCCATTATCACTTGGCATACAAATCGTATTTATACTAAAACTAGGGTCTTCAATCTTCAATATCTTGTGTTTCTTCTGTGAGGGCAGTCAAGCCAAAGAACTCCTCATGTGCTTTCTTGAGCCAATCCAAGCCCTTGAATAGAATTAGGTATACTTGAGATGATCACAGCCGTCCATTGGGTTCCTTTTTACCTAGATTGCTGAGATGGAACTTGGGGAAGAGGGGTAGTGGGTTAGGGATTTGGGTTAAACTGGGTAAAAGGATTAAGGTGGGAGGTTGGGGTAAAGGTTTAGTTGGGTAAAAGGGTTTAAGGAGGTGGAGTGTTTTGAGAAGAGAGAAAGAGGAGAGTAGGGATTAGGGTTTCTGGGAAGATGAAAAAGAGGGCGTGGGTTTTTGTTTGGGCGGGAAATGGGGAAGGAGAAGACAGAGATGGGTTTAGGTTAACACTTGACTGGGTGGACCGGGTATAGTGGACTTGTGCTTTGGGATATTGGGTTTGAGCTTGTAGGTTTAAGGTTGGATTTGGACTTGGTGCAAGGATTAGATTAGACCCATTTATCAATCTAAGGATAAAAAGTGTACAAACCAAAACTTCAGGGACTGGATGTGTAAATTTCTGAAAATTGATCCGAGGGCTGGACTAGTAAATCTCAAATAATGTAGGGACCCTTTATGCCATTTTCTGAAACTTGAAGGTGTAATCTGCCAGTTTGAAATCTTTAGGGACTAAAGCTGTAATTTCTCAAAACTTTTGGAATTTTTCACCAAAGGACTAATTATGACAATTTATGATTCCAAAAGGACCTTTGGTGACTTTTCTTTTAAAATAAGTGCTCAGGGACTATTTACGCCAATTTTGAAAGTTGGGGACCTAAACGCCAATTATGCAAACTTTGTTCGTTTTTCACTTGTTTTCAATAATTTTGCATCGAAACATATAAAACACATTTTGAGATATTTTCAAGATTTTGATGCATTTCGAGTGTTTTAGATGTTTTGCGCTCAGATTGACCAAAATGATGAGTTTTACACACTCATCAATCCCCACACTAAACCATTGCTAGTCCCTAGCAATCTTTTGAGAAAACTTAATGGATTTGAATCTCTTTACCAAAAGCCATCACTACGGAGTAGCCAAATGTTTCAGTTCAAGTAAGAACTATGGTACATCGATAACCATATGATTTTGAGCAAATTACCGACTTTCAACGGTTTTGATTTGTCTTTACGAAGCCGTTTGCTACGGACTAGCCAACTCTTAGATAAAATATCTTTGGTGAGTCGATTACCAATTATGGTTTTCCAACCGCCTTTACCACAAACCATAAACTTGCGGGCTAGCCAACTCTTCACTAATTAAAGATATGGTGAAATGAACACCATACAATTTTGGGCAAATTGCAAGTCGTCAACGGATTTGAGATATCTTTACCAAGAGTTGGTTGCTCTGGATTAGCCAATCCTTTTGTTTATTAGACACGGTGGATCGATAATCAGAAGTCGAGTAAGTGCAAAACACTTACTCCAAAAAAAAATTTGGCCAAAATGGGGAATAAGATGGTAATACATATGATAAAATTCGTGAGAATTCCCCATACTAGAAATGAATATTGCCCTCAATATTCAAAGTACCGCGGTTATGCCGAAACATAGAACGTAAAAGGGAAATACTACGGCCATTATTCGAATTTTTTTTTTTTTTTTTTTTTTTTTTTTAGAAAACTTATGTACAACAATGGGAAACTCCCCACACTAGGGTGGTAGAAAGTAGAAAGAAATCGTAAATATGGGTGAAAACCCATATTGTGTGCTCTTGTTTTTGATTCCCGAGTCGCTAGCTTGACTCGATCCCCGCATTCATTTGTTCATGGGGAAAGTTTGTAGATCCGGGACAACCACAAGTGGAATGTCCTCTCCAAAATAATGTTTCAATCTATGTCCATTCACCTTGAAGTTTGGTCCGTCGGTTTGAGATAACTCGACGGTGCCATATGGAAAAACTTTGGCAACGGTGAAAGGACCGGTCCAACGGGTCTTAAGCTTCCCCGAGAAGATTTTCAATCTAGAATTAAAAAGAAGGACTCGGTCACCTACGTTGAAAACGTGGTTCTTGATTTTTGAGTCATGGATCTTCTTTGTCTTTTCTTTGTAGATCAAAGAGTTCTCGTAGGCTTGATCACGGAGTTCATTTAATTCATTGAGTTGAACTTTCCGGTGATCACCCGCGGACTTAAGGTCAAAATTTACATGCTTCAAGGCCCAATAGGCTTTGTGCTCGAGCTCGATCGGAGATGACACGCCTTTCCGTACACAAGCTTGTAAGGAGTACACCGATGGGTGTTTTGTAAGCGGTGCGGAAGGCCCAAAGTGCATCTTCAAGTTTGTCCGACCAAGAGGCCGGTTTTCACCTACGGTCCTCTCCAAGATTCTTTTCAAACCACGATTGAAACTTCCACTTGCCCACTAGTTTGTGGGTGATACGCGTAGAAAGGCGGTGAGTGACACCGTGCTTAAGCATGACTTTTGCGAATTGGTCGTTGCAAAGTGCGTGCGCGATCACTAATGATGGCACGGGGAGTTCCGAAACGGGTAAAGAGAGATTTCAAGAATTTCACAACTACTCGGGCGTCGTTGGTGGGGAGCGCTTTCGCTTCCACCCATTTAGAAAAGTAATCAACCGCCACGAGTATATACTTGTTCCCTCGAGAAGACGGGAACGGACCCACAAAGTCAATGCCCCATACGTCAAAGATCTCGCACACTTGAATGGCATTTTGAGGCATTTCATCTCTTTTAGAGATTTTGCTATGACGTTGGCAAGAGTCGCAAGATTTGACGAGGTCATGGGCATCTTTGTAAATCGTGGGCCAATAGAAACCGGAATCAAACACCTTTTTAGCGGTGTAGTTCGGACCATGATGTCCCCCCGTGGGTCCATTATGACAAGCCTTGAGAATTTCATCGGCTTCTTGGCCGTGAACACACCGTCGGATGACTTGATCCGCACAAACCTTAAACAAGTAGGGTCGTCCCGAAATAATGCTTAACATCTTTGAAAAATTGTTCTTTTGTTGGGACGACATCCCTTTCACAACAAAGTTACCCGCATGATAGTTTGCAAAGTCGGCAAACCATGGGTACTCAATTTTCATGATGAGATACCACATTAAGAGTCTCAAGAGGAAAAGTTTCATTTATTTCCTTTTCTCGAGCACACCTTGATGTGGATTTTCAAGACGAGAGAGATGATCAGCCGCTAGGTTCTCCGCTCCTTTTTTATCACGGATAATGATATCATATTCTTGTAGGAGGAGAACCCATCGGAGCAATCTCGGCTTTGCATCTTGCTTAGCAAAGAGATATTTGAGAGCCGAGTGATCCGTATACACTATGCTTTTTGACAAGATCAAGTATGGCCGAAACTTCTCGAAAGCATACACCACGGCTAGTAATTCTTTCTCCGTTGTGGTGTAATGTGCTTGAGCTTCGGTCAAAGTTTTGCTAGCATAATATATTGGCTGGAAATGTTTTGATTTTCGTTGCCCCAAAACGGCACCTATGGCGAAATCGCTTGCGTCGCACATAAGCTCAAATGGTAATTCCCAATCGGGGGCAACTAGAATTGGTGCTTCAGTGAGCTTCTTCTTAAGAGTTTGAAAAGCTTCAATGCACTCATTAGAGAAGATGAAAGGAGTATCCTTTTCAAGAAGTCGGTCATAGGCGGGATATCTTGAAAAATCTTGAATGAAACGACGATAAAATCGGCATGACCAAGGAAACTTAACTCCTTTGACGGTTATGGGAGGAGGTAATTTTGAAATGACATCAACTTTAGCTTTGTCAACCTCAATCCCGCTCTTAGAAATCTTATGGCCAAGGACAATTCCTTCCTTAACCATAAAGTGACATTTCTCCCAATTTAGACTAAGATTAGTGTTTTCACAACGTTCAAGCATCTTGTCCAAATGGGAGAGACATGTTTGGAAAGAATCCCCAAAGACCGAAAAATCATCCATAAAGACTTCCATAGTCTTCTCGATCATGTCATGGAAAATGGCCATCATACACCTTTGGAACGTACCGGGAGCATTGCACAAGCCAAAAGGCATGCGTCGGTAAGCAAATGTTCCATAAGGACACGTGAATGTGGTATTTTCTTGATCTTGTGGATCAATGGGAATTTGGAAGTAACCCGAGAAACCATCGAGAAAACAATAGTATTCATTTCCGGCTAATCTCTCAAGCATTTGGTCCATGAAGGGTAATGGAAAGTGGTCTTTACGGGTGGCTTCATTTAACTTTCGATAGTCAATGCAAACACGCCATCCCGTAACCAATCAAGTAGGAATCAAATCGTTTTCATCATTTTCAACAACGGTAATGCCACCTTTTTTGGGCACACAATGAACGGGGCTAACCCAAGGACTATCCGAGATAGGGTAAATCAATCCGGCATCGAGAAGTTTTATGACTTCCGCTTTGATAACCTCATGAATTTTAGGACTCACCCTTCTTTGGTGTTGAACCGCGGTTTGAAGTCATCTTCCATGAGAATTTTGTGTGTACAAAATCTCGGGTCAATACCTTGATGTCGGAAAGGTTCCAAGCGATGGCTCGCTTGTGTGACTTCAAAACCTTTATAAGAGCGGATTTTCATCCTCACTCAAGTCTTTAGCAATGATGACGGGTGATTTATTGTCACCCTCAAAATGCATACTCGAGATGAGGTGGTAAGTCCTTAAGTTCGACCTCGGGAGGATCATTAGATTTTCAATGGTTTTGATTTCCTCTTTATGAAGTTCTTGAGGAGGGAGTGATGAAGGATCATCATTGAGCAACTTCTCGATAAGAAGAATATCTCCTCAATATCGATGGGTGCGTGATCAATTTCCCATGGAGCAGAATCACTAGCCAAGTATGCTTCAATCTCTTCCAAAATAAAGTCACTTCCTCAAGCGGGTGAGGGAGGGAAGAGAGCAACGATGGGATCAACCGAAGTGGGATTGCCACTCGAGAATCCAAGAATTTCTTGAGAACACTCCTCCGACACAATGTCAAGGACATCAATTTTGTTGACGGAATTGTCTCCATAATTGGGGAGTATTTCGTAACTTGATTGAGATTGAAAGTAACGGCTTCCTTGTTTACCCTCAAAGTAATTTCCCTTCATCAACGTCGATCAATGCCCGACCGTTTTCAAGAAGCACCTCCCAAGGATGAGGGGTACTCGGGGATCGGCATCAATTTCGACAACAACAAAGTCGGGGGAAAGAAACTTGCCTACTTTCACAAATACATCCTCGGCTATACCTAGCGGACGAGAACTTGTACGGTCCGCAAGCTCGAGGATCATTCATGTAGGTGTAAGCGGAGGTAATGAAAGCTTTTTCCACATTGAGTGTGGCATCAAGTTAATGCTAGCGCCAAGATCGGCCAAGGCGGAGCATTGAACTATGCCTTGAAAATCACATGGGATGAGAAATTTTCTGGGGTCTCCTAGCTTTTCGGGAAGCTTTTTAAGGATGACCGCCGAACAATTCTCGTTCAAGGAAGTTTTAGCCATTTCGGAAATATTTTCTTTGTTATTCAACAAACTTTTGATTGTTGGACCGAACTTTGGCATTAGAAGAAGAGCGTCTGCGAAACTAATCTCGAAGTGCAAATTGAAAGATTTGGATAAGCTTCTCCATTTGTTGACTAGTTTTATCACGAGCTTTTGGTCATTAAGCCTTGAAGGATAAGGAAGTGAAGGCTTAGGAATGGTCATCGAACAACGGGTTCGGAATTGGAGGTAAGACCACCGGAGGTTGGACTTGTCTTGGTGCCGTGGGCTTGAGATATGCACCTTGTCCTTTGATACCTCGGTTTCTCGTTCCACATCCCTCACCGGAGAAGGATTAGGCATCGAGGGTCCCTCATAAGACTTACCACTTCGGGTGGCAATAGCATTCAATTCACCTTTTGGGTTGGGAATGGTATTACTCGGAAGGGCTCCCGAAGTTGAAGCTTGATTCTTTTGACTCATGAGACTAGCAAAGATGCTTTCAATCTTGCTTTGAGATTGATCAATTTTGTTACTAGTAGCTCTAAGCTCGGAAGTGAAATCATTCTTCAAAGTGGTAATTGGATTTTGCATGGACACCATCTTAGCTTCATTGCTTTTGATGTAATTAGCAATGTCAATGGAAGCTTGAGGAGGCTGGGCATGCATATTTTGTTGAGGAGCTTGGAATCGGTTTTGATTGAAATTTCCTTGATTTTGAAAACCTTGATTTTGAAAATTCGATTCGATTTTTTGATTGAACCGATTATTTCTATTTTGCACATTTTGATTGTTACGATTTTGATTAAACCCGGTGGTCCAAGATAATTGTTAGAACGATAGTGAGAAGGTTTCGGTCTCCTTGCGGTTGGTAGGAATTACCTCCCGTATTGTAGGAACCCGGCGGCATATCGCTCTCTTGAGTGAAGCCACCGGAGGTGGACACTCAAAATAAGGGTGTGGACCACCACAAGTTTCACAACTCTTGTTCACGACATTCACTTGTTGATTGTTATTATTTTGACTCATTTTAAGTACGGCAAGTGGATATTTCTTCAATCTTTTGGTTAGAGTCGTGTATTCAAAGATGGAAGGGTGGTAGATCTCCTTGACTCACTCCTCTCGGTGAGGAATCCCAATAATTGTGGTGGGCGGTCATGTTTTCGATGAGATCATAACACTCTTGGTCGCCTTTTCATAAAGGTACCACCGGCGTGACATTGATTGTGTCATGATGTCTCAATGTTAACCCGTTATAGAATGTATCTATTTGGGTGACAAGCAACATGTTGTGGTTCGGACATCGATCAATCGAAAGCTTATAGCGTTCCCATGCCTCAAATAAGGACTCATCGGGATGCTGCCGAAAATTACTGATTTCATTCCGTAGTTTCGTCACCATCGACGGTGGAAAATATTTCGCCAAGAATTTGGAGATCATTTCGTCGAAACTATGGATCGAATTTTTGGGAAGACGATCAAACCATGCGGTGGCATGAAGCGTCAAGGAATATGGAAAGAGGTATAAGCGAAGGCGCCATCGGTGACCCCATTTTGCTTCATACTTTGGGTGACGGTGAGAAATTTGTCGAGATGCTTGTTGGCATCGTCACCCGTGATCCGTGAAATTGGCAAAACTTTGGACTTGTTGAATCATGTGATGCTTAAGTCCAAAATCCGTAACCTCGATGTTGACCGGGCAATTGGACCGCCCGTCCATCCATCGTGGGTTGGCAAAGCTCCTCCATCGTTCGGAGATCGGGAGCTTGATTTTGTGGACCATGTACTTGGACTTGAGGTCCGTTCCTTGGTTTCCGACCATGGTGGGTTGTTCAACAGTGCGTATCTCGGCATGCTTTGCTTGGTTACGGTTCTGAGCTTGCGAACGAGTGCCCATGCACTTCCAAAACAACACTTTCAATTAAAACAAGACCGAGGCAAAACACGGTGAACTTAAACCAATAATCCCACGTGAAATGATCACTTCTATAAGTAAACGCACAAAGGAGCGGAGAGACTTTTTAGGTCGCTGAAGCTTATTAAAACCCGTCTCTTTTCACCGCAATTTAATGTCGGGCCGTCCTTATACCCCTCACACGTTTGTTAAACCGATAAAAGTAAACCAAAACACGAGCGACACAAAGGCAAGTTTTAAATCTTTTGTTCGGGAACTTATAATGATAACACCTCGATTGAGAATGTTATATTGATTGTGTCTTCTATATTATTTAAAACAACAAGCAAAATCTTTTGTATTTTTAATCTTTACATATATATACAACAAAAGAAAAATATTTTTGTATTTTTGTATTTTTATAAAAACAATAACTTCACGAGGAAGGTTCTTCAAGTCACTAATCGCAAAAACTTCACGATATTGTCGCAACACACCTCCCCGGCAGCGGCGCCAAAATTTGATTCGTGTAAAGTGAGTGGTGAAAAACACAATATCAATATATATCAAATTAACCGTAAAATTCGACAAATTAACCCTTTAGGAAAAAGGTCAACGTACCAAACCTTACGGGTGTGAAAAAAGTGATACCGGAAAAGTGATTTCCCGGGTCGTGTCCCAACGAGGTGTAAATGGAAGGATTCGTTGAGTTTCGTGATTTGAACTTGAATTGGTTTTAATGATTTGTTTGGTTTGAATTACGTTTTCTGCGAATTAATTAACGGGAAGGTAATTAAGGCAAGAAAACCCTAAATAACTAAAAATAAACTATTACTAAGCCTAAGGAACGATAAAACTAAGCTACACTAAGTCCTAGGGTGCTAAAACTAAAAAAAGTGAAAACCGGCAACCACCCGAGCCATAAACGTAAAAGTTTTGCAATTTAAGGGCTACGAGTGTGAAAACAATTTTCCTACGTTCTATTTGACCAAAAATAATTTTAGAAAAAGACCGGGTATTTTTTTGACTTTTAAATTAATTACTACGGATTAAAAACTATTAAACACTAATTAAATGATTAAAAATATTAAACTAATTTTGAAAAATCTGAAAAATTCACAGAAACTACTTTGAGTTATGCTAGTTCTAAGAAAAATAAGAAAACAGGTGGTTGTTTTGGAAATAAGCTACAAAATATGTAGGATCGTATATTTATTGTGTTTGATGATTCGGGTGGTCTTGGGAGATCAAAATACATGTTTTCCATTTTAGAGAGAGAAAGTAGAGAGAGAGGGTGTTCTTGCTAGAGAGTTACTTCACAAATGTTGAACATTAGATTGAAAGCACCACCCCTTCCATGGATGGAAGGGGTATTTATAGTTACATAAGACACGACCTCCTATCGGCCTGTGGATCAGGGATACAGTGGGTAAAGACCCGTCCTTCCTCCACGGTGTTGCACTAAACTAATCTACGCTACAAACTAACTAATAAACTGCTAAATAACGTAAACAATGACAAATCTACGAGCTAACATATGCTAGACCATTATTGGGGTGACCGACTCTTTAACATGGAATTTCCAATTCCTAACAAAATAAGCTACAAAGGGCTTATAGTTAAAACTGCCAAAGTACCTTAAATGCTTTGTTTGTGTAAAATCCAACGAGACAAGTCCCAAGGGCAGTTGGTTATGAAGTGATGTTGTAATACCTGAATTTCTAAAATTCACAAAAAGACCAAAATAACCCTACAATTAAAAGTATGAAAATTAATTCAAAAGAATACCAAGTAAGCTATGTAAATTCGTGAGAATTTTAAGAAATATCCCACATGACCTAAATAAATATTAAACACTTTGTAAAGGTAGTTTTATAGTTTATGATTTTATAAAATTAGTTTTGTATTTTACATATTAGCCGAAAATATTAAAATAGTTTATAAAAGAAATAAAACTAAATTAAAAATAACCGACCTAAAACCCCTCACAAATCGAATTCTAGTTTCCAGAGCTTGAGACCATTTTTCTTGGACGAGATTCAAGGTATAGAAGGTGGGAAAAATAGTGATCGAGTTCCAGAGTTGCTGTTTTAGTCGTGGTGTGTTTTTGAAGGAATTAGGGTTTCGACAAAGTGGTGTTTTGTGCTTCTTTTGTTCCAACGATTCGAGCTTATCAAGGGTATGTTTCTAGTGTTGAAATCAGTCCTATAAGTTGTATATAACACATAAAAATTGGCCATGCATGATTTATATGTCGTATGAAATTATTGGAAACCTAAAACCCTAAAAAGCGTATATAATTAACGAATGAGCTTATAATATTTTAGAGATCATGAATCTATTTTTCCGAAGCTATTACATGTTATAAGAACTGAATAAAATGTATAATCATGAATTGAAGCTTGTGCGAATTGTCTTGGGTTTTTCTTGATTCGAAAACATAAAAGGAAAGGTTTTAAAAAGGGCCGATTAGGGTTTTGTATAAACTAGGGTTTTATAATCATAGAAGGTAATTAATGAAGTGGTAATGATGAGCTAATGATTGGTGTAACTTAGGTTTAGGGCTTGCTTTTGAATTGTACATTATTCGCTCTAAATAAAAGGTTTGGGTTGGTTTTGTAAATATTGAAACTTAAAGGATATTTTTGAAAAACAAGAAAGACATGTACTAAACGTATAAAATAAGTGTGGGGTTAAACGTGTGATTTTGGATATTTAGAGGGCTATTCGAATTTTATTTAACAAAAGGGTATGTTTTGTAAATTCTAAACCTTTGGGCAAAAGTGTAAAATATGAAAATAGGAGGTTAGATCGTATAATTAAAGATGTTAAAGGTACAACATGTAATTTTGGGTAACTATGGGTCAACATGTGTAAATGAATTTCGTAAGACACGCGTGAGTTGAAAGTTAATTTCGCTTGAGTTTTCGACGTTCTAGGTCAATGGAAATCATTAAAGGAAGTAACATGTTAATTGAATGCGTAATAAATGATGTTAAAAGTATGGAAACCCTAGAACCTAAATAGGGAATGATTAGGGTTAAAAGCTAGGTGTGTAATTTCGTTATTTCATGTGAGTTATAAATTATGTAAACTACTTTGAAAGAGAGTCTTAAAATCCGCTCTTTGATATTTGTAAACCCTATGATAAGAATAATGATCATATACGCCTAAAGAAGATATTTATCATATTAAACCCATACGCTTGGCTAATTAATAATTGAAACCCTAAAACGTTGGAATTCGTCTCATTACTAAAATGAGAATAATCGACAACCCTAAAAGTATTAAAGAGATTAATCCGTTATACTAATAAGTATAAAATAATCATAATCCGTAGATTCGCTGAGGAGACGCGACGTTACTTCTTCATATTCCTACATTCGCTTTTCTCTCATTGCTTTAAGGTACGGATATTCGACCTTTTCAAGAAGGTCCCTCATGTTTCCTCTTGTCATTCTCTTATGCTTATTAAGATTTCTATGCCATTGCTATGAACCCTTTTCTCAATGTTTGATTTGTTACTTATCCGAACTTATGATCTAGTGAACTATGCCATATCCGATGTGAACTTTATGTTAGGAAGACTTTGATATGAGTAGTTGATGAACTTTGCTATATTTGAATATGAACCTTATGATAAGATGTTATCCGATAAGTGATATGAAATCTTTATGATGATGTATGATCCGTGTCATTTATGACAATTTGTTTGACCTGTTAGTTTGACACCCGAGCCAAATATAACTAGTCATGGGGTTCCATGTCCGTATCGTTGATGCACCTCGATATGACTCTAGGGCGAGAGTGATGTTCCGCCACGTCCCTTTCTCATTATTTGTTATGAGCTCGCTTGGTATTATATTACCTATATTTGTCTCAGGGGGGCGATGGATGCATCCTAGATCCGCTCGCTATCCGATATGATTTGTCCGTGAATGATGTCGGTAATACGCTGCCTTCACAACTTCGGGAGCTAGCTACTCCAAATTATTTTCCGAGATTATTTCAGATAAGTATGATGTATCGGATATGATATGTTCGGGCTCGAGGTAGTTAACTAAATCAGATTTGTTATTTCTATGATGAATATTCGATTCGATTTGGTATGTTCAAGTGTTTATGATTATGTGCAAGGCTTATTATATGCTATTATATGTGTTTATGCTTTTGTATGTTTATGCGACTACCGTCTGCTATGCTAAGATATGATTAATATGTTTAAATATGATGTGCATGTCGTTATCTCGATGTCATGATTGTTTATCGTTATGTGAATTCGTTGAACTATGGGATGAATGTATGAGTGTGATAGTTAGTATTTTATAAGTTTAATATGCCTAGTCGACCGCTAATTTTGGGAACTTTGCTTATACATTGGTGTTTTGTTGTCTATGTGATCCGCCATGTTTGAACTCTCACGATGTTAGGATTTGATCCGAGAACTTGTTTAGCTTATGATATCTGCTTGATAATTGCTAATGGTTATGCTATGTTTTGTTTGGTCTTTCTAATTATAGTTGTTCGCTATGTTTCTATTTGATTTGTATGAATGCCATGTTTATTTTGCTAGAAACTGCTTCGTTAGTTTTGAGACTTTCCGTTTGGCTTATATGTAACTGTTATTTTGATATGCTATGTGTTTTGTTGTTTTGATGTGTTTGTGTATGTGTCTTTAATGTGCTATGTGATGTCTATTGTTATGTTCTGTTTGATTTACGTATATTTGTGCTTCCGCAGTAATCCTAAAAGATCCTTCGTCATTACTTCATTTTATTTTCGTTATTCGTATTTATGTTCTGTTTTAGTTTTTGTTTTGTTATATCCGTTCACTGGGCTTTGTAAGCTCAGCCGCACTTTTCTTTTCCTGCGGCAGGTTTTAAGCATTTCAAGATGAGCTTATGGGATAGCTGATCTGGGTTGAGAGTAGAGTTGAGAGCAAGACTTTACCTTAGAGATCTTAGATTTATTTTGAAGTTTTAGTTATTTATGTTTTCTTTTTGGATATTTTGTAAAGGCTTCCGCTTTTGTACATTAGTTAAAGTTCTGATATGAAACCGACAGATATCTTTACCCTTGCCGGGTTGGGGTGTTACAATTTATGGTATCGAGCTCTAGGTTTTAGGACCCTTAGAGCTTAGGCTATGACCCGTGAGGATTGGGTAGACATTAGGTTTCCGTCCGCTCGTACATATTTCGATTCCTTTTGATGGTCGCTCGATTTGACTTCGATATCTTTTGCCTTCACTAAATTGGCCTCCTTGTTCGCATCGAATTTTGTTATTTTGTTTTCGCCGTCCGCTTGTCGATCGTTAGACGGAGACTAACCGTGGAGCCAAGAAGATGGTGCCGACCGCTGCGTTCTTTTGATCCACGTCTTTGGAGAGGTTCGTGAAGCGTAGCACACACCCGACCGTCTTGTTGGAGACTTCGTGATGTCGCTAGAGGAAGCCGGACGGACCAACCAAAGCGCAAAAGACGAGATAAGATTCAACCGGTGGTCGAGAAGGTTCATCTACTTCATATGATTTGGGCGCGACATGTGTTACTCGATTCGTTTGTCACGCGTTTTGAGGTGGTTTGATATCTTACTACGTGATTTTGATCGGCATTACTTTTCCTTGATTCGCTCGTAACTCGGTTTGAATCGTGAAGTTTTATCGCTTAGCATTCGGTATAACTCACCTTTTCTTTCCGGATCGCCGATGAATGAGTCATGAGGAACCGCTTTGTGCATTGGCGGCCTTCTTTTCTTTTGTGGTATGGTAAGTTGTCGATGTGTTATATGTCGCATGAATGTGTATCCGGTCTGTTATAGTATGTTACTTGCTAGCTGTATGTTATCTGTATGTGGTATGTTTTATTATGATATTCGTTATGTGTTTTGTCACGACCGAGACCGAATATAATGACAATAAGAACTTGTTATGTGATGCAAGTATTATGACGCCTGATCAACGTAATAATACCGAGATCATATAATTTGAACTTATTGAAATTATATGACGTCCGGGAAATGCCCGAGTTGATGTGTGATAGGACTTTGACTTGTATCTCGTTATTTGGTGTTTCTATGTTCGCTTGAAATTCGCATCTATTTGTGAGATTTTCAAATGATATCCGTTTCATATAAGTTTTGTATGCTTGGAATCCGTTGTTATGATCTGTATTTAACCTATAGATTGCTATGACCACCTTAACCTTATATGTCTTCCCATATTTCTGCGACTATTGAGGCCGATAGTATTTAGTTCATCTATGCATTTGATGTCCTCATCATTTGATATCTGAATAAGTTAGAAATTGTCGTTTGATTTCCTGCGTCTCATCTATTCTCCGCCATTATTCTGATGAGTATATAATTATCTATTATAAGTATTTGACTATTGATTTAATTTCTGAATAAGTTTGAATATGAATATTCTGATAAGAAATCCATTTATTCCAAAATAAGATTAACGTTCGATATATTCCTAGAAATTCTGAAATCCGATTCGTTCTCTGTTCTGTTCTGCCTTGTCCAATTTCGAGGACGAAATTTCTTTTTAGAGGGGAAGAAATTGTAATACCTGAATTTCTAAAATTCACAAAAAGACCAAAATAACCCTACAATTAAAAGTATGAAAAATTAATTCAAAAGAATACCAAGTAAGCTATGTAAATTCAGAGAATTTTAAGAAATATCCCACATGACCTAAATAAATATTAAACACTTTGTAAAGGTAGTTTTTATAGTTTATGATTTTATAAAAATTAGTTTTGTATTTTACATATTAGCCGAAAATATTAAAATAGTTTATAAAAGAAATAAAACTAAATTAAAGCCCAATATAATTTATATTATTAAAAGACCATTTATTTTAAGTCCAATACATATTAAAGCCCACAAGAAAAATTGAAAAGTATATATATACATATTATTCGGTTCACAACATCCCTAATTGCCGATTATACAATAACCGACCTAAAACCCTCACAAATCGAATTCTAGTTTCCAGAGCTTGAGACCATTTTTCTTGGACGAGATTCAAGGTATAGAAGGTGGGAAAAATAGTGATCGAGTTCCGAGTTCTGCTTTAGTCGTGGTGTGTTTTGAAGGAATTAGGTTTCGACAAAGTGGTGTTTTGTGCTTCTTTGTTCCAACGATTCGAGCTTATCAAGGGTATGTTTCTAGTGTTGAAATCAGTCCTATAAGTTGTATATAACACATAAAATTGGCCATGCATGATTTATATGTCGATGAAATTATTGGAAACCTAAACCCTAAAAAGCGTATATAATTAACTAATGAGCTTATAATATTTTTAGAGATCATGAATCTATTTTTTCCGTGCTATTACATGTTATAAGAACTGAATAAATGTATAATCATGAATTCAAGCTTGTGCGATTGTCTTGGGTTTTCTTGATTCAAAAACATAAAAGGAAAGGTTTTTAAAAAGGGCCGATTAGGGTTTTGTATAAACTAGGTTTCCTTATAATCATGGAAGGTAATTAATGAAGTGGTAATGATGAGCTAATGATTGGTGTAACTTAGGTTTAGGGCTTGCTTTTGAATTGTACATTATTCGGCTCTAAATAAAAGGTTTGGGTTGGTTTTGTAAATATTGAAACTTAAAGGATATTTTTGAAAATAGTAAAGACATGTACTAAACGATAAAATAAGTGTGGGGTTAAACGTGTGATTTTGGATATTTAGAGGGCTATTCAATTTTATTTAACAAAAGGGTATGTTTTGTAAATTCTAAAACCTTTGGGCAAAAAGTGTAAAATATGAAAATAGGAGGTTAGATCGTATAATTAAAGATGTTAAAGGTACAACATGTAATTTTGGGTAACTATGGGTCAACATGTGTAAATGAATTTCGTAAGGACATGCGTGAGTTGAGTTAATTTCGCTTGAGTTTTAGACGTTCTAGGTCAATGTGAAATCATTAAAGGAAGTAACATGTTAATTGAATGCGTAATAAATGATGTTAAAAGTATGGAAACCCTAGAACCTAAATAGGGAATGATTAGGGTTAAAAGCTAGGTGTGTAATTTCGTTATTTCATGTGAGTTATAAATTATGTAAACAACTTTGAAAGAGAGTCTTAAAATCCGTCTTTGATATTTGTAAACCCTATGATAAGAATAATGATCATATACGCCTTAAAGAAGATATTTATCATATTAAACCCATACGTTTGGCTAATTAATAATTGAAACCCTAAAACGTTGGAATTCGCTCATCACTAAAATGAGAATAATCGACAACCCTAAAAGTATTAAAGAGATTAATCCGTTATACTAATAAGTATAAAATAATCATAATCCGTGTAGATTCGTTGAGGGAGACGCGACGTTACTTCTTCATATTCCTACATTCGTTTCTTTTCTCTCATTGCTTTAAGGTACGGATATTCTGACCTTTTCAGTAAAGGTCCCTCATGTTTCCCTTCTTTGTCATTCTCTTATGCTTATTAAGATTTCCTATGCCATTGCTATGAACCCTTTTCTGAATGTTTGATTTGTTACTTATCTGAACTTATGATCTAGTGAACTATGCCATATCTGATGTGAACTTTATGTTAGGAAGACTTTGATATGAGTAGTTGATGAACTTTGCTATATTTGAATATGAACCTTATGATAAGATGTTATCTGATAAGTGATATGAAATCTTTATGATGATGTATGATCTGTGTCATTTATGACAATTTGTTTGACCTAAGTTAGTTTGACACCCGAGCCAAATATAACTAGTCATGGGGGTTCCATGTCCGTATCGTTGATGCACCTCGATATGACTCTAGGGCGAGAGAGTGATGTTCTCGCCACGTCCCTTCTCGTTATTTGTTATGAGCTCGCTTGGTATTATATTACCTATATTTGTCTGGGCGATGGATGCATCCTAGATCCGCTCATATCCGATATGATTTGTCCGGTGAATGATGTCGCAGCAATACGCTGTCTTCACAACTTCCGGAGCTAGCTACTCAAATTATTTTCCGAGATTATTTACGATAAGTATGATGTATCGGATATGATATGTTCCGGGCGAGGTAGTTAACTAAATCTGTATTTGTTATTTCTATGATGAATATTCGATTCGATTTGGTATGTTCAAGTGTTTATGATTATGTGCAAGGCTTATTATATGCTATTATATGTGTTTATGCTTTTGTATGTTTATGTGACTCACCGTCGCTATGCTAAGATATGATTAATATGTTTAAATATGATGTGCATGTCGTTATCTCGATGTCATGATTGTTTATCGTTATGTGAATTCGTTGAACTATGGGATGAATGTATGAGTGTGATAGTTAGTATTTTATAAGTTTAATATGCCTAGTCTGATCAGTTAATTTTGGGAACTTTGCTTATACATTGGTGTTTTGTTGTCTATGTGATCTGCCATGTTTGAACTCTGCTGATGTTAGGATTTGATCTGAGAACTGGTTTAGCTTATGATATCTGTTTGGATAATTGCTAATGGTTATGCTATGTTTTGTTTGGTCTTTCTAATTATAGTTGTCTGCTATGTTTCTATTTGATTTGTATGAATGCCATGTTTATTTTGCTAGAAACTGTTTCCGTTAGTTTTGAGACTTTCCGTTTGGCTTATATGTAATCTGTTATTTTGATATGCTATGTGTTTTGGTTGTTCTGATGTGTTTGTGTATGTGTCTTTAATGTGCTATGTGATGTCTATTGTTATGTTCTGCTTGATTTACAGATATTTGTGCTTCCGCAGAATCCTAAAAGATCCTTCACATTACTTCATTTTATTTTCGTTATTCGTATTTATGTTCTGCTTTAGTTTTTGTTTTGTTATATCCGTTCACTGGCTTTGTAAGCTCAACAAGACTTTTCTTTTCTGCGGCGGTTTTAAGCATTTCAAGATGAGCTTATGGGATAGCCGATCCGGGTTGAGAGTAGAGTTGAGAGCAAGACTTTACCTTAGAGATCTTAGATTTATTTTGAAGTTTTAGTTATTTATGTTTTCTTTTGGATATTTTGTAAAGGCTTCCGCTTTTGTACATTAGTTAAAGTTCGATATGAAACCGTGACAGATATCTTTACCCTTGTCGGGTTGGGGTGTTTCTGTGATGTTGTGAGGTGTTGGTGCGTGAGTGTGGAGACCGAGGTTGAATCCTTGGCTCCCACTTTTGCAAATGATTTTTAAAGATTTTTTTTCTTTTGCGACTTAAAAAGGAAATGAAATAAGCAATCTTTTCTTAAAACTTGACTTATGAAAACATGCAATAGCGGTTGGGTCGCTTATTGCTTACTGCTTTAGACACGAGAGCAAGAACAAACACCCTCTAGCAGTTTAGAAGCACAAGAAGCTAGGATAAGCAAGACTTAATGAAATAAGCGAGCATACCATACATTCTACAAACTAGAGTAAGCTAAATAGATCAGCTAGGGGGGAACATAAGCAGTTTTTGGAGATCTTAAGTAAAAAATGGTAGTTAAGCATAAAATGGGACTTAATGCTAACAAGGATCAAATAAGCAATTACAAAAGTTTTAATAAGCACTAATGAGCTAACAATTATCTAAACAATTATCTAAACTAATCTAATAAGCTAGGAAAGCGAAAAATGAACCTAGACTCTCAAGGAATAGCGATCGAGGCGCTTAATTGTTGCGACCTACAATCGACACTAAACAAACAACCCTTGGTTTAATTAAGCAACGAAATGAACTAAGAACAACTTTTAATTAAGCACTACTATTGGTATCCAATAAGCACACTAAATCTAACAATCTAAGTCTGAATTACCTACCTAAATAAGGGAATAAGCAATGGATCAGTTGGCTAATCTAGGGAGTCCTAAGCTAACTGGAATGGGAGAATAAGCACATAAGGGAGCTAATAAGCACTATAGAGCTAAGACTAAACTAAACAACTAAATGAGCAATCATCTTCTAAGATAAGCTAAGCAAATTACCATTAAGCTAATGATAAGAAAAAGGATGTGACCAGTTTTGATGTTGACTGCAGTTTTGCAAACAGCCTGAGGTGGCTCGTTTAGAGCTTAATTTTTAAGCTGAAAAATGGACTTCCAGAGCTAAGATAAGCTGCAAAGGTAGAGTTAGCACAAGTAGCTTTACATAAAAGCTGATTTGGGACCAAGAACTTCACTGTAACAGCTTATAAATAAGTTGGTATCAGCATTCCTTGAACAAAAAAACATGCTGTTTCAACTTTTGAAATCTTTGTGAAACTCAGTTTTGGACACCAATTTGCACTATGCTAGAAAGAGTTAAAGTGTGAATAAATAGTACCAAATACTGAACATGAAACATAATCACTAAAAAGAACCAAAGGTGGCTAATGTTGAGCTTCAAATAAGCTTAAAAAGTCTCAAACAACAGTGGTGGCTGCTGTTATGGTAAAAAAAAAACAGAATTCTTTCCTTTTTTTTTTTTCTTTCAACAGATTATCACAAACTTTTAAAATTAACTTCAACATTTATGAACCTAACTATTAGGCTAAACAATGGTTTGACTATAAGGGTCAAACGGGTAAGAAGCTTGTTTTTTGACCCTTTTCTACCTTAAAACAAACACCCCTGATGCAAAGGGTTTTGACCCAAATTTCTTCTCTTTTTTTTTTTTTTTTTTTTTGAACCGACTTGGATTTTCTTTGATAAACTTTAAGCGATAACTAACACAAGAATTAAAGCACTAAAAAAGGTTTATCAAAAGGATTCTTCATTAAATAAAAGCAGTTACAAATAAAAACTAAGACCGATTTAAAATTAAGACTAGGGTGCCATTATCACTTGGCATACAAATCGTATTTATACTAAAACTAGGGTCTTCAATCTTCAATATCTTGTGTTTCTTCTGTGAGGGCAGTCAAGCCAAAGAACTCCTCATGTGCTTTCTTGAGCCAATCCAAGCCCTTGAATAGAATTAGGTATACTTGAGATGATCACAGCCGTCCATTGGGTTCTTTTTTACCTAGATTGCTGAGATGGAACTTGGGGAAGAGGGGTAGTGGGTTAGGGATTTGGGTTAAACTGGGTAAAAGTATTAAGGTGGGAGGTTGGGGTAAAGGTTTAGTTGGGTAAAAGGGTTTAAGGAGGTGGAGTGTTTTGAGAAGAGAGAAAGAGGAGAGTAGGGATTAGGGTTTCTTGGAAGATGAAAAAGAGGGCGTGGGTTTTTGTTTGGGCGGGAAATGGGGAAGGAGAAGACAGAGATGGGTTTAGGTTAACACTTGACTGGGTGGACCGGGTATAGTGGACTTGGGCTTTGGGATATTGGGTTTGAGCTTGTAGGTTTAAGGTTGGATTTGGACTTGGTGCAAGGATTAGATTAGACCCATTTATCAATCTAAGGATAAAAAGTGTACAAACCAAAACTTCAGGGACTGGATGTGTAAATTTCTGAAAATTGATCCGAGGGCTGGACTAGTAAATCTCAAATAATGTAGGGACCCTTTATGCCATTTTCTGAAACTTGAAGGTGTAATCTGCCAGTTTGAAATCTTTAGGGACTAAAGCTGTAATTTCTCAAAACTTTTGGAATTTTTCACCAAAGGACTAATTATGACAATTTATGATTCCAAAAGGACCTTTGGTGACTTTTCTTTTAAAATAAGTGCTCAGGGACTATTTCTGCCAATTTTTGAAAGTTGGGGGACTGAAACTGCCAATTATGCAAACTTTGTTCGTTTTTCACTTGTTTTCAATAATTTTGCATCTGAAACATATAAAACATAATTTTGAGATATTTTCAGTATTTTGATGCATTTAGTGTTTTAGATGTTTTGCGATTCGATTTGACAAAAATGATGAGTTTTACACACTCATCAATCCCCACACTAAACCATTGCTAGTCCCTAGCAATCTTATGAGAAAACTTAATGGATTTGAATCTCTTTACCAAAAGCCATCACTTACGGAGTAGCCAAATGTTTTAGTTCAAGTAAGAACTATGGTACATCGATAACCATATGATTTTGAGCAAATCACCGACTTTCAGCGGTTTGATTTGTCTTTACCGGTCGTTTGCTTCGGACTAGCCAACTCTTAGATAAAATATCTTTGGTGAGTCGATTACCAATTATGGTTTTCCAACGCCTTTACCACAAGCCATAAACTTGCGGGCTAGCCAACTCTTCACTAATTAAAGATATGGTGAAATGAACACCATACAATTTTGGGCAAATTGCAAGCCGTCAACGGTTTGAGATATCTTTACCAAGAGCCGTTTGCTCTGGATTAGCCAATCCTTTTTTTATTAGACACGGTGGATGATAACCAGTAAGTCGAGTAAGTGCAAAACACTTACTCTAAAAAAAAATTTGGCCAAAATGGGGAATAAGATGGTAATACATATGATAAAATTCGTGAGAATTCCCTCCCACACTAGAAATGAATATTGCCCTCAATATTCAAAGTACGTGGTTATGCGAAACATAGAACGTAAAAGGGAAATACTACGGCCATTCTTTGAATTTTTTTTTTTTTTTTAGAAAACTTATGTACAACAGCGGGGGGCAACTCCCCCACACTAGGGTGGTAGAAAGTAGAAAGAAATCAGAAAAATGGGTGAAAAACCATATTGTGTGCTACTGTTTTTGATTCCCGAGTCGCTAGCTTGACTCGATCCCCGCATTCATTTGTTCATGGGGAAAGTTTGTAGATCCGGGACAACCACAAGTGGAATGTCCTCTCCAAAATAATGTTTCAATCTATGTCCATTCACCTTGAAGTTTGGTCCGTC
Organism: Chrysanthemum lavandulifolium; assembly: GCA_022545495.1. NCBI lineage: Eukaryota > Viridiplantae > Streptophyta > Magnoliopsida > Asterales > Asteraceae > Chrysanthemum > Chrysanthemum lavandulifolium. The sequence goes on from CM040243.1 coordinate 118,471,213, forward strand.
GGTTTGAGATAACTCGACGGTGCCATATGGAAAAACTTTGGGAACGGTGAATGGACCGGTCCAACGGATCTTAAGCTTCCCCGAGAAGATTTTCAATCTAGAATTGAAAAGAAGGACTCGGTCACCTACGTTGAAAACGCGGTTCTTGATTTTTGAGTCATGGATCTTCTTTGTCTTTTCTTTGTAGATCAAAGAGTTCTCGTAGGCTTGATCACGGAGTTCATTTAATTCATTGAGTTGAACTTTCCGGTGATCACCCGCGGACTTAAGGTCAAAATTTACATGCTTCAAGGCCCAATAGGCTTTGTGCTCGAGCTCGATCGGGAGATGACACGCCTTTCCGTACACAAGCTTGTAAGGAGTACACCCGATGGGTGTTTTGTAAGCGGTGCGGAAGGCCCAAAGTGCATCTTCAAGTTTGTCCGACCAAGAGGCCGGTTTTCACCTACGGTCCTCTCAAGATTCTTTTCAAACCACGATTGAAACTTCCACTTGCCCACTGGTTTGTGGGTGATACTGCTGATAGAAAGGCGGTGAGTGACACCGTGCTTAAGCATGACTTTGCGAATTGGTCGTTGCAAAGTGCGTGCCGCGATCACTAATGATGGCACGGGAGTTCAAACGGATAAAGAGAGATTTCAAGAATTTCACAACTACTCGGGCGTCGTTGGTGGGGCGCTTTCGCTTCCATCCATTTAGACAAGTAATCAACCGCCACGAGTATATACTTGTTCCTCGAGAAGGCGGAACGGACCCATAAAGTCAATGCCCCATCGTCAAAGATCTCGCACACTTGAATGGCATTTTGAGGCATTTCATCTCTTTTAGAGATGTTGCTATGACGTTGGCAAGAGTCGCAAGATTTGACGAGGTCATGGGCATCTTTGTAAATCGTGGGCCAATAGAAACCGGAATCAAACACCTTTTAGCGGTGTAGTTCGGACTATGATGTCCCCGTGGGTCCATTATGACAAGCCTTAAGAATTTCATCGGCTTCTTGGCCGTGAACACATCGTCGGATGACTTGATCCGCACAAACCTTAAACAAGTAGGGGTCGTCCCAGAAATAATGCTTAACATCTTTGAAAAATTTGTTCTTTTGTTGGGACAACATCCCTTTCACAACAAAGTTACCCGCATGATAGTTTGCAAAGTCGGCAAACCATGGGGTACTCGAATTTTCATGATGAGATACCACATTAAGAGTCTCAAGAGGAAAAGTTTCATTTATTTCCTTTTTCTCGAGCACACCTTGATGTGGATTTTCAAGACGAGAGAGATGATCAGCCGCTAGGTTCTCCGCTCCTTTTTTATCACGGATAATCATATCAAATTCTTGTAGGAGGAGAACCCATCGGAGCAATCTCGGCTTTGCATCTTGCTTAGCAAAGAGATATTTGAGAGCCGAGTGATCCGTATACACTATGCTTTTTGACAAGATCAAGTATGGCCGAAACTTCTCGAAAGCATACACCACGGCTAGTAATTCTTTCTGCGTTGTGGTGTAATGTGTTTGAGCTTCGGTCAAAGTTTTGCTAGCATAATGTATAGGCTGGAAATGTTTTGATTTTCGTTGCCCCAAAACGGCACCTATGGCGAAATCGCTTGCGTCGCACATAATCTCAAATGGTAATTCCCAATCGGGGCAACTAGAATTGGTGCTTGGTGAGCTTCTTCTTAAGAGTTTGAAAAGCTTCAATGCACTCATTAGAAGATGAAAGGAGTATCCTTTTCAAGAAGTCGGGTCATAGGCGGGATATCTTGAAAATCTTGAATGAAACGACGATAAAATCCGGCATGACCAAGGAAACTTCTAACTCCTTTGACGGTTGTGGGAGGAGGTAATTTTGAAATGACATCGACTTTAGCTTTGTCAACCTCAATCCCGCTCTTAGAAATCTTATGGCCAAGGACAATTCCTTCCTTAACCGTAAAGTGACATTTCTCCCAATTTAGACTAAGATTAGTGTTTTCTGGCGTTCAAGCATCTTGTCCAAATGGGAGAGACATGTTTGGAAAGAATCCCCAAAGACCGAAAAATCATCCATAAAGACTTCCATAGTCTTCTCGATCATGTCATGGAAAATGGCCATCATACACCTTTGGAACGTACCGGGAGCATTGCACAAGCCAAAAGGCATGCGTCGGTAAGCAAATGTTCCATAAGGATACGTGAATGTGGTCTTTTCTTGATCTTGTGGATCAATGGGAATTTGGAAGTAACCCGAGAAACCATCGAGAAAACAATAGTATTCATTTCCCGCTAATCTCTCAAGCATTTGGTCCATGAAGGGTAATGGAAAGTGGTCTTCTGGTGGCTTCATTTAACTTCGATAGTCAATGCAAACACGCCATCCGTAACCAATCGAGTAGGAATCAACTTGTTTTCATCATTTTCAACAACGGTAATGCCACCTTTTTTGGGCACACAATGAACGGGTCTAACCCAAGGACTATCCGAGATAGGGTAAATCAATCCGTCATCGAGAAGTTTTATGACTTCCGCTTTGATAACCTCATGAATTTTAGGATTCACCCTTCTTTGGTGTTGAACCGCCGGTTTGAAGTCATCTTCCATGAGAATTTTGTGTGTACAAAATCTCGGGTCAATACCCTTGATGTCGGAAAGGTTCCAAGCGATGGCTCGCTTGTGTGACTTCAAAACCTTTATGAGAGCGGATTTTTCATCCTCACTCAAGTCTTTAGCAATGATGACGGGTGATTTATTGTCACCCTCCAAAAATGCATACTCGAGATGAGGTGGTAAGTCCTTAAGTTCGACCTCGGGAGGATCATTAGATTTTTCAATGGTTTTGATTTCCTCTTTATGAAGTTCTTGAGGAGGGAGTGATGAAGGATCATCATTGAGCAACTTCTCGATGAGAAGAATATCTCCCTCAATATCGATGGGTGCGTGATCAATTTCCCATGGAACAGAATCACTAGCCAAGTATGCTTCAATCTCTTCCAAAATAAAGTCACTTCCCTCAAACGGAGTGAGGGGAGGGGAAGAGAGAGCAACGATGGGATCAACCGTAGTGGGATTGCCACTCGAGAATCCAAGAATTTCTTGAGAACACTCCTCCGACACAATGTCAAGGACATCAATTTTGTTGACGGAATTGTCTCCATAATTGGGGGAGTATTTCGTAACTTGATTGAGATTGAAAGTAACGGCTTCCTTGTTTACCCTCAAAGTAATTTCCCCTTCATCGACGTCGATCAATGCCCGACCCGTTTTCAAGCACCTCCCAAGGATGAGGGGTACTCGGGGATCGGCATCAAATTCGACAACAACAAAGTCGGCGGGGAAATGAAACTTGCCTACTTTCACAAATACATCCTCGGCTATACCTAGCGGACGAGAACTTGTACGGTCCGCAAGCTCGAGGATCATACATGTAGGTGTAAGCGGAGGTAATGAAAGCTTTTTCCACATTGAGTGTGGCATCAAGTTAATGCTAGCGCCAAGATCGGCCAAGGCGGAGCATTGAACTATGCCTTGAAAATCACATGGGATGAGAAATTTTCCGGGGTCTCCTAGCTTTTCGGGAAGCTTTTTAAGGATGACCGCCGAACAATTCTCGTTCAAGGAAGTTTTAGCCATTTCGGAAATCTTTTCTTTGTTATTCAACAAACTTTTGATTATTGGACCGAACTTTGGCATTAGAAGAAGAGCGTCCGCGAAACTAATCTCGAAGTGCAAATCTTGAAAGATTTGGATAAGCTTCTCCATTTGTTGACTAGTTTTATCACGGAGCTTTTGGTCATTAAGCCTTGAAGGATAAGGAAGTGAAGGCTTAGGAATGGTCATCGGAACAACGGGTTCCGAAATTGGAGGTAAGACCACCGGAGGTTGGACTTGTCGCGGTGCCGTGGGCTTGAGATATGCACCTTGTCCTTTGATACCTCGGTTTCTCGTTCCACATCCCTCACCGAGAAGGATTAGGCATCGAGGGTCCTCATAAGACTTACCACTTGGTGGCAATAGCATTCAATTCACCTTTTGGGTTGGGAATGGTATTACTCGGAAGGGCTCCAAGTTGAAGCTTGATTCTTTGACTCATGAGACTAGCAAAGATGCTTTCAATCTTGCTTTGAGATTGATCAATTTTGTTACTAGTAGCTCTAAGCTCGGAAGTGAAATCATTCTTCAAAGTGGTAATTTGATTTTGCATGGACACCATCTTAGCTTCATTGCTTTTGATGTAATTAGCAATGTCAATGGAAGCTTGAGGAGGCTGGGCATGCATATTTTGTTGAGGAGCTTGGAATCGGTTTTGATTGAAATTTCCTTGATTTTGAAAACCTTGATTTTGATTTTGAAAATTCGATTCGATTCGATTTTGATTGAACGATTATTTCTATTTTGCACATTTTGATTGTTACGATTTTGATTAAACCGGGTGGTCCAAGATAATTGTTAGAGCGATAGGAGAAGGTTTCGGTCTCCTTGCGGTTGGTAGGAATTACCTCCGTGTTGTAGGAACCCAGCGGCATATACGCTCTCTTGAGTGAAGCCACGGAGGTGGACACTCAAAATAAGGGTGTGGACCACCACAAGTTTCACAACTCTTGTTCACGACATTCACTTGTTGATTGTTATTATTTTGACTCATTTTAAGTACAGGCGGTGGATATTTCTTCAATCTTTTTGGTTAGAGTCGTGTATTCCAAGATGGAAGGGTGGTAGATCTCCTTGACTCACTCCTCTCGGTGAGGAATCCCAATAATTGTGGTGGGCGGTCATGTTTTCGATGAGATCATAACACTCTTCGGGTCGCCTTTTCATAAAGGTACCACCGGCAGCAGCATTGATTGTGTCACGATGTCTTAATGTTAACCCGTTATAGAATGTATCTATTTGGGTGACAAGCAACATGTTGTGGTTCGGACATCGATCAATCGAAAGCTTATAGCGTTCCCATGCCTCAAATAAGGACTCATCGGGATGCTGCCGAAAATTACTGATTTCATTCCGTAGTTTCGTCACCATCGACGGTGGAAAATATTTCGCCAAGAATTTGGAGATCATTTCGTCGAAACTATGGATCGAATTTTTGGGAAGACGATCAAACCATGCGGTGGCATGAAGCGTCAAAGAATATGGAAAGAGGTATAAGCGAAGGGCGTCATCGGTGACCCCATTTTGCTTCATACTTTGGGTGACGGTGAGAAATTTGTCGAGATGCTTGTTGGCATCGTCACCCGGTGATCCGTGAAATTGGCAAAAACTTTGGACTTGTTGAATCATGTGATGCTTAAGTCCAAAATCCGTAACCTCGATGTTGACGAGGCAATTGGACCGCCCCGTCCATCCATCGTGGGTTGGCAAAGCTCCTCCATCGTTCGGAGATCGGGAGCTTGATTTTGTGGACCATGTACTTGGACTTGAGGTCCGTTCCCTTGGTTTCCAGCCATGGTGGGTTGTTCAACAGTGCGTATCTCGGCACGTTTGCTTGGTTCTGATTCACGAGCTTGCGAGCGAGTGCGCATGCACTTCCAAAACAACACTTTCAATTAAAACAAGACCGAGGCAAAACACGGTGAACTTAAACCAATAATCCCACGTGAAATGATCACTTCTATAAGTAAACGCACAAAGGAGCGGAGAGACTTTTTAGGTCGTGTGACTTATTAAAACCCGTCTCTTTTCACCCGCAATTTAATGTCGGGCCGTCCTTATACCCTCACACGCTTTGTTAAACCGATAAAAGTAAACCAAAACACGAGCGACACAAAGGCAAGTTTTAAATCTTTTGTTCGGGAACTTATAATGATAACACCTCAGTTGAGAATGTTATATTGATTGTGTCTTCTATATTATTTAAAACAACAAGCAAAAATCTTTTTGTATTTTTAATCTTTTACATATATATACAACAAAAAGAAAAATATTTTTGTATTTTTGTATTTTTATAAAAAACAATAACTTCACGAGGAAGGTTCTTCAAGTCACTAATCGCAAAAACTTCACGATATTGTCGCAACACACCTCCCCGGCAGCGGCGCCAAAATTTGATTCGTGTAAAGTGAGTGGTGAAAACACAATATCAATATATATCAAATTAACCGTAAAATTCGACAAATTAACCCTTTAGGAAAAAGGTCAACGTACCAAACCTTACAGGTGTGATAAAAGTGATACCGGAAAAGTGATTTCCCGGGTCGTGTCCCAACGAGGTGTGAATGGAAGGATTCGTTGAGTTTCGTGATTTGAACTTGAATTGGTTTTAATGATTTGTTTGGTTTGAATTACGTTTTCTGCGAATTAATTAACGGGAAGGTAATTAAGGCAAGGAAACCCTAAATAACTAAAAATAAACTATTACTAAGCCTAAGGAACGATAAAACTAAGCTACACTAAGTCCTAGGGTGCTAAAACTAAAAAAAGTGAAAACCGGCAACCACCCGAGCCATAAACGTAAAAGTTTTGCAATTTAAGGGCTACGGGTGTGAAAACAATTTTCCTACGTTCTATTTGACCAAAAATAATTTTAGAAAAAGACCGGGTATTTTTTTGACTTTTAAATTAATTACTACGGATTAAAAACTATTAAACACTAATTAAATGATTAAAAATATTAAACTAATTTTGAAAAATCTGAAAAATTCACAGAAACTACTTTGAGTTATGCTAGTTCTAAGAAAAATAAGAAAACAGGTGGTTGTTTCGGAAATAAGCTACAAAATAAGCTACAAAGGGCTTATAGTTAAAACTGCCAAAGTACCTTAAATGTTTTGTTTGTGTAAAATCCAACGAGACAAGTCCCAAGGGCAGTTGGTTATGAAGTGATGTTGTGAGGTGTTGGTGCGTGAGTGTGGAGACCAGGGTTCGAATCCCTTGGCTCCCACTTTTTGCAAATGATTTTTTTAAAGATTTTTTTTCTTTTCTTTTGCAGCTTAAAAAGGAAATGAAATAAGCAATCTTTTCTTAAAAACTTGACTTATGAAAACATGCAATAAGCAGGTTGGACTGCTTATTGCTTACTGTTTTGGACAGTAGAGCAAGAACAAACACCCTCTAGCAGTTTAGAAGCACAAGAAGCTAGGATAAGCAAGACTTAATGAAATAAGTGAGCATACCATACATTCTACAAACTAGAGTAAGCTAAATAGATCAGCTAGGGGGGAACATAAGCAGTTTTTGGAGATCTTAAGTAAAAAATGGTAGTTAAGCATAAAATGGGACTTAATGCTAACAAGGATCAAATAAGCAATTACAAAAAGTTTTAATAAGCACTAATGAGCTAACAATTATCTAAAAAATTATCTAAACTAATCTAATAAGCTAGGGAAAGCAGAAAATGAACCTAGACTCTCAAGGGAATAAGCAGTCGAGACTGCTTAATTGTTGCAGCCTACAATCAGCATTAAACAAACAACCCTTCAGTTTAATTAAGCAACGAAATGAACTAAGAACAACTTTTTAATTAAGCACTACTATTGGTATCCAATAAGCACACTAAATCTAACAATCTAAGTCTGAATTACCTACCTAAATAAGGGAATAAGCAATGGATCAGTTGGCTAATCTAGGGAGTCCTAAGCTAACTGGAATGGGAGAATAAGCACATAAGGGAGCTAATAAGCACTATAGAGCTAAGACTAAACTAAACAACTAAATGAGCAATCATCTTCTAAGATAAGCTAAGCAAATTACCATTAAGCTAATGATAAAAAAAAAGGATGTGACCAGTTTTGATGTTGACTGCAGTTTTGCAAACAGCCTGAGGTGGCTCGTTTAGAGCTTAATTTTTAAGCTGAAAAATGGACTTCCAGAGCTAAGATAAGCAGCAAAGGTAGAGTTAGCACAAGTAGCTTTACATAAAAGCTGATTTGGGACCAAGAACTTCACGGTAACAGCTTATAAATAAGCTGTTATCAGCATTCCTTGAACAAAAAAACATGATGTTTCAACTTTTGAAATCTTTGTGAAACTCAGTTTTGGACACCAATTTGCACTAGGCTAGAAAGAGTTAAAGTGTGAATAAATAGTACCAAATACTGAACATGAAACATAAGCACTAAAAAGAACCAAAGGTGGCTAATGTTGAGCTTCAAATAAGCTTAAAAACAAAGTCTCAAACAACAGTGGTGGCTGCTGTTATGGTAAAAAAAAACAGAATTCTTTCCTTCTTTTTTTTTCTTTCAACAGATTATCACAAACTTTTAAAATTAACTTCAACATTTATGAACCTAACTATTAGGCTAAACAATGGTTTGACTTTAAGGGTCAAACGGGTAAGAAGCTTGTTTTTTGACCCTTTTCTACCTTAAAACAAACACCCCTGATGCAAAGGGTTTTGACCCAAATTTCTTCTTTTTTTTTTTTTTTGAAACTGACTTGGATTTTCTTTGATAAACTTTAACTGATAACTAACACAAGAATTAAAGCACTAAAAAAAAGGGATTTTGTGACAACTCGCAATTTCAGGTCATTTCTCGACACAATTCATGTCTCATTATTTCAACATTTATAGTAAACTTGGTTTACTTGTTTCAAATTCGCGTAACCTTTAAGGTTTAGCGGCGAATTCATGATTATAACATCACGTACATTTCATATGGACTAAGATTAGTCTACATTTCATTGACATCATGTGCATCTCATTAGTACATTCATGACATTTCATCTCACTTTTAACGCGTAATTTTTTTTATATTTAATAAACGTTATCGCGTGAGTTATTATTTTGAATATTTAACCCGTTATTTTCAAAAATGATTCCGATGTATTTTAAACTTGCATTTAGTTTATAAAAACTATATTTTTAGTTTTCCTAGTGTTTCAAATTTTATTTGGTACATAAATTGTTAAAGTTATATTATTACGTCGTTTTTCTTAAAATTATACGATAATTATTTTATCACCCAAATTTCACAAGGAATGTATTTTACAATTTTATTATCTCATTACATTCTATTTTGACCTATTAAAACTCACTTTTACCAAAAATTTCCATTTACATTTACTTGTATAATATCTACACTTTAACTTACACTTTTGTCAAAAATTATACAAATAATACAAGTTACATTTGAAAAAAAAAAAAAAAAAACATAAATATCTACATTCCCCCTTGGCCGACCAAGGGGAAGGAGTCATTAAATTGAGTATGGTTTGAGATTGTAAATTATTTCACTCAACATAAAAGTCTTGCACCTCTATTATTTCTCTCATTCATTTCTCATTTCTCAAAGTGTAAAATAAAAGTTTTCTCTCTTCTTTGGGGCTTCTCAAAACCGGCCATACATCAAGAAACAAGGGATCAAAAATTTTCTCAAGATCAAGTGTTAAAACAATCTAGTGTATACTCTTTATAAGGTTTTGAAATAAAAACCAAGAGTATTTAGGCTAATCCTTGTTACTTACACCTCATCATTATCACTTGTAAGCATGTTTTTATCATTTTTCATGTTTCCTTATCATTTTATATTCATCTTTTCATTTTTTGAAACAAGTATGCATGATATGTGATTTATACCATTTTTAACATGATTTTAGAGTATATATATATATTTAGTCATCCTATAATTATCCCTATGGTATTCTTTGGTCTTGATGGTGATTAGGAACCCATGACACCCTAAGAAGGTGTATGGTAGGATTAGATTAGCTTTGGAGTTGATTTGAAGGGATTAGAATAGGTTTTGTCCGAGAAAACTATTTTCGATAACTATAATTTATGTTCTGTCCTTGTTTCATTTTTCTGGAAAACCGACAGTTGGTACGAAACTTTGGCCTTGATATTTAGAAAATATACTTTAAAACGAATCCGTGGCGCTTGAACGGATAAAACGGAGTTATAACGAAGAAGTTATGGATTTTAAAGTTTGACGACGAAATAAATAGTTTTCGAAATTTCAAGATGCAGTTTTAGTTTGTTCGGTCAAAACGAGCCTTAAGCTTCACAAATTATTTCGACTTGTCAAAATATATTAGTATACTTTGATACGAAGCTAAGGACATATTATACGTAGAAAACGGATTTGAAACGACAAAGATATGCACGCTTTTATAAAGTTGCCGTAACTATTATTTTACGAAAATCTATATTATTTTTACGATACAAGTATTTTAGTAGTCATAACGTCCATGTTCATGGTGTTTTTAACCATGATGTGAAACTTTTTGGAACGAATTGTCTTCTAGTAAAATCAAGTTCATCGGCCATATTTTTCAAAACGACAAGCCGTTTGTATAGCGGAGTTGTAGTAAATTAATTGCGGTTGTTCAAACCTGGCCGAAACTCATTTTCTGCACAACAATTAGCCAAAACCACCAACTTTAACCTTTATTATCTTTATGATCGAAACCTTTTGGACGAAAACTCCTGAACTGAAACTTCTAGATATCGATACAAACTTTCCAAAACAGTCAAGTTCGTTCTCTAACGATCGACGTACACCATTTTACGACTAGTTTTCCAAAGCCATTTTTGTTACTTTTATAAAAATTCCGACGATATTGTTTTGCGTCGAAAAGTGAAAATTCCACCATAAATCATTATAAAACCATTGTAGGATGACATTTTGACGTAAATACTTGAAAAGTGATTTTTGATTGGTCAAGACGTCAAACGAGTATTTTTCGACGATAAGTAATATTTTCAAAACTCGCAAATGGTATAAATGACATATGTAGTGCATGCATATCATAACATTACATTGCAACTCATGACATATCATATCATTGATAATAGGTCCCGTTGACGATTACATTATACCTCGGTGTACTCACTTTTGCCATTATTCCGCTTATCCAAGTGAGTTTTCATAGCCCGATTTATTCAAGTTTTACTATTTTCAAACCTACGGGAGAATACATTGCACAACATTTTATTACGATACCAAGTACATTAAATTCATTACATTGCTTAAGTTACCACATTTGCCAATTGAAAGTCCCATTACCGAACATGAACCGTTAATCTTTGAGCGAGGATGAGTGGATAGATCTATCGAGGGTGACGCCTCCATCCGAGTTGGTGAATCCCAACTTGTCATACGGATGCATTTCATTTGATCATATTACGGAGTTGTCTGGCAAACACTCTGCAGGGGCATACATTATGTACAGTCTAGTTTCGGGGTCATGGGCTTAAAGCAATTGTAACATTTTTACGTGACTTATTGTCATGCATGTAACATTTTTACGTGACATAATTGTCATGCCTGATCTATACTTGTGTAGTCGTATAAAACATTTACATAAACCTATGATTTCTCACCAACATTATTGTTGACCGTTTTTAGCAATGTATTTTCGTGGCGAGGCATTATCATCATGACATGGTTTAGGGACCTACCTTTTGAGTCATGGCGCCGACTTACATCATTGTACATCATGGCACTTTCTTTCAAAAACATCGTTTGGACTTGTTATATATTTATGTTTCCACAAACTTTGTTAACATTTGGGACCTTTACTTTGTAAACTCGATTGTTTATTAAATCAAACGATGTTCTTTCCAAACGACACTTTAGGTCGCTCAATATAATCGTGATTGTGATGCTATGACAACAATCCCGTGAATTCCATTCCACGCAAAAACAGTAAATTGGGGTGTGACAGATTGGCATCGAGCTTGATTATAGAGAACTAGGTTGCATCATTGACCCTAGACTATAACTACATTATCATAGCATCTCATCATTTCATCATAAGTGCATGTTCACTTTACATGCGGTTTATACGCACATTTTTCGAGTTATTTACTTTCATTTCATATCGATTGTCACATGGATGCCTTTAAATGCCCATTCCATTATTCTTTCTTCATACTCTAATGTGGAGAATTCTCGGTCATCCTATCACAATTTCCACATCAATCGACTCATCACCGATAACGTCGAGTGCCGCGATAAACCTTTAAATAGGGCAAAGTCACTCTCACTCCTTTGTTTCACCACTAACGTGTCGAGTTACACTTTATTCACACATTAAGTCACTAAACCATCATACGTTTGAAGCACTTACAACACCTCATAACCCATCTTTTCGGAAACCGTCGATCATTTTGAAAAATAACCTCAAACTTATCATTCTTATCACATTTCTTTGGAGCGTTTATTATTAACATCGGATTTTGCTCGCCTCACATTTCCTCTTGTTTTGAAGAAGATATGGCACCAAGAAAGCTACACCGAAATGACTCAAGCGGCTATTCAAAAGTTGGTAAGGATAGTGTAGCAGAGGCATTAAGGATTGAAAAGAACGAGCGACGAGTCTACTATTACCGAGGCCGCAATCTGCTGAAGCTGCGAGACTTGCTTACATCAAAAGGTTTCAAGAGTTGATGTTCTTTGTCCGACTATGGTTTCGGACAATGAGAAACTATTGAAAAATTTCATTGGAGGACTTTCACAAAATATCCAAGGAGATGTAACTTCTTCGATCCACAAACAATCAAGAATCTACCCAGATTACTCAAATACTCATGGCTCAAGTTGTGAAAAGGGAAAACATTATCAACAATAACCACCACAACAATAACAACAATCATACCATCAACAACAATAATAACCACACCAACGACAACAATCAAACCAACAACAACAAAAGGAAATGGGAAAATGACCGGGAGGTTATAACAACAACAACCAAAACCGCAACACTAACCATCACCAACAATGTAATAGAAGACAAGAAGCCGCCGTGGTTTATGTTGCTTGCACCAACAAAGGAAAGAACTTACATCGAAACTTACCACGATGTCATCAATGCACGCTACATCATGATGGTCCATGTGGTATATGCTTTATCTGTCAAAAGTGGGACACCTTGCTAAGGACCGCAAAGGAAAAGGATATCTTGGAACACACCCACTATGTACTAGATGTAACTTTCATCACTCGGTCTTTGCCACGCCAAGTGCCGCCATGCCAAAAATTAGGACACCTCGCCGAGGATTGTAGAGGCAAAACTATAATGACATGTTTGAATGTGGGAGCAAGGACACTATCGGAGCCAATGTCCCCAAAACCAAGGACAACAAGTTGAAGGTGCTCATGGGAATGCATACATGTTAGGAGGAGAAGAAGCTCGTCAAGGTATCAATGACGCGGAAGACTGAAGAAGTGCGGAAACTAACAGTCTTGTTTTTCTTTATGTACCATGTTGTACTAAATTTATGTTTTCCATCGTATCTGAATCGTTATAACCTAAGATGTACTACTTTTGCTAAACCTCTCATTGTAAAATATTCTCATCTATCGTACTTTATTTTCTTTCCGATTTGTTATCATTTACGAGGATTTTAATTCTTTTTACTTTAACTATCATTTTAACGACACTTCTCCATGTCTTCTCTCCTCGATGTTCATCACAATTTTAACATCAGTTGACTCAACACCAAGCAACATATGAGTCGATTAGTCCAAGCATTGCATAGTTACTCCTAAATTATACATAGCCTGATCACCTATGTCTAATTCAGGAAGAATCATGCGATGAAGGGAGTAGTAGGCTTATATGTGTAAGCAATCCGTGTCGAGCCAAATTTTCAAAGTCCTCCTCCAAACCAATTTAGCCTAATCTCATGACGCTCTTGTTTGATGAGTTGTGAGATTAAGTGAAAATTGGTTGGTAAAAGTCTTTGAGGGTTTTGCTCGGGAATGGAAAGTTTGCCACATCAAACCCTATAACCGATAGACTATCGCGAATCGAATTCGTGGACCGAATTCCTTTTGATGGGCGAATGTGACAACTCGCAATTTCAGTCATTTCTCGACACAATTCATGTCTCATTATTTCAACATTTATAGTAAACTTGGTTTACTTGTTTCAAATTGCGTAACCTTTAAGGTTTAGCGGCGAATTCATGATTATAACATCACGTACATTTCATATGGACTAAGATTAGTCTACATTTCATTGACATCATGTGCATCTCATTAGTACATTCATGACATTTCATCTCACTTTTAACGCGTAATTTTTTTTATATTTAATAAACGTTATCGCGTGAGTTATTATTTTGAATATTTAACCCGTTATTTTCAAAAATGATTCCGATGTATTTTTAAACTTGCATTTAGTTTATAAAAACTATATTTTTAGTTTTCCTAGTGTTTCAAATTTTATTTGGTACATAAATTGTTAAAGTTATATTATTACGTCGTTTTTCTTAAAAATTATACGATAATTATTTTATCACCCAAATTTCACAAGGAATGTATTTTTACAATTTTTATTATCTCATTACATTCTATTTTGACCTATTAAAAACTCACTTGTACCAAAAATTTCCATTTACATTTACTTGTATAATATCTACACTTTAACTTACACTTTTGTCAAAAATTATACAAATAATACAAGTTACATTTGAAAAAAAAAAAACATAAATATCTACATTCCCCCCCCTTGGCCGACCAAGGGGGAAGGAGTGCATTAAATTGAGTATGGTTTGAGATTGTAAATTATTTCACTCAACATAAAAGTCTTGCACCTCTATTATTTCTCTCATTCATTTCTCATTTCTCAAAGTGTAAAATAAAAGTTTTCTCTCTTCTTTGGGGCTTCTCAAAACCGGCCATACATCAAGAAACAAGGGATCAAAAATTTTCTCAAGATCAAGTGTTAAAACAATCTAGTGTATACTCTTTATAAGGTTTTGAAATAAAACCAAGAGTATTTAGGCTAATCCTTGTTACTTACACCTCATCATTATCACTTGTAAGCATGTTTTATCATTTTCATGTTTCCTTATCATTTTATATTCATCTTTTCATTTTTTGAAACAAGTATGCATGATATGTGATTTATACCATTTTTAACATGATTTTAGAGTATATATATATATTTAGTCATCCTATAATTATCCCCATGGTATTCTTTGGTCTTGATGGTGATTAGGAACCCATGACACCCTAAGAAGGTGTATGGTAGGATTAGATTAGCTTTGGAGTTGATTTGAAGGGATTAGAATAGGTTTTGTCCGAGAAAAACTATTTTCGATAACTATAATTTATGTTCTGTCCTTGTTTCATTTTTCTGGAAAAACCGACAGTTGGTACGAAACTTTGGCCTTGATATTTAGAAAATATACTTTAAAACGAATCCGTGGCCGCTTGAACGGATAAAAACGGAGTTATAACGAAGAAGTTATGGATTTTTAAAGTTTGACGACGAAATAAATAGTTTTCTGAAATTTCAGCATGCAGTTTTTAGTTTGTTCGGTCAAAACGAGCCTTAAGCTTCACAAATTATTTCGACTTGTCAAAATATATTAGTATACTTTGATACGAAGCTAAGGACATATTATACGTGAAAACGGATTTGAAACGACAAAGATATGCACGCTTTTATAAAGTTGCCGTAACTATTATTTTCTCGAAAATCTATATTATTTTTACGATACAAGTATTTTAGTAGTCAGTAACGTCCATGTTCGCGGTTGTTTTAACCATGATGTGAAACTTTTGGAACGAATTGTCTTCTAGTAAAATCAAGTTCATCGGCCATATTTTTCAAAACGACAAGCCGTTTGTATAGCGGAGTTGTAGTAAATTAATTGCGGTTGTTCAAACCTGGCCGAAACTCATTTTCTGCACAACAATTAGCCAAAACCACCAACTTTAACCTTTATTATCTTTATGATCGAGACCTTTTGGACGAAAACTCCTGAACTGAAACTTCTAGATATCGATACAAACTTTCCAAAACAGTCGAGTTCGTTCTCTAACTATCGACGTACACCATTTTACGACTAGTTTTCCAAAGCCATTTTTGTTACTTTTATAAAAATTCCGACGACATTGTTTTGCGTCGAAAAGTGAAAATTCCACCATAAATCATTATAAAACCATTGTAGGATGACATTTTGACGTAAATACTTGAAAAGTGATTTTTGATTGGTCAAGACGTCAAACGAGTATTTTTCGACGATAAGTAATATTTTCAAAACTCGCAAATGGTATAAATGACATATGTAGTGCATGCATATCATAACATTACATTGCAACTCATGACATATCATATCATTGATAATAGGTCCCGGTTGACGCATTACATTATACCTCAGTGTACTCACTTTTGCCATTATTCCAGTTATCCAAGTGAGTTTTCATAGCCCCGATTTATTCAAGTTTTACTATTTTCAAACCTACGGGGGAGAATACATTGCACAACATTTTTATTACGATACCAAGTACATTAAATTCATTACATTGCTTAAGTTACCACATTTGCCAATTGAAAGTCCCCATTACCTGAACATGAACCGTTAATCTTTGAAGCGAGGATGAGTGGATAGATCTATCGAGGGTGACGCCTCCATCCGAGTTGGTGAATCCCAACTTGTCATACGGATGCATTTCATTTGATCATATTACGGAGTTGTCTGGCAAACACTCTGCAGGGGCATACATTATGTACAGTCTAGTTTCGGGGTCATGGGCTTAAAGCAATTGTAACATTTTTACGTGACTTATTGTCATGCATGTAACATTTTTACGTGACATAATTGTCATGCCTGATCTATACTTGTGTAGTCGTATAAAACATTTACATAAACCTATGATTTCTCACCAACATTATTCTTGACCGCTTTTAGCAATGTATTTTCGTGTAATCGAGGCATTATCATCATGACATGGTTTAGGGACCTACCTTTTGAGTCGCGGCGTCGACTTACATCATTGTACATCATGGCACTTTCTTTCAAAAACATCGTTTGGACTTGTTATATATTTATGTTTCCACAAACTTTGTTAACATTTGGGACCTTTACTTTGTAAACTCTGATTGTTTATTAAATCAAACGATGTTCTTTCCAAACGACACTTTAGGTCGTTCAATATAACTGTGATTGTGATGCTATGACAACAATCCCGAGAATTCCATTCACGCAAAAAAGTAAATTGGGGTGTGACAGATTTATCAAAAGGGATTCTTCATTAAATAAAAACAAATTACAAATAAAAAACTAAGACTGATTTAAAATTAAGACTAGGGGTGCCATTATCACTTGGCATACAAATCGTATTTATACTAAAACTAGGGTCTTCAATCTTCAATATCTTGTGTTTCTTCTGTGAGGGCAGTCAAGCCAAAGAACTCCTCATGTTCTTTCTTGAGCCAATCCAAGCCCTTGAATAGAATTAGGTATACTTGAGATGATCACAACCGTCCATTGGGTTCTTTTTGACCTAGATTGCTGAGATGGAACTTGGGGAAGAGGGGTAGTGGGTTAGGGATTTGGGTTAAACTGGGTAAAAGGATTAAGGTGGGAGGTTGGGGTAAAGGTTTAGTTGGGTAAAAGGGTTTAAGGAGGTGGAGTGTTTTGAGAAGAGAGAAAGAGGAGAGTAGGGATTAGGGTTTCTGGGAAGATGAAAAAGAGGGCGTGGGTTTTTGTTTGGGCGGGAAATAGGGAAGGAGAAGACAGAGATGGGTTTAGGTTAACACTTGACTGGGTGGACCGGGTATAGTGGACTTGGGCTTTGGGATATTGGGTTTGAGCTTGTAGGTTTAAGGTTGGATTTGGACTTGGTGCAAGGATTAGATTAGACCCATTTATCAATCTAAGGATAAAAAGTGTACAAACCAAAACTTCAGGGACTGGATGTGTAAGTTTCTGAAAATTGATCCGAGGGCTGGACTAGTAAATCTCAAATAATGTAGGGACCCTTTATGCCATTTTCTGAAACTTGAAGGTGTAATCTGCCAGTTTGAAATCTTTAGGGACTAAAGCTGTAATTTCTCAAAACTTTTGGAATTTTTCACCAAAGGACTAATTATGACAATTTATGATTCCAAAAGGACCTTTGGTGACTTTTCTTTTAAAATAAGTGCTCAGGGACTATTTCTGCCAATTTTTGAAAGTTGGGGGACTAAAACTGCCAATTATGCAAACTTTGTTCGTTTTTCACTTGTTTTCAATAATTTTGCATCTGAAACATATAAAACACAATTTTGAGATATTTTCAGTATTTTGATGCATTTCTGAGTGTTTTTAGATGTTTTGCAGTTCAGATTTGACCAAAAATGATGAGTTTTTACACACTCATCATACGGCATAACTCATTACATGTGTTACGCCGTAACCAACTTTACGAGAGCATTATTATGGAATTATAAAGGTTACGGCGTAACTCTCAACTCAAGTTACACCGTAACTAGATCACGCCTATAAATACAAGCCCTAATTTCTGCATTTCACATCATTCACTCCACACCAAAAATCAGAGAACGTGAGTAGGGGTCCAAAGGCAGATCTTGAAGAGCATACGAAGCCATCTCCAAAGGAGAAATCACTCCTTAACGATAAGAATTAGCGATTATCTTTTCTTTTACTTTCGATTCATGTATTTCATTATGTCAAACATTGAATCTTTGGTTTCTTTTAATATGATCGGCTAAGCTCCTTTGGTGCTAGCCTAGTTATGATTCCTTAATTGTTTTGTTTAAGTTTACATGCTTCCGTATAATTGTTTCTAGTGTATGCATGCATAGTTCGTTGGTAGCTACCCTAGTTTCGGTAGTTTTGAATGGCGGTAGTGTCTAGTTGCTTAGGAGAATTGACCAACTGACCCTAAGTAGGTAGACTGAGTGGGAAGGGTAAGAATTGACTAACTGACGACCCTTCCTCGCTTGTGCGAACTGACCAAATGATCACCTGCCGTTTGGATGAACTTAAGAAATTAGGGATGAGTGTCTAAGATGCTAGGGCCCGGGAACTCATTGTTACGAATCTTACATGTAGTGGAACTTAATGACTTGGCTTAGGGGACTAAAAAGAACTGGACTTTCAAGGGTAGTAGCTTGATCTCCGGTGGAAACCTTTGCTGATAGGTTAGGACGAAATGACCAAAAGATGTCCTAGCTACTTAAACCCCCACTTGAATCAATTGGAAGTAGTTAGACGTGAATATAACATGATAGGATGAGTAACTAGGTTAGCACACTTTACCTCTATTGATCACATCTTTATTTACTTTTCGCATTTCATTTCTTGTTTAATTAGTTTATTAATCATTTCAAACCTTAAAACAATTAAAACCAGTGACACTTAGACTTAATTAGAATCCGCTCACATAGCTTCTGGGACGACCTCGGTTTTACCGATTACTAAACTACACACGACCGGGTACACTGCCCGTGAGTGCATAAGGTGGACCATAGGTAAACGAGACTTTATAAATATTAAAATCTGGCAAAAAACCTGCATCAAGTTTTTGGCGCCGCTGCCGGGGAGTTATATTATGATTTTTTTTAAGTCTTTTACTTTTGTTTTATTTGGAATTTTCTTGTTTTCTCACGATTTCTTTTTAAGTTTCAGGTACCATGGAAGTCATAAACATTGATGACCTCACTCTTGAAGAATATTTGGCATTGACTAGGGAAGAACAAGGGACGGGGCTCGTTAGGCCGGCTATTGGAGCTAATGTCCGTTTCGAGATTAAAGAACAGTTTATGAGGGAGCTACGAGCTAACCCTTTCTCGGGAAACAGATACGAAGATGCTTATGAACATGTTGAAAATGTCTTGTACATCGCAAGCCTTTTCAACATACCTTGTGTTTCTCATGACGTTGTCATGCTCCGAGTATTCCACATGACACTTACGGATGCAGCTAGAAGATGGATTGAAAGATTGCCCGTCGGGGCAGTCGATACATGGGCTCTCCTAAAAAAGCATTTCATTCATAGATATTGTCCTCCTTCGAAGATATTTAATCAACTAATGGAGATCCATAATTTTAAGCAAGAAGGCGATGAAATGTTGTATCAAGCTTGGGACATATATAATGACCTTCTCTTCAAGTGTCCCACTCATGACCTAAATAGCCAGCAAAAGGTCAACGTTTTCTGCAAATGTATCAACGTGGCTACAAGACAGATGCTGGACTACCAGGGACCAATTCCAAGCATGACTCTTACCCTTGCCATTGAAGCCATTCAAAAAATGGCCGATCATTCTCAAAAGTGGCATGATGGAAGAAGCTAAAGAAGCCTAGGCGGAAATCTTGAAGGAATTGCCGCCATTACTAGCAAGCTTGAAAATCTTGGTCGGGACATGCTCAAGCTTAAGGAATGTGTTCATGTTATCCAAGTAGGATGTGAAAGCTGTGGAGGGGGACATCTTACAAAAAAATTTCCTCTTATTGACAAAGATAACAAGGTTGAAGAAGTAAAATATGGTGAAAATCGACCGTTTCAAAGGGCTAAAGGAAACAGAAATGGTTATCGTAGAGGACCTCCCGGATATTACAACCGTGGGACTTTCGGGGAAAGAAGGCCCAGCATTGAAGACATCATTAGCAAATTTCTGGAGGCCTCAGCCCAAAGAGAAAAAGAACAATATGAGTGGCTCAAAAATTTCCAGGAAAAGACAAATAAAAGCCTCTCCAACCACGACAAAACCTTGAAAAACCTAGAAGCAATGGTGGAGAAACTTAGTGAAGAGATGAAGAAAAGTAACACTGAACCTGAGGGGATCAAACCTATGGTGGTATGCAAGGCCGTTTTTTCTGAAGAGGATGCAAATTTACAAGTTGATGATTTCCATTCTTCAACAAGTAATTCGGATGCTACGAGTATCGGCAGCAGTCTGCAGTTACGCCGTAACTCTTGCAATGAGTTACGGCGTAACAATGAGTCAGAGAGTGAACACATGTTAGAAACTGAGATACTACCGATCAAGGAATTCTGCACAAACGGGTTCATCATTCCATGTTCCGTAGGTAATCATGATCTTTTGGCACTAGCTGATCTTGGGTCTAGCATAAACATCATGCCACTCTCAGTATTTCTAAAGCTTAGATTAACTTATCTTTGGAAGACAAGCATGGTGATTGAAATGGCAAACATGACCAAGACAACCCCTCTCGGGATCACGGGTGGTGTATTGGTCAATGTCGACATGTTCATATTTACGTCTAAGTTCGTAGGTATTGACATGGCAAACACCCCAAAAGAACATTTAATTCTTGGAAGACATTTCCTTGCTTCCTCACGAGCTCGAATCAAGGTTTTAGAAAAGGAACTTTCTTTGGGATATAGTGCTGAGAGAGTGGTGTTTCATATAGACGAAACTTCGAGCCATGAACCTGATGAAGTTATCGCGAAAGAAGTCTCCAAAGGAGTACAAGCAAATTTCTCTGATAATTTTCCTCTTTCATATTTTGGTCATTAGCAGGAAACCGAGTCAAGTGATGAAGATGACAGTGATGAGTCTTCCCAAGAAGAGAATGACGATGTGCGAACTTCACCTAGGGAGCCTGATAAAAAGGGTATTACTATTGTTACAGAAAAACTTCATTGTTGTGCTCCTATAACCTCTATGATAGAAGGGTCTAAATTAACACTACCAACGTGTTCTTCATTTCTCAAATGGTGCAATGGGGGAGGACGGTTCTTTGTAAAAAGAATTAAGAAAGAAGCAGAAGTTTGGTGGTATTTCGAGGATGTAAAACTAATCAAGGATCATTGGTTTCGGGGGCGCGATATTATGACCGATTGGTTTGAAGAGGTAGATTAGACCCTCCATTTTTGTGAACCGACAATTATGATGTCTGGAGGAACCACTAAGGCATGGCCTACATGCGATCCTAACCGAAAGATTTGCAATGGAGGGGAATTCTGACTGGCTTAAACGCAAGAAGTGGGCATGTTTTGATGAAGACAAAAGAATGGAAGTCGGATACAAGGGGATCTCATTCGAAAATTGGGTTAAAGTAAAATTTGGGGCTACAAGACTAGAATGGGAAGTCGAGTCTAAATTTTTCTATGAATGGGCCAAAACTATATTTTTGCAAGAGACTCAATACTACATGACTCCATACATTCCTCCATCTGTTTGGGATCAGCCCTCTTCCAACAAAAGAGCAACTAAGGAGGAAGTTGGCCAATTTCGAAGGCCACCGTAAAGCCCCATGGTTTTGAGTCTAACTTAAAGACTCGATAATAAAGAAAAGTGCTCTTTTGGAAGACAACCTAAATTATCCTTTTTCTTTCTTTTATTTTTGTTGGGTTTTGTGTTTTTAACAATTTTTGTAGGAAATTGGAAAAGAATTCACAAGTAACTCGAACGGGGACCTGACCTGTCCATCAGTTACTGCGTAAATCATCCCCATGATTACGCCGTAACACATCATCAGTAGAAACTATCTCCAGAGCATTACCCATTACGGCTTAATCCCATGCTATTGGTACGCTGTAGCTACCCTCCAGTAGCGTCTGCCAGGTTTTGCCATACTTGTGGCATAACTCCTTCAAGGAGTTACGATGTAATTATCCTTCTTTTTCAATTCTTTCTATTTAAACACAATAACCTTGTATTAGTTTTTAAATGAACTTTGTGGGTATGTTCCCTGTAAACCCTCACGAGACTACACTCATCTATTTGGGACACCAAGTGGTTTAAAAGGCTTGTTGCATATGCTAAATGCAACTGTGATTCCTACGAAAGTGAGTTAGATTTCTTTTTCTTTTTATTTTTCTTTTTTTAGAATTATTCTTATTGGTTAGTGTGATTTCAGGGAATGAAGTTTGCTCGTGGATGCTTAAGCGAAGGCACGAATCTCTCGTGGGCCTTCTTTCTTTTCAAAAAGCGAATTTCAGGGAAGTTCTCGCTCTAATTCTACTTTCTCTTCATCTTTATTTA
This sequence comes from Chrysanthemum lavandulifolium, assembly GCA_022545495.1. NCBI lineage: Eukaryota > Viridiplantae > Streptophyta > Magnoliopsida > Asterales > Asteraceae > Chrysanthemum > Chrysanthemum lavandulifolium. The sequence goes on from CM040243.1 coordinate 118,493,825, forward strand.
ACATTTAGTACAAAAGGGACTTTGTACATTTAAAGTGGGGGGACGGGAGTAGAATTATCTCTTGAACTTTATTGGCCTCGTTTTTCTAGTTTATTTTGAAAAATTATGCCATTATAAAAATTTTGACATGTTTTTCTTAACCTAACTAGATTAGACCTTAGCCGCACACATTATAACCCTTGATTTTATATGGTGAGATTAGCCTTATCTGTTTCCAATTATTTACCCAAATCCGCCAAATTATGAGTGTGCCGGTAGCTTGTAAACTTTAGAACTTGGCCTTTGCATCATTTCGAGACCATAGACGAGGTATGTTGAGTTCGCTTAATGTATTTGGAATATTCAGTTTAAGAAGGCAATATTATAGGATTATCACCCAAACAGCCTATCCTTGTGTGTCTATCGATTAGTCACCTCGACTTCTCGACCCCCATGTTAAACCCTTTTGTTGCACTCACCTTTAGTGCAAGATACCCTTAGATACAACCATCTGAGCCATTCCTTTCATTTTTGTTCACCCAATATATATTGTTTTGTTACACCCATTCACCTTAGCCTACCGTGTAGTCTTAATTTGTGATCAGAACGTCATTGTTTGCCTAAGTTCAAGGTTTAAGTAGAGAGGCTCGGAAATCACGCTTTCGTCAAAGAAATATATTTGAAGATCATTGAAGACCTCCCAGATTCTCATTATGTTCATCTCAAGTGGGGGATGTTATGTTTAGTTATGATTCAAAAAAAAAAAAAAAAAAAAAAAAAAAAAAGTTGTTGTTTATAATTGATTGTAAAGTGCAATGTATAAGCACTATATTTGGAGCTCATCAAAGATTTAGTATCGAGGAGGACACCTCAGTCACATTTGAAGAATTAAGTTGGTAATTATCGCGCCAACAGTTGAAGAACATGTAATGTGCCCATCATGACATCCGCTAATGGCACATCTACTTGGTATATCATGATCCGGTTTCTTAGCCTTAAAAATTGAACTTTGGATGAACGGTAAGCGGTGATAACTTGGTTATAGTTTTAGACTATTTGCTTGTTATTTTTTACTTCACACCCATTATATCCCATGTCTTATCCTACCCTTTAGTCATGAAGCGTGTCTAGGTGATGAAGCGAGCAATCTTTGGTGTCTTGGCCATGGATTTGGTCATGTATCATTGATTTTGTCCACTTTGCCGTGACATGTTAGTAATGACAATTAACCCTTAACCCATGTCGTGTGTTCCCATATTGCCTTCAAGAATTGTTTAGTCCTTAACTCTAGTGGTGTAACCATCAAGTTTATGATAGAATACATACTATGATTGTGCTTTGAGTGATCACCCCAAAATTGACACTTAGACTAGTTGAGAGATTTTGAGTGTTTTGTTCCCATTATGTGAGGTGTTCGGCTTTTATTTATTCTAGCATAAGGGATTTTTCAACTTATATTTTCCAGTTAATGGAAGATATCCTTTTAGGAATTTTTCTAATAAGGTCTACTTGAGGGCAAGTAGAGTTCAAGTGGGGGATATTTGATAACATCAAATAGTCCTTAATATTAAGTGTCAATTTTTCCCGATAATGCTTGTATTTTATATCATTTATATGGATTTACGCTTGTATATTTCACTTTTAGGTAAATTACGAGCATTAGAGCTAATAAGACGCTGATCTGGAGATTTTCTTAAGAGATTTATGATAGTATGCATACTGTGAAGAAGCTACGGCGTAACTCTACTCTCACATTACGCCGTAGCTAGCGCGTGACTCAGAAGACCAACTCAGCAGCCAATTATGGCGTAACTCCCAACTAGGATTACGCCGTAACCAACTAGGTCAAAGGATGTTCCACGCCGCCATCAGATACGCCGTAATTCCTTCCAATGATTACGACATAATCAATACAAATGTAACCTGTACCGAAGATACGGCGTAACTCATTACATGTGTTACGCCGTAACCAGCTTTACGAGAGCATTATTATGAAATTATAAAGGTTACGACGTAACTCTCAACTCAAGTTACGCCGTTACTAGATCACGCCTATAATAAGCCCTAATTTCTGCATTTCACATCATTCACTCCACACCAAAAAGCAGAGAACGTGATTAGGGGTCCAAAGGCAGATCTTGAAGAGCATATGGAGCCATCTCCAAGGGAGAAATCACTCCCTAACGATAAGCATTAGCGATTATCTTTTCTTTTACTTTCGATTCATGTATTTCATTATGTCAAACATTAAATCTTTGGTTTCTTTTAATATGATCGGCTAAGCATCTTTGGTGCTAGCCTAGTTATGATTCCTTAATTGTTTTGTTTACGTTTACATGCTTCCGTATAATTGTTTCTAGTGTATGCATGCACAGTTCGTTGGTAGCTACCCCAGTTTCGGTAGTTTTAAATGGTGGTAGTGTCTAGGTGCTTAGGAGAATTGACCAACTGACCCTAAGTAGGTAGACTTTGTGGGAAGGGTAAGAATTGACCAACTGACAACCCTTCCTCGCTTGTGTGAATTGACCAAATGATCACTTGCCGTTTGGATGAACTTAAGAAGTTAGGGATGAGTGTCTAAGATGCTAGCGCCTGGGCACTCATTGTTATGAATCTTGCATGTAGTGGAACTTAATGACTTGGCTTAGGGGACTAAAAACAACTCGGTCTTTCAAGGGTAGTAGCTTGATCTCCGGTGGAAGCCTTTGGTGGGTAGGTTAGGATGAACTGACCAAATGTTGTCCTATCAACTTAAACCCCCCACTTGAATCAATTGGAAGTAGTTAGATGTGAACATAACATGATATGATGAGTACCTAGGTTAGCACACTTTACCTCTGTTGATCACATCTCTATTTACTTTTCGCATTTCATTTCTTGTTTAATTAGTTTATTAATCATTTCAAACCTTAAAACAATTAAAACCAGTGACACTTAGACTTAATTAGAATCCGCTCACATAGCTCTTGGGACGACCTCGGTTTTACCAATTACTACACTACACACGATCGGGTACACTGCCCGTGAGTGCATAAGGTGGACCATAGGTACACAAGACTTTATAAATATTAAAACATGGTCAGAAAACCTGCATCAGAAGGTTTTAAACCAAAGTAATGAAGTAATTATGTTAAAGATTTAAGTCTCTTTAATGGTTATTGGTTATATTGGTGATTTTTTGGAGTTTTATCAAATGATCATATGCATGTAAGAAGATATATGGGTATGTTAATGGGTAAAATTAGACGTCTTTATTGTTATGTAATTGGGAAATGCTAAGTGTTAATGGTGATTCTTGTTTAGGGATCAAGAGGTTTTAGTGATGGTATTCTTTGGTAAAATAGCTATGAATTGAGGTAAGTAAATTTGGTTATAACATGTTCTTATATTGATTCTATCATTTTATGTGTTTTGTGAATGAATGTGTTAATGGTATATGAACCTTGGTTTAGAAATCATGGACAAATACTAGATATTTGGCTAGTTAGACATATTTAGTTGAGGTGAGTACTAGTCTAGTGGTTATAAACTAACTAAGGTATGTGATGGATTTATGTTGTTAATCATTAATGAAAGGTTCATGTGCTATATATGAAAGAGTTACTATAATTTATCTCTATAGTCTAGCCATGGTGCAAAATGTTTATGTTGTTATGACTTGATGATAGTTGTTAAGTGCTAGTGATGCAAGTGTTGGTGGATATTAGTTATTTGGACTATTTATGAAGGTCCGTGATGCTTGTATGATTGAATTACATATATGATTATGTGTTATTTCTAGTTACATAGTAAGCACACGCTTACGTGTTAGTTAATAATTGTATTGTGGGTTTATGTTACAATAAGGTCTTAGATAAGGGCCTTAGGATGAGAAGCATAGATTTGGAAGTACTAGCAGTTGTATGTAGATAAGAAGCAATAGATAGCCATGCTTGAAGCAAGTTAAACCTCCATGTGTCTTCAAGTTGTAGTATTTTCAAAAGTAAATTCATGTTGAGTGTCCTATTTGTTTTAGAGTCAAACTTGCACATGTTATTGTATAAAAAGGTGTTATGTACAATTCATGTTTTGATGTATTGAAAGGGTTGTTTGGTATACCACCCGTATTTTTGTAAGTATAGCTTTCGCTTGTCGTTTATGCCAAATTCGTACATAACTATAAAAATATATAATGTATGAAAGATATTTGGAAGGTTTCGTGATTTATCGAGTCATGGAAGTATGTTTTCTGAAAAAACGTAGAAGTGCATGTCAAATCCATTTAACCGTCAGTCAGAAAGATTTTAACTTGCGGTTGGAAATGACCAAAGGGTTTAATCGCTAGTTGGATTTATCTCAAACGTCGTTTAAAGGTGGTTCAGATAAAAAAAAAGTTATCGAGTTTGGTTTAGGGCGTTTCATCTTGCTCAATTCTACCTTTTCCCGTGAGATTCTTGCTCGCGATGATATGTCAGATTACAATCTACATAGTGCCCCGGTTGACACTAAACCAAAGCTTTCTTCAAAGGGTACACCAATTTCTGATCCAAGTCTTTATTGTAGTCTCGTTGGTGCCTCACGATACCTAACTTTTACACGTCTTGGTATTTCATATGTAGTTCAACAAGTGTGTTTATACATGCATGACCCTCTTGAACCTCATATGAATGCTTTGAAATAAATTCTTAGCTATTTACAAGGCACTCTTTCTCATGGTTTATTTATGTGTCCCTCCCTAGTTGATAGATTGATATCTTATACTTATGCAGATTCCACTGGTTGCCCTGAGAAACGTAGGTCTACTTTCAGGTTAGGTTATGTGTCTTTTTCGGTGACAACCTTATTTCTTGCTCTTCCAAGCGACAAGATGTTGTCTCTCGTTCTAGTGCTAAAGATGACTATCGGGGTGTCGCCAATGTTGTTGCTAATGCGGCTTGGCTTCATAATCTACTCCTCGAGTTACATTGTCCTCTGTCTTGTGCTATTGTTGTATTTTTGTGATAATGTCAGTGCGGTATACTTAGCTTCTAACCCTGTACAACACCATATAACTAAATATTTAGAAATAGATTTACACTTTGTTCGGGAGCGTGTTGCTATTGGACAGGTTCGTGTGTTACATGTTCCTTCGACACATCAATTTGAAGATATATTTACTAAAGGTTTACCCTCGCAGATGTTCGGGTTCAGGTCCAGTTTGAGAATTTGGGAACCTCTCGCTTCAAATACGGAGTGTGTGTAACACCCCTAAAATATCGTAGCGGAAGATTGTGTCATTGGGGAATTACTTATTGGCACACAGTAAAAGTTACAGAAAACGAACTCTAAATGAGACGTTTTGAAAAGATTATCATTCGATTAATATAAAACATCAGAGTTTACAAAGAGGTCCCAACAAGTTTGGAGTACATAAAGAGTACAACATAATCGTTTAAAAGTTTTATCGAATGATAATGATGCATTGTCTTCAAAATATCTGTGTGCCTTTACATGCCAGCTAATACTTTAATAACCTGAGATAAAACATGCTAAAAAGTCAACACAAAGGTTGAGTGAATTCATAGTTTTAATAGTAAACCAATTGATCATATAATTTCAATTTTAATAGATAGTGGGTTACGTTGTTATACACCCATATTTACAAATCAGTTATTATTGCCCTAAGCTCATGACACACAATGATTAACTGGGTTATCATAAAAAAATGATAATAGTAACATGGCCTTTGTGGAAAACGTAGAGGGGTGGGGGTGAATACGTTTCCATTTCAAACTTAAAACTTTTGTATCAAATATATTTCATTTGCTAATCTCGACGCGAGGATGCATTTAACGCATTACGGCATGTAAGGCCAACCCCTTAATATCACATAAGATTCCGCAAGATTAATGGTTCATTATAAATCAAGTTTCACCATTATTAGTCCGGTTGCTTTTTCTTGATCAAGTGTATCATAATATGTAAAGTGTTAAATATAGTTTATGACTATATGAAAAACCAAGTATGCATCACAAACATAAACATCAACCACATAGACAATCAACAATATAAAGCAAGAATAAAAGTAAAGGGATAAGTAAAAGGATACACAAACCAACACGGGGATTTATAGTGATTCGGTCACGAATCTTCTCTTCGCCCTACTCCACTGCCCGAGTACCCCACTCGAGAGTTACTTCACTAGATCAACAAACTCCATTCTCGGCGGAGAAAAACTTACACAACGGCGCCTACACTTTATCCGGTACAAGGCTAGACACCGAGTTCTTCCACGAGGTAGAACCAAACCTATCACAACGTCGCCTACACTTTATCCGGTACAAGGCTAGATACCGGGTTCTTCCATGAGGTAGAACCAAACCTATCCCAACGTCGCCTACACTTTATCTGGTACAAGGCTAGATATCGGGTTCCATTACAAAGGAGGAACCATTACCCCACCAACATGACACATGTATGACACCCGTTATGTTTTGTGGCCCAACATAACAGACCTTGTGTTTTATGGCACAAACACATAAACCATCTAATCTAGTTATAGATAGAAGAATATGATACTAGACAATATCCAAGACAATGTGTCTAATTGATATGAATTCCTAAACCAAACATCAAGAACACAAATCATGATGTAGTTAGTCTTCCATGAATGAAGATGACAAGTTTCCCAAACTTGTTGTAGAAGATCTTCATGTGCATGTATGCTTGTGATGGGTGATCATTTCAGTAGGTAAGGATGCAAGATCTCTAGGCTTGCTTTGGAGGATCAATTCAGGAGTATGCTTACAACAAATGAAAGTTAGAAGCATTATGATCAAATGAGATGAGGGTGGTTTACATGTTTCCTAATGATCTAAATATGTTAGAAATGGTGGAGAGAAAGTATGTGTGAAGGTGTGAAAATATGGTGAAAAGTGGTTTGTTATTTATAGCCAAAAAGACTAAAACAAGTTTCTGTCCCAAGGATCCCTTCTGAGAGGGATCCGACCCTTATAGCCCCAGGGATCCGTGGGATCCGGCGACGCTCCTCATTATTTGGGTTACGGGTCCTGGATCATGGGTCATGGACTTTGGGTCATGGGTACCCAACTAGATACAATGTATCTCGACAATGGGTTTTGGGTCATGGGTCATGGGTCATAGGTCATGGATCATGGTATTTACCAAACACATTTACTTTTGTTTATGTATTTTATAAAATGTAAGTAACCAAGATTACTTAAGTGTTTAACTAAACATGTTTAATGGTTTGTTAGGGATTGGATCATAACGCAACATAACAAACATGTACGAACCTGTGTTGTAGCATACAAGGACTTGAGTGGTCGAGAAGTGTTGAAAATATGTTGAGACAAAATATAATTACAAATAACTTATACATGTTATGTTATGTATTAAAAGTTACATGTTTGTCATCAACAAAACAAACGAGACTGTATAGATTAAATATCGTAATATTTGCACTAACAGTCTCTCCCTTTTTGATGATGACAAAATATATGTAAACGTAATAGATAGGTAAAATGTCAAAGTTACTTGTGTCTGTACTTCCTTTACAGTACATTCTCCGTTTACACTCTTCTCCCCCTTTTTTCGAAACAAAAAGGGTGCGTCCTTGGAGTTTAAACTTAATTTCTCCCAAGAATGGCGAGTTTACATCATCCCTAGTGAAGTTAAATTGAAAACACCTTATTGCTCCCATTGTTGTACACAATGGGCACACCACGCCAATACCTTTAACACGAAACACTAATGGAGGAAGAGAAGAATTATTAGCAAGATTCACTTCAGTGGTCTTGATGATGACGAAGCTTAGCAACTCATGACATTGAGCTTGAATGTCTTCAAGAGGTGGTGATCTCGCCTTTAAGAGGAACCTAGAGAATCAAACAAAGAAAAAACAAAAAACAAAATACATAGAAAGATCCTTTGAATTATAACCATTGTTGCCAATGGATCAATGGATCAAATATTAGAAAGAACTATCATTATCCAACATTATAAAATATGATGATTTTAAAACGTGACCTTTTGTTTTTAAGAAATTTCCTTCCTTGTAGTTTTCAATCATACACAGATTGTATCAAGTTTTAAAAGTACAATATACTCTTAAGAAACTTGGTAACGAAGCTCTAATACCAATTGTGGAAAACTAGAAGGGGGTTGAATAGTTTTACCGATTAAAACTTTGTTTTAAAATATTTGGATCGACTTATGTCAATCTATTTAAATGTGTATGTTGGATGTTAATAGATAGATATGTAAATATGTAATGCAAAGGTAAAGAGTAAGAAACGCAAAACCACGACGCGAGTGTTTATAGTGGTTCGGCTACAAGGACACCTTCCTTGCCCTACTCCACTCCCCGAGTCACCTACTCGAGAGATCGTAAGCACTACACGACACAAACTACTTATGGCAGAGAAGCCTTCACAACATCGCCAACTCTTTTTCCGGTACAAGGCTAGACACCGGGTTCTTCCACGAGGTAGAACCAAACCTATCACAACTTCGCCTACACTTTATTCGGTACAAGGCTAGATACCGAGTTCTATTATAAATGAGGAACTACTACCCAACACTACACGACACCTATCCTAAAGGAGACCCACTCCTTATTACAAGATCATCAAGGATATCAATATCCTTGGACACAACCTATCTATATTTGTACATCGATGCACCATATTGATTGTACACCCTTGGCAGCTTTCACTAATGCCCTTGACATGATCTTTTGACACCTTTCACTAATGCCTTCATCATGGACCTTTGGAACCCTTCATTAATGCCTTGGACACGGACTTTTGGCACCTTTCACTAATGCCTTCGACTTGACCCTTTTGGCATCTTTCACTAATTCCTTCAACACAAGACTTCTAGAGAGGAAGAAAGAACTATCAACAAGAGAACTTCAGTAGTCTTGATGATGACGAAGCTAGACAACTCATGGACTTGAGCTTTCTCGACTTCAAGAGGTGGTGATCTCCCCTTTAAGAGGAACCTAGAGAATCACACAAAAACAAACACAAACTATATAGAAAGATCCTTTGGATATGAGGTTAGAGAGTTTACAATACTAGAAGAAAGTATGTGAGGAAGTGGCAACCTACAATGAATAAATGGCTCACTATTTATAGACAAAATTTCACTACTGTCCCACGGATCCCTTGCTTGAGGGATCCGTCTAGTGTAATCCTAGGGATCCGTAGGACGCTCCCCCTAAATGGGTTGTGGGTCATGGATCATGGATCATGGGTTGTAGACTTTGAACCATGGGTATCCAAAAAGATACAATGTATCTAGAAGATGCAATGCATCTAGTCAATGGATCATGGGTTAGCTCCATGGGTCATGGATAATACCCATTATGACTTATGCATGATGTCATGCAATAGGTCATAGGGAATGGATCATGCTCCATGGGTATGAGTCATGGACTTTGGGTTTTACCCAACTACATTCAATGTATTTAGTCAAAGGATCAAATACTTAGACTTCTACCCATTATATTACTCATTACAATACATACTATATATATATATATATATATATATATATATATATATATATATATATATATATATATATATATATATATATATATCTACCCAATATGTAAACACTAGTTGTTATACATATGCATTACTATAACATGAAAACACTATTACTTGTTTAGTGTTTTATATGAAAACGTAAGTGTGTTAGTAAACTATTGGCTCAAACCATTTACGTATTTTATTTGTTTCATTAAAATGATTTTACTTTTGTTATCGACAAAACATTAGAAGATCATAAAATATAAATAAACGTTTTTACGGCTTATTTGTATTAACAAAAATATATGATTAGAAATAAATCTCCCTTTTGTTGAAACATAAAGGAATTTTGAAGAATGAATGTGTGCATGATCCCCCTTGACGGTTGCTCCCCTTTGTTAAGGGCGTCAACTACATTCAATGGGTATGGGTCATGGACTTTGGGCTTTACCCAACTACATTCAATGTATTTAGTCAATGGATCAAATACTTATACTTCTTCCCATATATATATATATATATATATATATATATATATATATATATATATATATATATATATATATATATATATATACCCAATATGTAAACACTATTTGTTATACATATGCATTACTATAATATGAAAATACTATTACTTGTTTAGTGTTATATATGAAAACGTAAGTGTGTTAGTAAACTATTGGCTCAAACCATTTACGTATTTTATTTGTTTCTTTAAAATGATTTTACGTTTGTTATCGACAAAACATTAGAAGATCATAAAATATAAATAAATGTTTTTACGGCTTATTTGTATTAACAATCTCCCCCTTTTTATTGATGACCAAACATAAGATTATTTTGGGAAAAACTAAAATTAAGTAAAAGTTTGAATTGAGTTTTACTCTTTCTCCCCTTTTGTCGAAACAAAAGAGTGTCGAAGAAACTAACACATTGTTTTAAGAAAAACATGTGAAAAGAAAAAAATATGAAAAATAGAGAGTAAGGGAAGAGAAGTATTCTCGTCTTAGCTCCCCCTTGACGGGTCCATCCCATTGTGAGGGCGTCAAGTAAGTAGGAATACTAAGCGAGTGTATTGCAATTATGTTTGCAAATGGTTTCGTTCTTTTTGACGAACATGCTCCCCCTTGACGAGTGCTCCTTTGCAAGGAGAACGTCATGTAGTTATTGTAATCCTATGTGAAAGTATTGCAAATGTTTTTGCAATTGTTTTACTTTGACAAGAAACTCCCCCTAGCTAAGGGTGTCAAAGTCTTCACGTGTATATTGAAAATCTACAAAACAAAGGTTAGAAAACAAGTATATGATGCATAATTTCCTGCAATTAAGACTCAAGCTAGTAGTAACAATGTCTTCTGTTGCACGGATCCCACGGTTCCTCTCTTGGAGGGATCCGTCTAGGCTAACATGAGGGATCCGTCTGCCTGTAAGCTTAGGACAGCAATGGTGATGTAAAATGTGATGTTAAAATCAAAATGAGATATGTATTAAGGCACCAAACATATTCTCAAGACAGTATGGCATATAACATGTGATTTCATTCAATAAAAATACGAGAAATGATCTACATATCTCTAAAACTAAGAGAATGACTCAAACATGTAAAACATTTTCTACTAATTCTAAGAGGTGACAAAAACCTAGAAAGCATCAATGTGCTTGAAATCTAAGGATGAGTAGACTTGTTGATTTGGTCCAATCGTTCAAGGAGATGATTAAACATGAAATGCAACTCATTTAGTACTTCTTGAACAAGTCCTTGGGTGATTTGACAATTAGAGAAATTATTGTCATGACTAAGAGCTGGAGGAGGTGGGATGTTTTGAGGAGGCTCCATAAAGGATGGTAGAACTTGTGAAGGTGAGTTGAGCAATATAGGATGTGGTTCCACTAAAAATGAGGGTGATGATGCACGAGTTGGTGGTGGTGATGGAAAGTCCTCTATATGGTTAGATCTTTGGTGATTCCTTATCTCTAAAGATGGACTATTTGGTGATGAAGGTGGTTCCCTATTTAACGAGAAAGTTGGTGAGTGGGAAGTCCTTGGTGGTGAGTGCTCTAACGAGTAGAGATTTGGATGGGAAAGAGGGTCGGTGAAGGGATGTAGTCTAGGTTCTAGAAATGAAGGCTTGGGTGTTATACTAGAGTTGGGTGTGTTTGGTTTAGTGCTTGATGAAGCTTTTTCCAACTCAAAAGGTCGAATGCTAATTCTAGCAGTTCTTTTAGCTATTGTTGATTGAGTTTGTTGAGGAGGAAATCTAGCATTTGGACTTCTTACGGGTGGAGACTCGGTGGATGATATCTCATGAACCATATGAGCATTCTTTTTGGATGAACCTTTGGTTGAAGAGTTCTTGCTAGATGCTTTAGTTATAGTGAAGGAGAGGGTGTAGTAGAAGTCTTTAACTACTGATTTTTAGATTGTGGTATGAATGGTGGCTTAAGCTCCTAAGAGTGCTTGGTTTATAAAAGATGAAGTTGAGTTAATGAATTAAATACTTGACCACTAAGAAATTTGGCATGCACTAAGGTCAACTATGGTGTTGTTCTATTCTAGGAAGTCATTAAATGGTAAGAAAAAGTGTTTAGATTACCAAAGGGAGTTTGAATTTGGAAGAAAAGCTTATCATAGGCTGTTCTGTAAACCCGGATCCCACGGTTCCCTTTCACCAGGGATCCGTCTAGTTATAAACCAGGGATCTGTCTGTCAGACAGCAAAGTGGTGAAGTGATTATCCTCTTTTAAGGTCTAGTACCTATAAATCTTGAGGGTTTGACTTTCCTCAGATGTCTTAAATGGTATGTGACTTAAATGTCCAACCATAAGGAGTGAGGATACCTAATGATGATTTTTGGTAGGAAATAGACTTTTTGAGAGTGCAACTAAGTATTTAAAGATGATACTATTGATTTGAGGATGACAAATGAGGATAATTGATCCTAGAGATCATATGGTGGCTTAAGAAAAATTTAAAAATTCCTAAAAAAATAAAAATAAATGAAAAACTAGTTTTAATCCTATTTTGAGGTAAGGATGACTAGAATCAATTTGCTAAAATTGAGAGAAATATCAAACTAAGTGTTGTGAGATGTGAGGAATAATGTGTGAGCATTGGAGCGTAAATATGGTGAGTTTAGCTGAAGTGATAAATCAAAAATACCTAGTGTGTGATCCTATGTTAGCTATGAGTGAATGTGAGACCTACTGAGTTTGAGGAAGACTTAAGTGGTCCTAAAGTATCATGTTTAGCTAGTGTGATAAGGTCTAGATGATTGGATTGAAGTGAAAGTGTGAGAATACAATTTCTGTTTGCCCGGATCCCACGGTTCCCTCATCAGAGGGATCCGGCTACTGCTGACCAGTAGCTTCTCAGCAAATGTGCAGTTTTTGCACTCTTTAGAAAATACTCATCCTAATCAGTTCTACACTCAATAAACATATGCAAGCAACAAATATAACGTATAGTAAGTAAGGACGACAAGAATGTAAGCAAAATGAGTGGGACCGACTACTTGATTGAGATCAAGTTGTCGTAAAATTCTCATTTTTCCGGTTCCTAAGTTAGAATGTCTTAGTCTAAGTTATGCCATCTTCTACGAGCTACGTCCTAAACTACATAAATATTGTTTAGATTGTTTACAGACCATTGTTCATAAATTTTTCACAAATTAAGGTCTAAGACCTTACCTTCCTTCCATTCAACCTCCATCTCCATCTCTATCGCCTCCACTCTTCACTCTTAACCCCTCCATCCCTACTTCTTCTTCTTTATGAGGAAGTTAGCAAAACAGTTGAATATGCCCTTTGTTTGTTGGAATTCTTGTGAAGGGCGCAGGACTTTTGGCAGTTGGTCAATGTATGCTAAGGGGTCGAGATGGACGTTGCCAAGGGGGTTGCTTCCTTGTCCTTCTCTTTCTCTTTCATCCGATGAATCCGTTGGTGGGTGAGGTCTCTTGCCATCAACCATAATCCTTGTGGTCTTTCCATCGGATAAGGGTACCATAACCTTGTTGCAAAACGTGTGGTCATAGGATTAAGGAGAATTATTTAGAGCAAAGACGAAGTTTGCTAGGCGACTCAAGAGCATGGCATAGAGGAGTACCATCTTGTCCGTCCTTTTCACACTTGCCATTCGTTTCACCATGTAATAGGCGAGGTTGAAATGAGTGTCGGTTACAAGGCAATAGATCATGAAGCTTAGGCAAGCATTGGGATGATCCTTATTTCCTCCCAAGCAAAGGACGTTCTCCCTTAGCACTAGTTCCCATTTCTTGTATAATGGGAACATTTCTGAAAGCTCCATTTGAAACGGATCTCTATGGATCACCTTGGAGTTTCTAGTGACTCTTGGTGGAGATGCTCTTTCCATGAAGACGGTATCTCTAATCTTAGCCGCTTCCGGGATGGGTGTGAAGTATACCTCGTGATGATCTACCATGTCATGAATCTCGGCCAAAGACCATTCATTTGAGTACATACAAACTCCTTGACAAGGGATACCAAGAATCCTAGCAAACTCTTCAAGAGTGAAGGTGAACTCGTGCTCATTGATGGTAAAAGCTGTCGAAATGGTTCCATCATCATTTCGAATGATCCTCATTCTTTTATAAAACTCTAAAACAAACACCGGAAAAATTTGTTCATTTATGCTCAAGAGACAATGAAAGTTGATTGCCGCAAAGACTTCGTTAGTTGGGAGAGTAAAGTGAAGAATAAAACTCCACAGTGATCATCTATCACTTATTCTGTCTTCTGATGTGCCGGTTCCCACGGATCCTTTGAATGAGGGATCCGGCATATCAGCAATTATCGGTTTAAGTAATCTTTGATAATTTTGATTTGGGACTTCTAATTCTTGGCTAGGGTTGATGTTTATGCTCTATAACTTATGATTTGGGGTTTTGACGTGTTTTACTAGTCCTATTTGGCGAGGTTCCTTTTTTATGAATAAATCATAATTCTTTGGGAAGTTTTAAAGATTATGATAAAATCCCATTTTACCATAACATGAGGAGTTTCACATGGATATTTATTGACATAGATGAAATGTCAATAACCTTATGTGAGGAGTGATGATCAAGGCTCTTGAATAGCCGAGATATCATTATCACTAGTTTGTAGTTTTGTCTATAAAGATCAACGAAGAATACTATTCTTGATGATGAGTTCAATATAGATAACCACTTTAGTGATTTTTTAAGAAAGCGTAATGAGACTACTAAACTTAATCATATTTATACAAAATGACATTATTAATTCATCTAGAAAATATAGGAAAATAATTTATTTGTAAGTAATTTATTAAAGATCATACCTTTGCTATATATTCTTTTTCAGAAAAAAAAGTATTAGAGAGAAATTCTTCATGATCTTCTTAGGATGCCCAAATCCTAGTATGGAGAATTCTCAACAAGGAAAATATTAGAAAGATCTATCATTATCCAACAATATAAAATATGATGATTTTAAAACGTGACCATTTGTTTTTAAGAAATTTCCTTCCTTGTAGTTTTCAATCATACACGGATCGTATCAAGTTTTAAAAGTACAATATACTCTTAAGAAACTTCGTAACGAAGCTCTGATACCAATTATGGAAAACTAGAAGTGGGGGGGGGTGAATAGTTTTACCGATTAAAACTTTGTTTTAAAATATTTGGATCAACTTATGTCAATCTATTTAAATATGTATGTTGGATGTTGATAGATAGATATGTAAATATGTAATGCAAAGTGATGAGTGTGCAAATACTCATCATTTTTGTACCATTTAAACTGCAAAAACATCTGAAAACACTCAGAAATGCATCAAAATGATGAAAATATCACAAATAAGTGTTTTATGTGTTTTAAATGCAAAAATACCAAAATCAGGTAAAAAACGTATCAAGTTTGCATAATTGGCAGTTTTAGTCCCCCAAGTTTCAAAAGTTGTCAAAAATGGTCCCTGGTAAATCAAAATAAAGCAAAAATATCATTTAAGGTCCAATGGATTCAAAAGTTGTCAAAACAAACCCTTCAAAGTTTGAAAATTACAAAATGACAACTTTGGTCCCTCAACTTTACAAAAGTGTCAAAATCAGTCCTTGGGTGTTTAAAAATGGAAATTATTCAAACTACACCCTTGTACTATTCAAATGTGGCATATTTGGTCCTTATATGATAAGTTTTGAGAAAATTACAAGTTTGGTCCTTGAAGTTACAAAGTTGGCAGTTTTGGTCCTTGGATTTATAAAAATGGAATTTTATGCAATATTGGTCCTTGTACTAACCATTAATTGCGAGTTTAGTCCTTGTGTTAACTTGGGAAAAGTTTCAACTTCAGTCCCTCATTTCGAATATTACATGAATGGTCCTGGGCTTATATTTCTACAAACCAAACCGGACCCCTTTATATTATTTATCCAAATCCAACCCAAGCCCAATACCCAATGGCCCAAAACTAACCCACGCTTTAAAATATAAATACCGCCACCACTGCTCATCGTCCTCACCTCCCTCGAAACCAAAACCGGTGGTTTTCACCACTGCTCCTCCACCTCACCTCACCTATCTACTCTCCACTCATCCCCCTCCTCCTATACCACCCACAAGCATTAAATGCTTCCCACCATCAAACAATCTATCCTCACTCACAACCCCTGGTTTTGCTTGCCACCTCACCCTAGCTCCATATCTACTTCCCAAATTGTCCCCTACACCTCCATTAACACACCAAAGTGCATTAATTGCAGCAGAATCGCCTCAATCCACTACTATGACTTTTGGCGCCAAAAATGGTTTAAACGGAGAGGATGACTTTGACTCATCCAATGGTCAAGATTGTTGATGGAATATGATCAGAAGCATGTGGGGAGTCTCTAAAGTCTATAAAGAAAGAAGGAGAAAGAGAGGAGTGATATATCTAGTGTAATCTTTAATTTTCTTAGTCGTTTTAATCAATTTAAGCTTTCCAGTGTAATTTCAACCTTTCAAGTACTTTATTTATCAAGTTCAGTGTATTTCAAACCTTGTTCAATAAGCAATTTCAGTTTATGTTCATTTTCAAGTTTATGCATTTTTAAGCTTAAAATCTCAATTTAGCTTAATGTTGTTTGTAGCTGTTATTATGGACTCATAAGCTCACTTAAGCTCCTAGAAAGCTTTTCTAAGCTTTTAGAAACCATAAAACTCAGTTTAGAAGTAAAACTCAAAAATTACCAAAAATACAAAAAAAAAATTAGTTAAAAATAAAAATCAATGGAAATGGAGATCACAATGGAGCGGGGTGAATATTGGATTGCCCTTGGGTTTAGAGCTTCTTGGGAAGTTATAGGTTGTATTCTCATCCTTGGTTCTCGCCACTTGGAAACCAATTTGTAAGCCTTTTGTTCCATTTTGGCATTTCACTTTGTTTAAGTCATTGATTAGCTTAAATCTTTGTATGTTCATGTTTCGAGTTGTAGCTAAGTAGAATTAAACATAAAAACAGTTGCTTGTTCTCTAGAATTGGTAGTTGCTAAAATCTTAGCTTAACGAAGAAACATAGCATATTTGTCATCACCGAGTTCTATGTTTGTTATTGTTGTTGTTTAATGCTTCTTCATTCTCATTAAATGATAATATAAGGGCTTGAATCGGTTACATGGTCTTAATCAGAAACCTTTTGAAAATCACAATAGCGAGTTTGTTATAGTGTTGTTTGGATATCTTGTGTTATCTCGTACTAGAGGCCGTTGTGTTGTTGTTTTTGTTGTTCTATGTCACAATAGGATCTTATAACTCGAGGCAACATTAAAAACAAGTGCTTGTTTGTTAAAAAGTCAAAATCACTTTTAATCTCACTTAATTTGATAACTGTTAGGATTTAAAGAGTAAAAATCATCACAGCTTGCTTATAACTTGATTACTTAGCTTAATTTCATCTTATCTTAGGTTATTACAACAAAATCGATAAGTAGAATCAATCCAAAGTTCATATTAGTCAAACTTTTAGTTTAACTTAAAAAGTCAAATTTTCGGTTTAGTCGTTTTGAATAAAATAGATAATTTTATATAGGACTTAATATTAAGTTTCAAGATTTGAGCTTTTGGGATATTAATATTCAACCGCTCATCTTAATCATAGTATTTTTATAATTTCTAATTAGCTTGTTTAACACTTATTTCTTAGCTTCTTTTAACACCTTGTTTGAAAAGTGCCACATGTACGCTTTACAAGCTTTTCACAAGCTCTCACAGAGCTCATTAGTGAACCATAGCTTGTGTACTTTAGCTTTTGTGTAGCTTAACTACCTTTCTCTATTCCAAAGGCTCATTTTACCTTTCTAGCTTATTTAATAGGGTTGCAAGTAGCTTGTTGTTTGTCCCATTTCTTGTGTAAACTGCATACCCAGTGTACTTAAGCCACTATCACAAGCTCACACAGAGCTTAATAGTGGGTCTTACCTTGTATATTTTGGTTTTTTGAGAAGCTCACCTAGCCAGCTTGTTGTGTCAGTGCTTATTTTGAGCTTTGGAGCTTTTGCCCCTAGCTTAATCTAGCTTGCAAAAAGTGTGCAGGCCTGTTTGGTTGCTTTGAGAAGTTAAAGTGCTTATTAGCTTATTAAAGCTTATCAGTGTGATTCTCTGTGTTTTCTAGCTTAATCTAAGTTCCTTTAGCTTATTTATACCTTATTTTATCTTTGGTTCTAGTTTGTAAGCTTGTTTGAGCTTAAAACATCAAAATTAGCCATAAGCTCAACTGTTAAGCTCTTTAGCTTTCAAACTACTTATTTTTAAGTTGTAAAATTTTTGTTTTCATAAAAGTTGCTTATAATCAGTAGTATAATAGTTTTCAAAAAGAAAAATCACAAAAATATCATTTTAAAAATAGTGATAGCGTTTATTTAATATAAATTAGCTTTTTAATTTTCTTTTCACTTATTATTAAGCACTTTCAGATTTTATAATTTTCTTAGCTTTACATCACCATAGGATATTTATAGAAAAATTTCATAATTTTCCTAGCTTGTTTAGTATTTATTAGAATTTAAAATAGTTAAAAGTATTAAATAATTAATAATAAATAAATAAATAACATAAAAATATCTTTTCAGTTTTAAAATTAGTTTTATAATATTTTAGATTTTTCTTAGTTAAAATTTCATTTTTCTAGGTTAATTTTGTATTTTCTTGTATTTAAGTGTATTTTAAATAGTAATTAATTAAAAATAAATAGATAAAAAGTGTAAAAAAATATATTTTCAATTTTAAAATAAGTTTTATAATATTTTAGATTTTTCTAAATCATAATTTAACTTTTCTAGCTTTATTTCATATTTTCTTATATTTTAGAGTATTATTAAATAGTTAAAAATAGTTTTTAATTAATAATAATTAAATAAGTAGTCATAAAAATAATTTTAATTTTCCAATAATTTTATTTTATTATTAGGATTGCAAAAATATCATTTTCATATTTGTAGGTCTTTTATTTCTTAAAACTCACGTTTTATTTTGTACGCTTACGTAAAATTTAATAAACGTCGCGCGTTTAAGTTTGTTTAATCGATTGTTGTGCTTTATAATCCTCGTATCCAAATACCATTCCAATCAATCAAGAGTGTAATTTTCAATCAAAATCCTTCGATCATTATCCTTAGTGATCATTCGACTTCGAACGCTTTTAAGCACCATTAATCCTCCGGGACTTAACGACTGTGGAATCCACTATATTCCAAGGGAAATTGCATTGGTTTTAGACTGTTTGAATTTTATTACGGTTGACCATTCACAAGTGGTTGACTTGTGTAATAAACTTGACGGTTGGGATCCAATCAAATTTTGGCGCCGCTGCCGGGGAGGCTTTAGCGTGTTTTAAGCATTCTCAGACCCATACTTGCACATATACCACCTTTTGTAAACAGTTTTTTAAAAAGTTATCAAAAAGTTCATTAACACTTTTCCTAAAGTGTTAACAACACCAAAAAAATATATAAAACAACAAAACAATCGTAACGTTTTCTATCTTGTATTCTCTTTAAGGTGATTCTTAAAGCAGTACGATTTGGTTAAACGAGACGATACCAAAAATATTGTCCAAAAATATTTAAACCCTTAGCACAAATCCATACCTACGTCTTTTCGGTGGTACTTAATAAATACATAAAATCAACCACCGCAAACCAAGGCGTAACACCTACCAACCTGGGGTGTGAACATTACTAAGTTCCCAATCTTAAAGATCAAAACTTACCTTTGTGTCCTTGTGATTTGGTGTACCTTTTTCAAAGAAGCCATTTCATTTGTGATTATTGGTTTAAGTTCACTTGTCGCTTTGCCTCGCATTTGTTTTGAAAATTGATTTTATACTTAGTGCATGCGCACTCGTTCTTCCAGCTCTACAAGTCCACTTTCGAGCTTGTAAGTATTCCTCGTGAGTGAGGACGTTCGCTCCTTCACCGTGATCGAGGAACGCCTAGCATCACCACCCCCGTCGTAATGGCGTAAGATAAACCAATGAATGAGCTTCTCAAGCACCCATCGAGGGTTACGGAGATGCCATTATTGTCCCAGCCATCGTGGCTGATACCTTCGAGCTCAAAATCGGGTTGCTTAATCTTGTGACCCAAAGCCAATTTTATGGTTTTGAGCGGGATGATCCTCATGCTCATATTCGATGGTTTAACAAGATTGCATCTACCATCAAATACAAGAATGTCCCACATGAAGCAATTAAGCTTCTTATGTTCCCATTCTCTCTAGAGGGACAAGCCCGGAATTGGCTTGAGAAACAACCCCCTCGTTCCATTGAGACATGGGAGGATCTAGTCACTAAGTTTGTTAACGAATTCTATCCTCCATCTTGAACTACAAGTCTTAAGAATGAGATAATGAAATTCTCTCAAAGATTTGATGAATCATTCGGTGAGGCATGGGATCGTTACAAAGAGTTGCTCCGAAAGTGTCCACATCATGGTTTTACCGAGTTAATGCAAATGGATACTTTCTACAATGGTCTGAAGCAAACTAACCAAGACTCTTTAAATGCCTCCGCGGGAGGTAATTTCTTGAGCAAGACTACAAAAGAAGCCTTGCAAATCATAGAAAACAAGTCCCAGTCCACCCTTTCCGAACAAAGACATATCGGTCTCGCCTAATGTCGGACCTTCTACTTCATCTCACGTGAGTACATCTAGCACCGATGCTAAGATTGACAAACTCACGAGATATTGTTCGAGCTTTGGTTCTTGCTAACTAAAGAAAGTCACTTTCACACAAACACCATCACATGGTGAAGTGAAGAAAGTCGAGGTCTCATGTTACTTGTGGTGGCCCTCATGCATACTACAATTGTCACGCCACCGATGGTAGTCCATTTGAAGCCAATGCTATAGCCGGTACTTCACATCAAGGAGGTAATCAATACCATCCTCAAAATGAACCAAACTACCGTGCTAATACTTATCAAGGACCACCCGGTTTTAACCGAATCCTAACATACAAAACCGAATCGAACCAACCTAGAATGAACCAAGGTTATCAAAACCAAGGTAATTTCTATCCGGACCAAATCAAGGTTTCCAACATCAAGGAAACCTTAATCAAAAATTTCAATCGAGGAATCAATTTGGAAATGTGAATCCTAACCAAGGAATTTTCAACAACAAGGTCATAATCAAAACATACGACCTCAAAATTTCCTCCACCTCCTCCAAGACCATCATCCGATGAGCTATTGAAGCAATTCATGAAATCCCAAGATGAAATGAACAGTTGTTGGTCACCGATCACGATCTAAAGAAGTCTTTAAATGATCAACCCTCGGCTCGGAAAACTTCCGAGCAACACGATTGCTAACCCGAGGGGCGATGCAAAGGCGATCACAACCGAAGTGGTGTTTCATACAATGGACCCGCTATTCCTACTACCTCTTCTTCTTCTCTCCGAAGGTAGTGGAAAGTGAACCCGAGGCGACAAAGGACAAGGAACTTCCTACTAATAACGGAGGTACCAACGATGTCCATCCTCGTTGTCCCGAAACCCAAATCCAATCCAGAGTTGTTTTGAACCTCCAAGAGCTCCGCTGAAAACCCCAAATCCAAATCTTCTATTCCTTACCCATCACGTTTAAATGAGCAAAACTCCGCGAAAAGCTACCATCAAATGGACAAATTTTTCAAATTTTCCAAGAACTACATTTTGACATAAGCTTTGCGATGCTATCATGCCGATGCCCAAGTTTGCATCAACTCTCAAACACATGTTAAGCAACAAGGAAAAACTGTTTGAGATGGCAAAACTCCTCTAAACGAGAACTGCTGCAGCTTATCTTGAAGAAGCTTCCCGAGAAGCTTGGAGATCCCGGAAAATTTCTCTTACCTGTGTATTTCCGTGAATGGTTTAATGCTTTGCCTTAGCCGATCTTGGTGCAAGCATCAACTGATGCCTCATTCAAGATGGAAGAAACTTTCTTCCGGACCTTACTCCTACATGCATGACTCTCGAGCTTGCAGATCGACAATATCCCGTCCACTTGGCATTGCCGAGGACGATTTGTAGTAGGAAAGTTCCATTTTCCACCGACTTTGTGGTTGTTGACTTCGATGCCGATCATCGGGTTCCTCTCATTGTTGGACGAGGATTCACGAGAACGGGTCGTGCTCTCATTGATGTATTTGAGCAAGAAATCACATTACGTGTAGGTAATGAAGCTATCACCTTTAACCTTGATCAAACTTCGAGGTACTCCTCAAACTATGATTCCGAGTCGGTTAACCGAATAGATATCATTGATGTTGCTTCAAGAGTACTCAAGAAGTTCTTGGTTATGATCATAATTCTTCGAGTGATAATCTCACTCATTCATCTCAACCCATCATTGCCAATTCTACTCCTTCTCTCACTCCGTTTGAGGAAAGTGACTTCATCTTGGAAGAGATTGAAGCATACTTGTCTAGTGATTCGGTTTCATGGGAAATTGATCACGCTCCAATTGACATTGAGGGAGATATTCTTCTCATCGAGAAGATGCTCAATGATGATCCTTCATCGCTCCCTCCCGTCGAGTTTCATAACAAGGAAGTCAAGTCAGTTGAGAAAACTGAAGAATTTCCTGAAGTCGAACTTAAGGACTTACCACCTCATCTCGAGTATGCATTTCTTGAGGGTGATGATAAATTACCCGTCATTATTGCTCGAGATTTGAGTAAAGATGAAAAGATCGCTCTCATAAAGGTCTTGAAGTCACACAAGCAAGCAATTGCTTGGAAACTCTCCGACATTATGGTATCAACCCCGAGTTTTGTACTCACAAAATCTTGATGGAGGATGACTTCAAACCAATAGCTCAACATCGAGAAGAGTAAATCCAAAATCCATGATGTTATCAAACAGAGGTTATCAAACTTCTTGATGCAAGATTAATTTACCCGATCTCGATAGTCCTTGGGTTAGCCCAATTCACCGTGTTCCTAAAAGGGTGGCATAATCTGTTGTCACAAATGAAGATAACGAGTTAATTCCAACTCGGTACGGTAACGGATGGCGTGTTTGCATTGACTATCGTAAGTTGAATGACGCCACCAGAAAGACCATTTTCCTCACCCTTCATGGACCAAATGCTTGAGAGATTAGCGAGGAACGAGTACTATTGTTTCCTTGATGGTTTCTCGGGTTATTTTCAGATCCCCATTGATCCACGGGATCAAGAAAATACCACATTCACCTACCCATACGGAACCTTTGCCTACAGACGATGCCTTTTGGCCTATGTAACGCCTCCCGCACGCTCCAACGATGTATGATGGCAATTTTCCACGACATGATCGGGGAAACAATGGAGGTGTTTATGGTTGACTTCTCGGTCATTGGGGACTCGTTTCAAACATGTCTCTCCCATTTAGATCAAATGCTAAAATGGTGTGAAGATACCAATCTTTGTCTAAATTGGGAGAAGAACCACTTTATGGTCAAAGAAGGCATAGTCCTTGGCCATAAGATTTCAAAAAATGGGATTGAGGTTGATAGAGCAAAAGTCGATGTTATTGCTAAATTGCCTCATCCTACTACCGTCAAAGGTATTAGGAGTTTTTTAGGTCATGCCGGTTTTTATCGCAGATTCATACAAGACTTTTCTAAAATCGCCTTGACCTATGACCCATCTTCTTGAAAAAGATGCTCCTTTTATCTTCTCGCCCGAGTGCATCAAAGCTTTTGAAACATTAAAGAAAAGCTTATCAAGCACCCATTCTCGTTGCTCCCGACCGGGACTTGCCTTTTGAGCTCATGTGTGATGCAAGTGATTTTGCTATCGGTGCGGTCTTAGGGCAACGTAGAGCAAAGCATTTTCACCTATCCACCACGCGAGTAAGACTATGATCAAGCTCAAACCCATTACACCACCACGTAAAAGGGATACTAGTCGTGGTGTATGCGTTGAGAAGTTTCGACCATACCTAATCTTGACTAAATGCGTGGTGTATACAGATCACTCGGCTCTCAAATATCTCTTTGCAAAACAAGATGCAAAGCCGAGATTGCTCCATTGGGTTCTCCTCCCAAGAATTTGATATCATTATACGTGATAAAAAGGAGCGAGAACCCGTCACGATCATCTGTCCGCTTAGAAAACCCTCACCAAGATGTTTTCGAGAAAAGGAAATAAATGAAACATTTCCTCTCGAGACACTTAATGCGGTTTCTTTTCGTGGAAACTCTACAACCCCATGGTTTGTCGACTTCGCAAATTACCATGCGGGTAACTTCATAGTGAAAGGAATGTCGAACTAACGTAAGAACAAATTCTTCAAGGATGTAAAACATTACTCGGGATGACCCTACTTATTCAAAATCATGCGGATCAAGTCATCCGACGGTGTGTTTATGGACGGAAGCTATGGACATTCTCAAAGCTTGCCATGCTTTGGACCCACCGGGGCCATCATAGTCCAAATTACACCGCCAAAAGGTGTTTGATTCCGGTTTTATTGGCCCACTATTTACAAGGATGCCCATGAATTTGTCAAAGCATGTGACGCTTGTCAACGCCACGGAAATATCTCTCAAAGAAATGAAATGCCGCAAAACGCCATTCAAGTGTGTGAGATCTTTGACATCCGGGGCATTGACTTTATGGGCCATTTCCATCATCTCGAGGAAACAAATACATACTTGTGGTCATTGACTATTTGTCAAAATGGGTTGAAGCGAAAGCTTTACCTACTAATGATGCCCGAGTTGTTGTAAAATTCTTAAAATCTCTTTTGCTAGGTTTGGAACTCCATGAGCTATAATCGATGATCGTGAGTACGCATTTCGCAATGACCAATTTGATCGAGTCATGCAAAAGTATGGTGTAACCCACCGTCTCTCATCGCATACCACCCCAAACAAGTGGGCAAGTGGAAGTTTCAACCGTGGTATAAAAAGAATTCTTGAAAGGACGAGAGGCGAAAACCGTGCATCCCGGTCGGATAAACTAGATGACTCACTCTGGGCCTTCCGTGACGACTTTATAAAACACCCATCGGTGTACTCCATACAAGCTAGTGTACGGAAGGCATGTCATCCGCCAATTGAGCTTGAGCACAAAGCATACTTGGGCCTTGAAACATGCCAACCGATATTCAGACGGTGGTGATCACGTAAAAGTTCAAATGAATGAATTAAATGAACTACGTGATCAAGCATATGAGAACTCTTTGATCTACAAACAAAAGACAAAGAAGATTCATGACTCCAAAATCAAGAACCGCGTTTTCAACGTCGGTGATAGAGTCCTTCTTTTCAATTCAAGATTGAAGATTTTCTCGGAAAACTAAAATCCTACCGGTCCGGACCATTCACCCTCACTAAAGTATTTCCTTATGGAACTATTGAGTTATCTCAACCCGATGGTCCAAATTTTAAAGTGAATGGTCATCGATTAAAGCACTATTTTGGAGAGGACATTCCACCGTGGTTGTCCGGATCTACAAACTTTCCCTTGAACCAATGAATGCGGGATCGAGTCAAGCTAGCGACTCGGTAATCAAAAACAGTAGCACACCATATGGGTTTTCACCATATTTCGATTTCTTTCTACTTTCTACCACCCTAGTGTGGGGAGTTGCCCATTGTTGTATATAAGTTTTAATCAAAATATATATATATATAATATATATATAATATATAATATATATATATATATATATATATATATATATATATAAATATATATATATATAATGGCCGTAGTATTTCCCTTTACGTTCTATGTTTCGCATAACCGGTACTTTGAATATTGAGGCAATATTCATTTCTAGTGTGGGGGAATTCTCACGAATTTTATCATGTAATTATACCACCCAATTCCCCATTTTGGCCAATTTTTTTTTTTTTTGGAGTAAGTGTTTTCACTTACTCAAAGAAATAGTAATCATCCGCCATGTCTAACCCACATAAGGATTGGCTAATCCAGAGCAAACGGCTCTTGGTAAAGATATCTCAAATCCGCTTATGGCTTGCAATTTGCCCAAAATTGTATGGTGTTCATTTCACCATATCTTTAATTAGTGAAAAGTTGGCTAGCCCGCAAGTTTATGGCTTGTGGTAAAAGCATTGGAAAACCATAATTGGTAATCGGCTCACCAAAGATATTTTATCTAAGAGTTGGCTAGTCCGTAGCAAACGGCTCGTAAAGACAAATCAAACCGTTGAAGTCGGTGGTTTGCTCAAAATCATATGGTTATCGGTGTACCATAGTTCTTACTTGAACCGAAACAATTGGCTACTCCGAAGTAATGGATTTTGGTAAAGAGATGAAATCCATTAAGTTTTCTTAAAAGATTGCTAGGACTAGCAATATCTTAGTGTGGGGATCATGAGTGTGCAAATACTCATCATTTTGTACCATTTAAACCGCAAAAACATCTAAAACACTCGAAATGCATCAAAATGATGAAAATATCACAAATAAGTGTTTTATGTGTTTTAAATGCAAAATACCAAAATCGTGTAAAAACGATCAAGTTTGCATAATTGGCGTTTTAGTCCCCCAAGTTTCAAAAGTTGTCAAAAATGGTCCCTGGTAAATCAAAATAAAGCAAAAATATCACTTAAGGTCCAATGGATTCAAAAGTTGTCAAAACAAACCCTTCAAAGTTTGAAAATTACAAAATGACAACTTTGGTCCCTTAACTTTACAAAAGTGTCAAAATCAGTCCCTAGGTGTTTAAAAATGGAAATTATTCAAACTACACCCTTGTACTATTCAAATGTGGCATATTTGGTCCTTATATGATAAGTTTTGAGAAAATTACAAGTTTGGTCCTTGAAGTTACAAAGTTGGCAGTTTTGGTCCTTGGATTTATAAAAATGGAATTTTATGCAATATTGGTCCTTGTACTAACCATTAATTGCAGGTTTAGTCCTTGTGTTAACTTGGGAAAAGTTTCAACTTCAGTCCCTCATTTTCAGAATATTACATGAATGGTCCTTGGGCTTATATTTCTACAAACCAAACCGGACCCCTTTATATTATTTATCCAAATCCAACCCAAGCCCAATACCCAACTGGCCCAAAACTAACCCACGTTTTAAAATATAAATACCGCCACCACTGCTCATCGCCCTCACCTCCCTCGCAAACTAAAACCGTGGTGGTTTTCACCACTGCTCCTCCACCTCACCTCACCTATCTACTCTCCAGCTCATCCCCCCTCCTCCTATACCAGCCCACAAGCATTAAATGCTTCCCCACCATCAAACAATCTATCCTCACTCACAACCCCTGGTTTTGCTGCCACCTCACCCCTAGCTCCATATCTACTTCCCAAATTGTCCCCTTACACCTCCACAACACACCAAAGTGCATTAATTGCAGCAGAACTGCCTCAATCCACTACTATGACTTTTGGCGCCAAAAATGGTTTAAACGGAGAGGATGACTTTGACTCATCCAATGGTCAAGATTGTTGATGGAATATGATCAGAAGCATGTGGGGAGTCTCTAAAGTCTATAAAGAAAGAAGGAGAAAGAGAGGAGTGATATATCTAGTGTAATCTTAAATTTTCTTAGTCGTTTTAATCAATTTAAGCTTTCCAGTGTAATTTCAACCTTTCAAGTACTTTATTTATCAAGTTCAGTGTATTTCAAACCTTGTTCAATAAGCAATTTCAGTTTATGTTCATTTTCAAGTTTATGCATTTTTAAGCTTAAAATCTCAATTTAGCTTAATGTTGTTTGTAGCTGTTATTATGGACTCATAAGCTCACTTAAGCTCCTAGAAAGCTTTTCTAAGCTTTTAGAAACCATAAAACTCGGTTTAGAAGTAAAACTCAAAAATTACCAAAATACAAAAAAAATTAGTTAAAATAAAAATCAATGGAAATGGAGATCACAATGAGCAGGGTGTGAATATTGGATTGCCTTGGGTTTAGAGCTTCTTGGGAAGTTATAGGTTGTATTCTCATCCTTGGTTCTCGCTTTTACTTGGAAACCAATTTGTAAGCCTTTTGTTCCATTTTGGCATTTCACTTTTTTAAGTCATTGATTAGCTTAAATCTTTGTATGTTCATGTTTCGAGTTGTAGCTAAGTAGAATTAAACATAAAAGCAAAGTTGCTTGTTCTCTAGAATTGGTAGTTGCTAAAATCTTAGCTTAACAAAGAAACATAGCATATTTGTCATCACCGAGTTCTATGATGTTATTGTTGTTGTTTAATGCTTCTTCGGTCTCATTAAATGATAATATAAGGGCTTGAATCGGTTACATGGTCTTAATCAGAAACCTTTTGAAAATCACAATAGCGGTTTGTTATAGTGTTGTTTGGATATCTTGTGTTATCTCGTGCTAGAGGCCGCTTGTGTTGTTGTTTGTTGTTGTTCTATGTCACAATAGGATCTTATAACTCAAAGCAACATTAAAAACCAGTGCTTGTTTGTTAAAAAGTCAAAATCACTTTTAATCTCACTTAATTTGATAACTGTTAGGATTTAAAGAGTAAAATCATCACAGTTGCTTATAACTTGATCACTTAGCTTAATTTCATCTTATCTTAGGTTATTACAACAAAATCGATAAGTAGAATCAATCCAAAGTTCATATTAGTCAAACTTTTAGTATAACTTAAAAAGTCAAATTTTCGCTTTAGTCGTTTTGAATAAAATAGATAATTTTATATAGGACTTAATATTAAGTTTCAAGATTTGAGCTTTTGGGATATTAATATTCAACCGCTCATCTTAATCATAGTATTTTTATAATTTCTAATTAGCTTGTTTAATGACTTTTTCTTAGCTTCTTTTAACACCTTGTTTGAAAAAGTGCCTGCATGCGAGCTTTACAAGCTTTTTCACAAGCTCTCACAGAGCTCATTAGTGAACCATAGCTTGTGTACTTTAGCTTTTGTGTAGCTTAACTACCTTTCTCTCTATTCGATTGCTCGTTTTTACCTTTCTAGCTTATTTAATAGAAATGCAAGTAGCTTGTTGTTTGTCCCATTTCTTGTGTAAACTGATACCCATCGTGTGTTTAAGCCACTTTCACAAGCTCACAGAGCTTAATAGTGGGTCTTAACTTGTATATTTTGGTTTTCCGAGAAGCTCACCCAGCCGACTTGTTGTGTCATTGCTTATTTTGAGCTTTGGAGCTTTTGCCCTAGCTTAATCTAGCTTGCAAAAAGTGTGCAGGCCTGTTTGGTTGCTTTGAGAAGTTAAAGTGCTTATTAGCTTATTAAAGCTTATCAGTGTGATTCTCTGTGTTTTATAGCTTAATCTAAGTTCCTTTAGCTTATTTATACCTTATTTTATCTTTGGTTCCAGTTTGTAAGCTTGTTTGAGCTTAAAACATCAAAATAAGCCATAAGCTCAACTGTTAAGCTCTTTAGCTTTCAAACTACTTATTTTTAAGTTGTAAAATTTTTGTTTTCATAAAAGTTGCTTATAATCAGTAGTATAATAGTTTTCAAAAAGAAAAATCACAAAAACATCATTTTAAAAATAGTGATAGCGTTTATTTAATATAAATTAGCTTTTTAATTTTCTTTTTCAGCTTATTATTAAGCACTTTCAGATTTTATAATTTTCTTAGCTTTCTGTCACCATAAGATATTTATAGAAAAAATTTCATAATTTTCCTAGCTTGTTTAGTATTTATTAGAATTTAAAATAGTTAAAAAGTATTAAATAATTAATAATAAATAAATAAATAACATAAAAAATATATTTTCAGTTTTAAAATTAGTTTTATAATATTTTAGATTTTTCTTAGTTAAAATTTCATTTTTCTAGGTTAATTTTGTATTTTCTTGTATTTAAGTGTATTTTAAATAGTAATTAATTAAAAATAAATAGATAAAAAGTGTAAAAAAATATATTTTCAATTTTAAAATAAGTTTTATAATATTTTAGATTTTTCTAAATCATAATTTCACTTTTCTAGCTTTATTTCATATTTTCTTATATTTTAGAGTATTATTAAATAGTTAAAAATAGTTTTTAATTAATAATAATTAAATAAATAGTCATAAAAATAATTTTAATTTTCCAATAATTTTCTTTTATTATTAGGATTGCAAAAATATCATTTTCATATTTGTAGGTCTTTTATTTCTTAAAACTCACGCTTTATTTTGTACGCTTTCGTAAAATTTAATAAACGTCTGCGCGTTTAAGTTTGTTTAATCGATTGTTGTGCTTTATAATTCGTATCCAAATACCATTCCAATCAATCAAGAGTGTAATTTTCAATCAAAATCCTTCTGATCATTATCCTTAGTGATCATTCGACATCCGAACGCTTTTAAGCACCATTAACCTCCGGGGACTTAACGACCCGAAATCCACTATATTCCAAGGGAAATTGCATTGGTTTTAGACTGTTTGAATTTTATTACGGTTGACCATTCACAAGTGGTTGACTTGTGTAATAAACTTGACGGTTGGGATCCAATCACAAAGGTTAAGAGTAAGAAACGCAAAACCACGACACGGGTGTTTATAGTGGTTCGGCTATAAGGACACCTTCCTTGCCCTACTCTACATCCCGAGTCACCTACTCGAGAGTTCGTAAGCACTACACGACACAAACTCCTTATGGCGGAGAAGCCTTCACAACGTCGCCTACTTTTTTTTAGGTACAAGGCTAGACACCGGGTTCTTCCACGAGGTAGAACCAAACCTATCACAACGTCGCCTACACTTTATTCGGTACAAGGCTAGATACCGAGTTTCATTAAAAAGGAGGAACTACTACCCAACACTACATGACACCTATCCCAAAGGAGACCCACTCCTTATTACAAGATCATCAAGGATATCAATATCCTTGGACACAACCTATCTATATTTGTACATCGATGCACCATATCGATTCTACACCCTTGGCATCTTTCACTAATGCCCTTGACATAATCTTTTGACACCTTTCACTAATTCCTTCATCATGGACCTTTGGCACCCTTCACTAATGCCTTGGACACGAACTTTTGGCACCTTTCACTAATGCCTTCAATACAAGACTTCTAGAGAGAAAGAAAGAACTATCAACAAGAGAACTTCAGTAGTCTTATGATGACGAAGCTAGACAACTCATGGACTTGAGCTTGCTCGACTTCAAGAGGTGGTGATCTCGCCTTTAAGAGAGAATCACACAAAAACAAACACAAACTACATAGAAAGATCCTTTGGATATGAGGTTAGAGAGTTTACAATATTAGGAGAAAGTATGTGTGGAAGTGGCAACCTACAATGAAGAAATGACTCACTATTTATGGACAAAATTTCACTACTGTCCCACGGATCCCTTGCTTGAGGGATTCGTCTAGTGTAATCCTAGGGATCCGTAGGACGCTTCCCCCTAAATGGGTTGTGAGTCATGGATCATGGATCATGGGTTGTAGACTTTGAACCATGGGTATCCAAATAGATACAATGTATCTAGAAGATGTAATGCATCTAGTCAATGGGTCATGGATAATACCCATTATGACTTATGCATGATGTCATGCAATGGGTCTTGGGTTATGGATCATGCTCCATGGGTATGGGTCATGGACTTTAGGCTTTACCCAACTACATTCAATGTATTTAGTCAATGGATCAAATACTTAGACTTCTACCCATTATATTACCCAGTACAATACATACTAAGTATGTATATATATATATATATATATATATATATATATATATATATATATATATATATATATATATATATATATATATATATATATATATATATATATATATATATACCCAATATGTAAACACTAGTTGTTATACATATGCATTACTATAACATGAAAACACTATTACTTGTTTAGTGTTTTATATGAAAACGTAAGTGTGTTAGTAAACTATTGGCTCAAACCGTTTACGTATTTTATTTGTTTCGTTAAAATGATTTTACGTTTGTTATCGACAAAACATTAGAAGATCATAAAATATAAATAAACGTTTTTACGGCTTATTTGTATTAACAAAAATTTATGATTAGAAAGAAATCTCCCTTTTGTTGAAACATAAAGGAATTTTGAAGAATGAATGTGTGCATGATCCCCCTTGACGGTTGCTCCCCTTTGTTAAGGGCGTCAACTATTTTTAGGAAGATAAGACGAAAGTATTGCAAAATTTGCAATGTTTTTGCTTTGACAAAAGCTCCCCTTTATTGAGGGCGCCAAGTGCTAACCCATGTATATGAGTGAACCTACAAAGAAAAATTTAGTGTAAAATTTCTTCCATATATAGACGAGAATCCCATATACATCAAAGTGTATATATATGAACCTACAAAGAAAGGATTAGTGTCAAAAAGAGAATAATCCTACTACTTGCATCATTGTGGTTGGTTTAGAGGTTGTAAGGTTGTTCAAGGTAAGAAAATAAATGTATTTGGGGATGAGACGCATTTCATTACGAAATTCACTTGGCTTTTGACAACATAGATGTTTGTGGAGGATAGTTGAGTGACCATGAATTGTAGTAGTAGTGAGACACTTGTAGGATATGGTTGACACAAGTAGCTTGTATTCTGAGTTTATGGTTGACACAAGTAGGATGTGGTAGAACATGAAATATACTTCATCACGTAGTTCATGAACTAGACCTTGGACATGGTGATAATGATAGAAATCATTATTATGAATTAGAGGTATGGAAGTTGTGGTAGAGATGCTGAGAGGTCAAGTTTTACTAGGTAATAAAGTGACTCAAAAGTAGCAAGGGATGGTGATGAAAGGTATCAAGGTGACTCTTTTTGTTGACTCGGTTGATGACTCAATAGAGGTGGTAGACATGATGACTTTGTGAGTAGTGACAAAAGTGGAGGAAGATGGTTAGGATGATGCAAGATTAGGAATATAAAAGATGTGTGAATTCGTACAATTTGACTTGATGATGAATTCGACCATTGTAAACCTACAAGAATCCAAATTAGTTAGTACAAAAGGAAAACATTTATAGAAATAGAGAAATTGTTCACATAATATCATGAGGAAAAAAAAGAGCACCTAAATAATCACATAAACGCAACTCATTTATAAGCATATAAAAACTGATAATCCTATGTGTTAAGCAAGTGTTTGAATGGAAAAAGGAAATTTGAAATGATTATCTCAAGAGATAATGTACCTTCTGTTCCCCGGTTCCCTTACTAGAGGGATCCGACTAGCTTTAGTCTAGGGATCTGGCTAACAGATGAGGTGAAAAGGAGATAATTGGGTTCTAGAAAGGTCTAGTACTTATATATCCTAAGTTAGTCAGCTCATTAAGGTGTCTTACATGGCATGATACCTAAGTGGTCAAGACTAATGAGTGAGGTTTGTCAATGATGACTTTTGTGGAGAAAATGGAGTTTTAGAAATACAAATGAGTGATCATGGATGACACTAAGTGTTTTGAGGATGGCTAATGATCATAGAGACCAGATGGTAATCAAAGGAAAATTTAGAAAATTCCTTAAAAATCACAAGAAATAAAAAACTAGTTTTTAGAGCATTTTAAGGTAGAGATGACTAAAATCAATTTATCAAAATTGAGAGAAATATCAAACTAGGTGTTTTGAGATGAGAGGAACAATGTGTAAACATTGGAGAGGAAAGATGGTGACTTTTGAAGTAATGATAAATCAAAAATACTTTGAATGTGATCCTAAGTCATCCATGAGTGAATGTGAGATTAACCGAGCCTAAGGAAAGTTTAAGTGATCCTAATGTAGCATCTTTAACTAGTCCAATAAGGTCTGAAAGGTTGGATTGATGCAAGGAGGCTAAAAAGGAACTTCTGTCCACCCGAATCCCACGGATCCTTCACTTGAGGGATACGTCTAGTTATATCCAGGGATCTCGCGTCCGAGATGATTTCATATGAGAATGGTTGCAAAATTTTGCTCTATATTTCGAATTTTGAAACTAATGATTTCTACAACAAGTATACATATATATAAGTTAAGCATAGCAAGGAGAGCATGTAGAAATAACACATAGGCAATCAATTAAGATTGAGCTCACAAATAATACAGAGGTTTAGCAAACTTAACAAGCACTATTCAAGAAGCTCAAAACAGATTTACGGTCTAGATTAGTAAATTATTTACACTAACAATGACATTCAAGGTATGTGTCCAGAAAGAGAAGAGCACATGATGGTGTTCAAGACAAAAGAGTTGTGAGGTGCTAGTTTAGGACAATCTAGACTATATTTAGATCCAGAAGATGGAGTTGTTGTTTGTGGAGATAAAGGAATTGTGTTTTGAAGAGTAAGTGTTAGATTTAGAAAGTCTTGAAGCAAGTATCGTTTTGTGAGTTGGTTTTAGCTAAAAGATGTTTACCTATGTGTTGGTATTGAAGAGTAAGAAACACATGTATATGTGTCCTTAAGAAAGTGAATTGTTTTAGAAGGTTGTTTTGGTCAACGGAAGCAATGAACTATGTATAGTCATTACGGATGGTGATTAGCATACAATGAGCTTCGTCCATGAAGTCATGTAGCTCTTCTCGATCAAAGCAATATAATCGCTTGATGAGGCAAGCGGTTGTGATTAACTAAAAGAAAAATTAATTTTATAACTTGTTTGATTAGTAATCCTAAGACAATGCAAAGTATTTTCATTGTAAACTTACTTTAGGAAAACATAGGAGTATAGATTTCTCAAGTGATAGAATGAATATGAGACTATTACTAGCGGTGCTCAATTATGGCTAAACACGACCATTTTTACGGGTGATTCCACATACCCAACTTCTATCAAGGAAGCAGTTCAACCGTTAGGTCAAATTGAGTTTCTAGTGCAATAAGTTCTCCAATATTCATTCTCAAGTTAGGAAAATTTATATTCCTATAATGGCCTATCGAAGAGTAACAATGATGATACTTTGCTTCGTTTTTATTTATATTATACCGAAAGAACTAAAGTGACGAAGGTGTCATGTTTAAATATAAAAATTAAAGTTGTCCATATGGTGAACAAAAATGGTTGGATGAGCTAGTTCAACATATGTTGTTGGAAAGCTCAAGTTTGGATTTTCGAATATGACCAATTATATTTGCGTTGCAAAATAATTCACTTGATTATATCGGATGAAATAATCAAGTTGTAAATCCTACTATGAAGCTTGGAAAGCGACCATGAAAAGGAAAACGGGAGAGTATATCATCAACACAAGTGTAGGTTATGATTTGATGTACATTCTTGTTGTTTTTAGAAAACGACACAAGAAAATATGAAATCAAGAAATCATATAAGCACATAAAACATTTATGTTGCACACATGACAAACTCAACAAGAAGCCATTTAGTATATTACATGTTTTAAATAATTTTCAACTTATATGACTTATCTAAGTATTTAAACTAACATTTTCGACACACCTAGATGTTATCCCAAACACTCCTTCAAATAGCACATTGATAAGTAAAATATTACTAAATCGACAAAATAAGAGAATGAATAGCAAGGTGAGGAAACCACATATGTTATTCAAACAAACAAGCACAAAAACTATTTGAGATAAGAAAATAATCAAGTAATGCAAGGTAAGACAATTAATCATTTAGCATAGCATACGAAAGCTCTTTTCATCGCTTTGTGTTAAATATAAACATGTATACCAAGCTTGATCAGTTTCTTTTATATTTATAAATATGATCATAACCTTAATTTCAAAATAAGACACACTGTTATTCAAAGACAAAAACATCCGTCTCCAATTAGATCAAAAGTTTGTACAAAAGTTATGACCGAAAAATGACTTTCTATTATAAATCAATGATTCTGTACATTTTTGTTTTGAATCAGTTTATGAAATCATTTTTATATGAAATTAGACTCCAATACCTTTATAACGATAGGTGGCACGACTTCTACGGACTTACGGTTAATTAGTTATGAATTTTTGAAATTTAACCAAAAGTTGTCCTCTGTACGACGGATCCGCCGGATCCCTTCCAAAAGGGATCCGCCCTTTGATAACAAAGGGATCCGCGGATCGACATGATTTACAAAATGCATGTTTTGACCCGACGAAAAGGTTTAACCTTTGTAGACTTTTTAGTGAAGTTATATTCCTCATTTTAATCTTTATTCAAGCTTGATTAACAAGATATCTAACAACAAAACTTCAAAGACAAAATTCAACAAAACACTTTTCATATTATGCTTGACTTCACCAAAAATTTGATACAAGGACCTTACTCGTTTTGAAAACCATTTGTTTTTAAAAACTAGAGCTAACCCGCTCTGATACCAATTGTGGAAAACGTAGTGGGAGGGGGTGAATACGTTTCTGTTTCAAACTTAAAACTTTTGTATCAAATATAGTATAAATGATAACGCTACACGCGTCGTTCGGGGTCAAAGGAACTTTCTTTTCTTCGAGCAAGTTTTATAACACCCTAGGCAGTGAACCTAATCGTTGTAGTGTAGTATTAGGGTAAGCCATGGGTATTGATATCGTTCTCTAGGGGAATAGGAATGCTAGTGAGAAGTTACTACGCTAAGGTTGGGGTTGAGGAAGATTATTTTTATCTTTTATGTTTTTAGAAAATGGAAAGGTACGAATCTTGGGGTTTGGATTTGGGGTTGGTATTTCTACCGATTACTCTACTTATCTAATTATCTAATCTAAGGTGTATGTAGTCTATGTCTAATTATTGTGTGCTCATATGATAGTTTAAAGATGTGTTCACTTAGGTTTTATTACTCCTTAATTATCTCCTATTGATGGTTGAATTGTCACGTCCTTATTCTTAATCGCGTTGTGTGCCTAAAGTCGTAGGGTATGCGTTTATCCCTAACTCTTTGAACTTACCAAAGGATCTCGTCTACAAAACCCACTAGGGATTATAAACTCTAACTCTAAGTCCCTCTTTGGATGGTTTAGCCTACAACCGCTCTAAGTGCTATAGCTTAAGGTTCACAAAGATTAATCAAGCATTAATTACACAACGAATGACCTATCGCATTACTAGATCATTAATCAATTAAGATAAGAGACAACCAATCAATATTTAATAATTAAGTTTCATATTCCCTAAGCAAACACACAAGTAAATTAGCCGGACATGGAGAACATGCAAGCATACACACAAATAATTGAAGACATAATTGAATTAATGAAGTAAAACACTTATCTTGATGTAAGTTAGGGTTTGGAACCCTAAAATCTTGTACAAGACGACCTTGGTTCGGTTTAGGTTTTACTCCAAAAGACTACACACTAAAACGAAAATTCGATTCTATATATAATATTACAATCGCGACGGCGTCACCTTATGATTTGTGGCGCCGGGTCGCCGCCATTAGGGTTTCGTCTTGGCCACGTTAGTCTTGCGACGGCGTCACCTTGTGCTTGTGACGTCTCTTCACCGACGCCGTCTGGATCAAATCTAGGCCGTCGAGTTGCGAGGCCTACTCTTTTAAAGCGACACCGTCACTTGAAAATAAGAAATTTGGCTTCGTCTCGTCACAAAATGCTCCGACGGCGTCATAGCTAAGCGATGACGCCACACCTTGTATTTCAAAGACTTGAGTGTCTCGATTCTTGACTTTGGCCATTTTCTTCAGATATTCGCCTTTTCGTCCAAATAAGTGCCATTACAGCAATTTAACTTCAAGAGACCTAAAAAGTGAAAAGGAACGATATTAAGTAATAACGGATACAAAAGTGATCAAATAAGGGCTTAAACGACCCCTCAAAAAGGTACATTTTAAAACCTTATCAATAAACCATTGCCTTTGCTAATCTCGATGCGAGGATGCATTTAACGCATTACGGCATGTAAGGCCAACCCTTTAATATCACATAAGATTTCGCAAGATTAATGGTTCATTATAAATCAAGTTTCACCATTATTAGTCCGATTGCTTTTTTTTTTATCAAGCGTGTCATAATATGTAAAGTGTTAAATATAGTTTATGACTATATGAAAAACCAACTATGCATCACAAACATAAACATCAACCAAGCCAATCAACAATATAAAGCAAGAATAAAAGTAAAGCGATAAGTAAAAGGATACACAAACCAACATGGGGATTTATAGTGGTTCGGTCACGAAGCTTCTCTTCGCCCTACTCCACTCCCCGAGTACCCCACTCGAGAGTTACGTCACTAGATCAACAAACTCCATTCTCGGCGGAGAAAACCTTACACAACGTCGCCTACACTTTATCCGGTACAAGGCTAGACACCGAGTTCTTCCACGAGATAGAACCAAACATATCACAACGTCGCCTACACTTTATCCGGTACAAGGCTAGATACCGAGTTCTTCAACGAGGTAGAACCAAACCTATCACAACGTCGCGTACACTTTATCCGGTACAAGGCTAGATACCGGGTTCCATTACAAAGGAGGAACCATTAACCGACCAACACGACATATCTATAACACCCGTTATGTTTTGTGGCCCAACATAACAAACCTTGTTTTTATAGCACAAACACATAAACCATCTAATCTAGTTATTAGGGTTGTAAACGAACCGGACGAACACGAACGAAGTCTTGTTCATGTTCGTTCATTTAATTTTAACCGAACAAATAAACGAACACGAACGCTTAAACGAACGAAATTTCTTGTTCATGTTCATTTATTAAGAAAATGAGTTGTTCATGTTCGTTCATTAAGACACTAAACGAACATAAACGATCGAACATAAATGAACATAGACAAACAATCATAAACTTTATTAAATTATGTATCTAATATTGTTTTATAAGTGTCGTTTTGTTTAAACAAACTAATTTGAAAATTATACAATTAAAAGATTTTATATACGAACATAAATAAATAAATGAATATAAACGAACGTTAACGAACGCATAATCGGACGTTCACGAACATAAATAAACGGACCTGACCTTTGTTCATGTTTGTTCATTTAACTAAACGATCGTAAATCATTGTTTATGTTCGTTCATTCAATAAATAAACAAACATAAATGAACTTTTTACCGAACCGTTCATGAAATGTTCACTGAAAGTTCAGTTCGTTTACAGCCCTACTAGTTATAGATACAAGATATGATACTAGACAATATCCAAGACAATGTGTCTAATGGATATGAAATCCTAAACCAAACATCAAGAACACAAAGCATGATGTAGTTAGTCTTCCATGAATGAAGATGACAAGTTTTCCAAGCTTGTTGTAAAAGATCTTCATGTGCTTGTATGCTTCTGATGGGTGATCACTTCAGTAGGTAAGGATGCAAGATCTCTAGGCTTGCTTTGGAGGATCACTTCAGGAGTATGCTTACAACAAATGGAAGTTAGAAGCATTATGATCATATGAGATAAGGGTGGTTTACATGTTTCCTAATGATCTAAATATGTTAGAAATGGTGGAGAGAAAGCATGTGTGAAGGTGTGAAAATATGGTGAGAAGTGGTTTGCTATTTATAGGCAAAAAGACCAAAATAAGTTTCTGTCCCAAGGATCCCTTCTGAGAGGGATCTGGCCCTATAGCCCCAGAGATCCGTGGGATCCAGCGACGCTCCTCATTATTTTGGTTATGGGTCTTGGATCATGGGTCATGGACTTTGGGTCATGGGTACCTAACTAGATACAATGTATCTAGACAATGGGTTATGGACTTTGGGTCATGGGTCATGGGTTATGGATCATGGTATTTACCCAACACATTTACTTTTGTTTATGTATTTTATAAAATGTAAATAACCAAGATTACTTAAGTGTTTAACTAAACATGTTTAATGGTTTGTTAGGGATTTGATCATAACGCAACATAACA
The DNA here is from genome assembly GCA_022545495.1 of Chrysanthemum lavandulifolium. Taxonomy (NCBI): domain Eukaryota; kingdom Viridiplantae; phylum Streptophyta; class Magnoliopsida; order Asterales; family Asteraceae; genus Chrysanthemum; species Chrysanthemum lavandulifolium. The sequence goes on from CM040243.1 coordinate 118,533,525, forward strand.
AACATGTACGAACTTGTGTTGTAGCATACAAGGACTTGAGTCGTCGAGAGGTGTTGAAAGTATGTTGAGACACATATAATTACAAGTATCTTATACATTTTACGTTAGGTATTACAAGTTACATGTTTGTCATCAACAAAACAAACGAGACTGTATAGATTAAATATCGTAATATTTGCACTAACAACCTTCTTGTAGGTAATTGCCACTTACCTAAATAAAACTCAAATATAGTGTGTTTGGTTGAACTATCTAAACAACAAAAACGGGATTCGTCAATCCCGATAGGCCTATCCACAATATTCGCGCTCACACACAAGTGATTAACGGTTCATGATGGAAGGAATTTTTGGCAATAGGGTAATCAGGCAAATAATACATTCAGATAGCATACAACTTGTAAGAAATTGTCTATAGTAAAAATTGTTTAGCATGTATATTCCCCAAGGAGTTTATAAAACAGTTAAGTAAAATTGGGGCTATGAACTTACCGAAATAATAATCGTTTGTACGATGATTGTATTCGTTGCAATTATTACTATAATTCTGAAACTATATTTCTATTACTACAACTTCAAACCTATGAACACTCAACCTTTGTGTTGACTTTTTTTAGCAAGTTTTATCTTAGGCCCTTAATCCTATGACACGCTTATTATTATTTTTAGGTCGTTATTAAGCTCACAACTTCTCGGTAACTCATAAATCATTATAATCCACTGCTTATTATTTTGGTGAGTTCATAGCCCCAATTTTTACTTAACTGTTTTATAAACTTCTTGAGAGAGATACATGCTAAACTATTTTTACTATAGACAATTTCTTACAAACTGTATGCTATCTGAATGTATTATTTTCCTAAGTACCCTATTGCTAGAAAGTCCTTCCATCATTAATCATTAATCACTTGTGTGTGAGCGCAAATATTGTGGATATGCCTATCGGGATTGACGAATATCGTTTGTGTTGTTTAGATAGTTCAACCAAACGCACTATATTTGAGTTTTATTTAGGTTAGTGGCAAATACCTACAAGAAGGCCATGTTACTATTATCATTTTTATGATGCCCCAGTTAATCATTGTGTGTCATGAGCTTAGGGCAATAATAGTTGATTTTGAAATATGGGTGTATAACAACATAACACACTATATATATTAAAATTGAAATTATGTGATCAACTGTTTTACTATTAAACCGATGAATTTACTGAACTTTTGTGTTGACTTTTTAGCATGTTTTATCTCAGGTTCTTAAAGTATTAGTTGGCATGTGAAAGCCCACAGATATTTTGAAGACAATGCATCATTATCACTCGATCAAACTTTTAAACGATTATGTTGTACTCTTTGTATACTCCAAACTTGTTGGGACCTCCTTGAAATCTCTGATGTTTTATATTAATCGAATGATAATCTTTTCAAACCGTCTCATTTAGAGTTCGTTTTCTGTAACTTGTATTGTGTGCCAATAAGTAATACCTAGTGACACAATCTTTCATTGTGATATTTTGTTGGTGTTACAATGTGTGTTAAACAAACCTTTAAAACAGTTATGTTTATATCTTTATTATAAATGATGTATGTTGTAGGGTTTGATATGTAACATTAAAACCTTTGTGTTTATCTATTTATTCAACTAGTTTATACTCGTGCAAAGTTATGGTGTATTATGGCAAATAATTATACTTGCGAAATAGTGATTCTGGTTCGACCATTGATGTAAAGCGTGTTTTTTTTAAATTAATATAATATTTGTTTTTAAAAAGTTGTCAATTTTAAAATTGATCAAGAAAAGACATAATTTAAGTTGCTAAGTTTTTGAAAAGTTGTCAAATTTAAAAAATGCTTAGAGGTAGTTTAGGCAACTATATTAATTTAAGTTTCAAGACAAGTTTGAAAAAGAAAACAAACAAACAAAACGCTCTTTATAAATAGTATACATACGAGAAGTCATACGCAACTTAACGGGTATTCTCACAATCCTACCGTTCTCAAATCGATCTTTTATATGTTTTGTATTCCATTTGTACTCGTGTTTTGATTTTTCTACATCTTTGCAATAGAGTAAGGATCAAATGAGAAGTAAAATTAAAATGAGAAAGGTGAGAAGAAACCACAGCCGCACATTTCAGATGTATCTTCTCTTAAATTTCTCCTTCTCATTTGAAATGTGTGGCTCAAATTTCTTCTCATTCTTCTTATTACAATTTCTCTTCTCACTAGATCTATTCCCCTTTGCAATATACTAACTTAAGAGATCATATAAAAAGAGATATGGATGTGTTCACTACTAAGGTGTTTGTTTAAGCTTATATGTGAGCTTATGAGCTTATGTGATTCTGTTAGATAATATAAGCCTCAATTGTGTGGCTTGTTTTGAGATTTATGGACTTACATAAAATTGTTGTATCACAACAATGTTATATAAGCCCATAGATGCCAAAATAAGCCACAAAATTAAAGCTTATGTTATATAAGCCGAAACAAAAATAAGCTTATAAATCACATTAAGCTTAAACAAACACCCCCTAATATTCTTTTTTTCATTTGTGAAGGTTTTACACATTAAGGTTTGTACATTAAAGTATGTTTTTCTTTTTGAAATAGCCTTATAAATCAATCTGAAGTGTCTAGCTGAAAAAAGTTGAGGATGAAAAAGATTCCAAGATGCACAATAATATATCAAAATCAACTTCCATATCAACAACAACGACGATATATAGTCTTTACTCTTTAATCTTTATATACGACAACTTAAATTGCCATGTTCAACAACTCTCGACTAGACGTACCAATGTATGGTCCTTTTGGTAAGGGGTGATATAATATTGCACCCCATGAAATCCTTCCTTTGCACCCCATAGTAGGCCAATCATTGGCCAATCATTGGCCCAATGATTGGTTTGTCTTTTTTTTTTTTTTTTTAGTTTTTGTTTTTTTGTTTTGTGTTTGTGTATAATTTATATTTGTGTAATGTATATATATAGTGTTTTTATTTGTAGAGTATATATAGTGTGTATTTATTTGTGTAGTGTTTTTATATGTATAGTGTATTTAATTGTGTAGTGTTTTTATATGATATTTATTTTACGTTATGCTTTTTAATTGTGTGTTTGTTTCCATTTAATTAATCAATAACAATAAAACATTAAACAAGTAAAACAACAATGTTTTCAATATTACAACGAAATCTACTCCACATGAAGATTATTAATGTCATCTATAAGCTCATAGAGTATTCCACTCGGCTGACATGCGTGATCAACTGGATTTCTTGCCAATTCCAGTGATGCCTCCAACGCCTTTATTTTTGCCTGCAACAAATTGTTTTCAGCCAATAGCATGTTGATCGTTGTATCTTTAGTTTCGCATTTGAGCAATTTGCGTTGAAGAAGAGGCTTCACCAAAGTACTTTTGTTGAAATATTTCCTTCCACATGAAGTATCGACACCCATAGTCTTTAGTCCCCGGTCATTACATGATGAAACAATTATAAGAAATGTATTCTAAACAAACAAGTTATTGATATATTTACGCAAATAAGCAAACGTTTAATTATTTACCTTTGAGAAAGGACATGCATAATACTTGGACCACAAGTATGGGGCTGGTGGGATGTTCTTTCAATTATTAATCCACGTTGACAACGACACAAGTAAGGATTTTGTTGTTGCATCCGCCAAAAGAATTTGTATAATTATTCACAACATAAATTATTAATATGATGGTTCACAAAATTAGAAGCTTGAATACATAAATAACCAATCTTGTTATAGATTAATAGTTGATACATGGTTCACAAAATTACAATATAACTAGAAACTAAGATCAATCACGCCCGATCGTAGTCGCCCAATGATCTTGCCATCATCCCCACACGAGACTCTAACTCAAATCGTCTCTCAATCCGTCAATCTCTCGCTCGTACTCGCCAACGCGAGACGGCAGTATCAAAAGATGAGGAAGAACCGGAGGACGGTGTATAAAAGTGTCCTCATCTGCGGTGGAGATATAGGCGGAGAGGAGGCACATAAGATTGTGAAGAAAGCACATAATCTGGACTCTCAACATGAGCGGGTGTGTGGTTGACACAATGAATGTCCCTCCACCGAATGTCATCCGATTCTGTAACAAAACATGAGGAAGAACCGAGCAGAGCAAAATCGTAACAAAAGATGACGAGTCGTTTGCTATAAATCGATGTCGTCTATACATGTTGTGTCATTTACAATATAAATCGATGTCGTCTATACATGTTTTGTCATTTACAATATAAATCGATGTCGTCTATACATGTTTTGTCATTTACAATATAAATCAATAACTGCTTTCTACGTGCGTCTAAACATCCCATGTCGTTGAGCAAACACATGTTCCCATGGCGCGACCTCGGCATTTCTATAATGTCTCCATTGTGGGTGATTATACGGAGTGGTGAGTCTTCATCAAGAACCGCAAGAACGGTGAGCACAATCGTTGTTCCCACACGAAGAATCACAATCGGAGACAATATTTCTGCCGAATCGGAGAACCTCTCGTGGAAGACACAAAATAGATTGTGAATTGGTTATACATACAATAGGACGGTTAAGAGTCAGAGCAATAACCACTCCCATTTACGCATACTCATCCAATAACGCCGGGTGTTTGCACCGTTAAACCAATTCATCGAGTTACGTGTAGATGTAAATAAATTACCCCACAATTCCTGTAATCTTCCTCGTGATTGTCTACCTCTTCCCGGCAAGAGCTCGAATTGGGCCACATTTCTTCATGAAGGCCAAGACCTATGGCAACAACCGAAGCCACAATTTCCATCACCCTCCACGTTAAAGATCCCCATGATCCAACGTCGGAAAAGAGCCGGAATTTCGGTCATACAACCTTCGCTAAAGTAACTGGAGCGCACAAGTGGTGTCTTAAGTCGCCTCGCTAGGTCCTTCGTTAGGTCTTTCGTTTAAGTCTTGGACGTTAGAAGGCTCTCCCACATAAGAACCGTGTCTCATGATTCTTTATTTACTCAGGACTTTTAGGTTTTGTGTAGCTTCGCGGTGCCTTGTGGGGGTTCTTCGTTAAGTCCTTTGTTCAAATCCGGGATATTTGGTTTAGACTTGGATTTGTTGTCCTTTCACTCGGACGTCCACGATTACTTTCTTTAACAACGAGTTGTTGGGTGACATGATTCGAGAGCGTATATACCTCGAGCTGTTTAACATATTTTTTGACAAACGACGATGCTCGTATAAACACTTTGGAATTTTTGTACGTCATCTTGACAAGAAAAATATTCGGGCTCTTCATGCCCTTGAGGCTCTTCGCACTCTTGAGTATTTCGGACAACCGGCGAGGAACGCTTAAGGTTCTCCAAAATTATCAACAAAACCAAGCGGAATAGGCAATCCTGTATTCGAAAAAGGAACTAGTTAAAATTATCGGTATCGACGGGAGATTAACTTGATAGGCATAAATTTGAAATTCATACCGTTTGCTTTAAGGTAATACATTGGTGATAGCATGGTAAACCATAAATTGACCGAATCGATGATCACATTGATGTGGGTCGACATCCCGTTGACTTTCTGCGAGTAATGATGGTAAAGCATCTCTTGAAACATTATAGCGCAATTCGCTAAATAGCTTCTCCTTACACGCATGTAGTTTCTTGATTTTGCTTGTATTCAAAGAGGCTCGTGTCGCAGCTTTCTTGCGCACTATAATCTTGTCGACCGAACACAACAACGTGTCTAAGCCGGATCGTGTGTTGCCCAAGTATAACTTCAACAACAAGTGTTGACTCTCAACTCTACATGTTGTTGTCGGCGGTGCGATATTGATCGGTAATGTATGACACAAACATGTTGTCGTAATCTTGCAGCCGATTACGAAATCTTGAAAACATCGATAAAACAAAGAATTAACAAAGTGAGAAAACAATTCGAGTAGTTATTTATTAAATAATAAAACAAAGAATTAATGGTTAAGTACCGGTTTTGGGCTAATAAATCTTGTAGGTGCTCGTAATAATGCGTGAACACATCTTGATCGAGTCAGAACCATCAATTCCCATGTCCATCTAACGGACTCATACTCCTTTAACGAATCAATTTACATACGCAATTCTTTAGCACATTTTGATTGATATGCCATCAGCAGAGTAATCTGTTAGCGTTTAGAATTCTTCTGCGCATGCCCCAAGCAACGCTAAATCTCTGTCGGTGACGATAACCCGCGTAATATTGTTCTTGTATCACCAACTTAACACATTCCAACACCCATTTGAAATTTTGTTTTTTCCTTGTCCAAAAGCTAAACGCCATCGAGAATGTTGTGTTTGTTGGAGTAACCCCAACAATTATAAAGAATGGCGCTTAAACATCGTAGTGTTGTATGTGGAGTCCATCGGCATGATTTCGGATATGTTGTCCACAAGGCATATGACGTCGGGTGAACAAAAAATATTTCATCCAGTTCATTTGTGTGGTCATTTATCCTAGGGTAATATGTATAACCTTGACGCTGCAAATGTACTAACAGGAGTTGTATCGGAGTCAAATCACCACGATTGGCGCGACGTATCTTGTCTTGTGCATTGTATATCGTTTTAATGCCAGACACATTATTCGGATCGCTCTCTTTTATTGCAGAAAGTATGATTCGTGGTGCTACATGCTGTTCTGTCATTGATGAGTGTCTAAATACTCATCATTTTTGTACAATATAAACTGCAAAATCATCTGAAAACACTCAAAAATGCATCAAAATGATGAAAATATCACAAATCAGTGTTTTATGTGTTTTAAATGCAAAAGATCAAAATCGATGAAAAACGTATCAAGTTTGCAAAATTGGCAGTTTTAGTCCCCCAAGTTTCAAAAGTTGTCAAAAACAGTCCCTGAGCACATAATTTCAAAAGATAAATCACCAAAGGTCCTTTTAATATCATAACTTGTCAAAATTAGTCCTTTGGTGAAAAATATAAAAAAGTTTGAGAAAATTACAAAAGTGGTCCTTCAACTTTGAAATTTGGCAAAATTAGTCCCTGGAAATTGCAAAATGGCAAAATTGGTCCTTGTACTTTTTGAGAGTGTCACTTTTGGTCCCTTGAAACAACTTGGCAGAATTGGCAGATATGGTCCCTTGAGTTTCAGAATTTACACCAAGGTCCCTATCATTTAAACCCTTTAATACCCCATTTGGCTTGGTCAATGAATTTTGGACCCTCACAAATTGAATTTTGGACCCCTGTATTATTAGCCACCGGTCAAACCCCTTGGTCAAACCAACTTGGCGCCTAAAGTCTCCACTCCCACCTGCTAACCTGCAACAAGCCATATCCCATCCCCCCTCCTCACCATCCACTCAAACTTGTTCCCTCACCTCCAACTAACATCCAAATAGCATTTAATGCATATCCCCCCTCCTCACTCAACCCCAATTGTCAAAAGAAAGATTTGGCGCCAAAATCCGTTTTAACGGCCATGATGAATCTAAGCAATCCAATGGTCAAGAATTTGGTGGGATTTAATCAGAATAGAGAGAGAAATACTTTGGGTATAAGAAGGAAGCAAGAGAGGAAGCAAAAGGGAGTCTTGTAGTTTTATTTTTATCTTAAAATGTCGTTTTTAATTTAGCATCTTTAAATTAATGTAAAACCTGTTATGTTTTGTTAATTTGTATCAAACTTAAGTGTTGAAGAGTATTGAAACTCATTTTAAGCATTAATATCAGTTTATGTTTACAATTGATCTTTATTGTCCACTGTTGAAAATCTCAATTTTTATCTCTTACAACCAAGCTTCAATAAGCTTATTTCTCAGTTTTAATAAGCTTACACAAGCTTATCATAGCTTTTTGTAAGCTTTAGTTCAAGTGTTTAGCAAGTTTGTAAATTAGTCAACAAAAGTCAACTGGGGGCTAAAATTGGAAATGCAGTTGGAATTGGGTTGATGCAGTTGGAAATGGGTTGCTTTGGATTCATTTGGGTTGATATTTAGGATAGTGGTTCTTTGTTTCACATGTTTCAAGCCATAGTGGCTAAGGACCAAATTATAAGTGAATTCCTAAGTTTCATAGCCTAAACTGTTTTAGTAGTTTTAAGTAGTTAAAGTCTGTTTTAAAAGTTGTATTTAGAGTAATTAAACTCATTTGGATCAATATCATGGGTTAGTTCATTGATTGGATCAGTTTTGAGTCCTAAACAGTGATTAAGGAGTGTTTGGTTCATAAGCTTAAACTGCCCTTAAGGCTTAGTCAGTGAACACTTATTGTTAGTTCATGTTTCTTAAGCTCATTTGAGCACATTTCAGTCAATAGTTTGGTGCCTGCTAGTTCAAAAGTCAAGAATCATTGAAATCTGTCTCTATGCTTCATCTGTTGTGATTTAGGAATTGCAAATCATTGTTTTGTGTTTAGAAGTCTATAACATTGATTGCATTAGGTTCATTACATCATATAACATCAACATTAGTCATAAAATTGGATTCAAAATCCATTTTGGTCAAAGTTCATCATTCTTGTCAAAAAGTCAAAATTGCAAAAATCTGTGTTGAGCCCAAAAGCAAGGAATTTTCATGAGCTCATCTTTGAGCCAATTTCAGTGAGATTTGGCATTTTAGAAACTTCAACTGGTCTTTTTACTTATTAGCATTTTTGTAAAATTTTACCAATTTTTTATAAGCTCTAAACAAGCTTGTCTATTAGGGCCTAGTTGCCCTGTTCACTGATACTCAGTTGACACTGAGTTTTCTCAGATTTTGTGCAAGGTGCACAGGGCTCATAAGAGCTGGTCATGGTCTGAATTTTGGTGCACTTGGTCTCACCCAGGTCTAGTCTAGATTCCAATTTGTAGTTTTCATTTTGAGCTTATTTTTAAGCTTGTGCTTGTGTCTTAAGTTAGTACTCAGAATCTGTTTTAGCTTTGAACTCATAAACATCAAATCTTTGTAGCTTGTGATTCAGTGGTTAAAAACAGTTAAGGATTGTTGCATTTGGTCATTTTTAGTAGTTTAGAACTTCTTTAATCGGTTGGTGCTTGTTGTGTAACTTTAGCTTATTCAAGTGCTTATTTCAATAAGCACTTGTAAAGCAGTTTCAAATTCCTCCACATAAGTGCCTGTTTTTCCAATTTTCCTAGATTCCTTATATTATTTTAGAGTTTTCCTGAAATTTTCAGATTTTTCTAAGTTGGTTTGCTATTTTCTTAATTTAAAGTAGTTTTAAGCATTTTAATTAGCTTTTAATACAAAAATTAAGAAAAGGTTCAAAAAATAATTTTTCATTTTTCTTAGGTTTAGATAAATATAAAAAGTAAAAAGTAATTTTCCAGATTTTTCATAGTTTATTTTGTAATTTTAGTAATTTAATTAGTTTTTAATAGTTTTTAATTCATAAAAAATAGAAAAATAATCAGAAAATTACAAAAATAGTTTTGAAAAGTCTATTTTGATATTTTAGATTTTTCTAAGTCTTAATTTTATTTTCCTAGCTTTATTTCCTAATTTCTTGTATTTTAGATTAATTATTTAATAGTTAAAAATAGTTTTTAATTAATAATAATTAGATAATTAGTTATAAAAATAATTTTCTTTTTCTTAATATTTTCTTTTATCATTAGGATTGTAAAAATATCATTTTCATTTTTTTTAGGGTTAATATTGTGTAAGTTTCACGTTTTTATTTGTACGTCGCGTAGATTTTAATTTCAGTTTTATAAAAACATAAAAACAAAAACATCATTTTAATTATAGTGATAGCGTTTATTTAATAGGTTTTATCTTTTTAATTTCCTTTAATTTGCATTTAAGCCGGTTTTAATTTGTTGGTTTTTTCTGTAGTTATAATCATAATCTCAAATCTCTTTTCTGCTCAAATTCCTCGATCACTTTACGTTTGATAATCCATTGCATAGCTCACCGGGACATAACGACCGGGAAACACTATACTCCCGGATCTTCATTGAGTTCGTTCTCGAGCCGTTTTAAGCTTGTTACGGTCCGCCATTCACAAGTGGCGAGCTTGTGTGATTTAGCTTGACTGTTTGGGAGCGCATCAAATTTTGGCGCCACGCCGGAGTCAGTGCTAATTGTCTTACGCTTAGCAGATTAGTTGTTTGAATACTCACTCATTTGTTCATATCATCCATCTATCTATATATATATATCCATATTTCCTTATAAAAATCCAAACACCCAAAACAACCAAAACGATAAAACACAAAAATATTTTTCCTTTTGTTTCTATATATGTATCAAAATAAAAATACAAAAGATTCGCTTTTCTTTAATAATAACAACTTAAAAGATTACCACCGCAAACCAAGGCAAAGGCACTACCTAACTGGGTGCGACCATAATAAGTTCGAACTAAAGATTTAAAACTTGCCTTTGTGTCCTTGTGATTGGTGTACCTTTTTCAAAGAAGTCATTCATATTGTGATTATTGGTTAAGTTCATCGTTGTTTTGCCTCGATTTTGTGTTAATTGATTTTGTTGTGATATCTACGTTTGTAACCGTAAACCCATAAAGATTCTTCTCACCCCATTTTTATAAAACGTCTTCATAATTCTCATTCTCATCCGAAAGATTTTCATAATTCCATTTCTCTCCTTAACTCGAGATTCCTTAGAGTTAACTCTAGTGCATGCGCACTCGCTCTTCTAGATCATTGAGTCCTTTGCGTGATCTAGCGAAATTCCAAGAAGACGTTCGTGACGCGTCGCCCAAATAGTCGAACCCGAGATTCGTACTATTTCAAACAACAATATGGCGCATTTAACGCACTATGGCGGAAATGCTCCGTGCACCCACCGAGGGTTATGGGATGCCATCGCTTTACCGTAATCAATTCGATCACTTGAATTGAAGACACATTTAATCCAACTTGTGTCTACGAATCAATTCCGCTGGTCTCGATCGAGAAGACCCGTATGCACACATCCGTTGGTTTAACAAGTTGATCGCAACTATCAATTTCAAGGATGTGCCACAAAAGGTGATCAAGATGATGCTATTTCCATTCTCACTGAGGGACAGCCGGATTTGGTGGAAAAGAACCCCTCGATCCATCGAAACTTGGGAGGATCTTGTTCAAAAGTTTGTTAATTATTTCTTCCTCCATCAAAGATGACTAATCTTAAAATGAAATTTCGGATTTTGTCAAAATTTCGATGAAAACTTTGGAGAGGCATGGGAGAGATTCAAAGATCTCCTCGTGAAATGCCCCATCATGAATTCACGGAGCTTCAACAAGTTAATATCTTTTATAATGGGTTGAACGGTAATGATCAAGATTCTTTGAACGCATCCGCGGGTGGCAATATCTTGAATCGTAGACCTAAAGATGTGCTTGAAATTTGCGAGAGTAAATCTAAAGTTCTTATTTCTCGCAACAAAGTCAATGTTCCGAACACTCCTGCTTCCTCATCCGGTAACTCTTCCGAGTTAGCCGCTCCGTTAGCCGCTCTAACGGACATCATCCATTGTATGATAAAAGAGGTGAAGGAAATCAAAAGCGAAATTCATAAGCCGGAACCAATCAAAGCCATAAACAAGGTGTGTGAAATTTGTAGTGGTCCACACGCAGATTATGATTGTCAAGCAACCGATGCTTCTTTTACCAAGCTCCGTAGTCTGCGTAAACCACAATCAATACCGACCACAAGTCGATCCTCACTACTGCACCTAGCGGTATGACACCACCGGTTTTCCTCCTGCAAAACCATGGCAATCAAAACCATGGCAATCAAAATCGCTTTGTTCGAATCAAGGACAAAATTTCAATAACTCTCAAAATTTCAATCAAAACCGGAACAATTTCAACCAACATTATCAAGCTCCAAATCATCAAAGTTATCAACAACCTCCTCAAGCTCCCTTACCCAATGACTTCATGAAAATTACTGAGACAAGCATACGTTCAATGCAAACTCAGATCAATAACATGAGAGGTGAGCTAAAAAGGGAAATTGATACCACAATGTCTCGGCAGACAAATGAGTTAAAGAATATGATGAGCGGCTTCATGAACATGAATATGAACAAAGCTTCATCATCTTCCGGAGGACTCCTGTGCAATACTATCCCTAATCCCAATGCCGAGTTGAAAGTCACACCACTGTGGTGGTAAGACGCACAATGGACCTTCGACTCCTATGCCCCTCCTCCCGTGGCAATGAGTCAAGTTACCAAGGAGACAACGGACAAGGTGCATTATTCAAGCCCACGGCATCAAGACACGTCCCACCTTCTGTAGTCCAAGCTTTAAGTCCGGAACCCGATGTTCGAGAAAATCTTGAGCCGAAAACACTTTCATCCCGGCTCAAAGTCTAGTCGACTTCCTTACCCATCAAGAATGAATGATGAGAAGCTCAAAGACAAAACAAAGAGCAAATGGAAAAATTTTCCAAATCTTCAATGAGCTTCACTTTGATATAAGCTTCGTTGATGCTCTCGCTCTAATGCCTAAATTTGCATCCACGCTTAAAGGCTTACTCACCAACAAAGATAAGCTATCGAGATGGCTAAAACTCCTCTCAATGAGCAATGCTCGTGACCATTCTTAATAAGCTTCCCGAAAGCTTGAAGACCCCGGCGGTTTTAATCCCGTGTGATTTCTTGGGGATGTTTCAATGCTCCGCCTTGGCCGATCTTGGCGCTAGCATTAACCTCATGCCACTCTCGGATGGAAGAAACTGCTCTTCCCGAACTTTCATCCACTCGTATGACACTCGAGCTAGCGGACCGCACTGTAACTCGTCCACTTGGGATAGCCGAGGATGTCATGATGAAAGTGGGAAAGTTTCACTTTCCCACCGACTTTGTTGTAGTAGACTTGATGCGCATCCTAGAGTTCCCTCATCTTGGGAGAGCTTTCTTAAGAACAGTCGTGCTTTGATTGATGTGTTTGTCAAGAGTTGACCATACGGGTTGACAACGAAGAGCTCACGTTAAAATCAACCAAGACTCCAAACCTCTATACAAACAGAGTGTTGCCACAATTGATCAAAAATCGAAGAATCAATGCAACACTCTCAAATTTCACGGTTAAGAGTGTTCACCAAAACGTCTTGAGCTAAAAGCTTTGAAAATCAACCCCGGTTCAAACAAATGGTTTGAAAGTCGTACTGTGGATGTCAAGAGTGTTCTTGATGATGATGATCTAGAATCGGAGACTTTATCGGAAGTGGTGGAAATTGCTAGCTCTAAGAGCACACCACTTGTCTCATCTCCGAACCGCTTTATCGTGTCGAGTTTGTTAACTCGTGGATGAAACTACACTCTTCGCCATCCGGATTGGATGATGATGTTTGTGACCCAATGGGAGACATTCTTCCCATTGAAGAACTTCTCAAAATGATCCATCATCTCCTAGTCTTATTATTTCGACTCTTCCACCCTTCTCTTACTCCGTTTGAGGAAAGTGATTTCATCTTGGAAGAGATTGAAGCATACTTGTCTAGTGATTCGGTTCCATGGGAAATTGATCACGCCCAATTGACATCGAGGAGATATTCTTCTCATTGAGAAGTTGCTTAATAATGATCCATCATCACTCCCTCCCATCGAGCTTCATAACAAGGAAGTCAAGTCGGTTGAGAAAATCAAGAATTTCCGAGGTTGAACTTATGACTTACCACCTCATCTCGAGTATGCATTTCTTGAGGGTGATGATAAATTACCCGTCATTATTGCTCGAGATTTGAGTAAGGATGAAAAGAACGCTCTCATAAAGGTCTTGAAGTCACACAAGCAAGCAATTGCTTGGAAACTCTCCGACATTAAGGGTATCAACCCTGAGTTTTGTACTCACAAAATCTTAATGGAGGATGACTTTAAACCAGCAGTTCAACATCAGAGACGAGTGAATCCAAAAATCCATGATGTTATCAAACAAGAGGTTCTCAAACTTCTTGATGCGGATTGATTTACCCTATCTCGGATAGTCCTTGGGTGAGCCCGCTCATTGTGTACCCAAAAGGGTGGTATAACCGTTGTTGAAAATGATGAAAACGAGTTGATTCCTACCGATTGGTTACGGGATGGCGTGTTTGCATTGACTATCGAAAGTTAAATGAAGCCACCCGTAAAGACCACTTTCCCTTACCCTTCATGGACCAGATGCTTGAGAGATTAGCGGGAAACGAATACTATTGCTTTCTCGATGGTTTTTCGGGTTACTTCCAAATTCCCATTGATCCACAAGATCAAGAAAAGACCACATTCACATGTCCTTATGGAACATTTGCTTACCGACGCATGCCTTTTGGCTTATGCAATGCTCCCGGTACATTCCAAAGGTGTATGATGGCCATTTTCCATGACATGATCGAAAAGACTATGGAAGTCTTTATGGATGATTTTTCGGTCTTTGGGGATTCTTTCCAAACATGTCTATCCCATTTAGAAAAGATGCTTGAACGTTGTAAAAACACGAATCTTAGTCTAAATTGGGAGAAATGTCACTTTATGGTTAAAGAAGGAATTGTCCTTGGCCATAAAATTTCTAAGAGCGGGATTGAGGTTGATAAAGCTAAAGTCGATGTTATTTCTAAATTACCTCCTCCCACAACCGTTAAAGGAGTTAGAAGTTTCCTTGGTCATGCCGGATTTTATCGTCGTTTATTCACGACTTTTCAAAATATCCCGCCTATGACCCGACTTCTTGAAAAGACACTCCTTTCATCTTCTCTAGTGAGTGCGTTGAAGCTTTTCAAACTCTTAAGAAGAAGCTCACGGAAGCACCAATTCTAGTTGCCCCGATTGGGACCTACCATTTGAGCTTATGTGCGATGCAAGTGATTTCGCCATAGGTGCGCTTTGGGGCAACGAAAATCGAAACATTTCCACCTATACACTATGCTAGCAAAACTTTGATCAAGCTCAAGCACATTACACCACTACGGAGAAAGAATTACTAGCCGTGGTGTATGCTTTCGAAGTTTCGCCATACTTGATCTTGTCCAAAAGCATAGTGTATACGGATCACTCGCCCTCAAATATCTTTTGCTAAGCAAGATGCAAAGCCGAGATTGATCCGATGGGTTCTCCTCCTACAAGAATTTGATATCACCATCCGTGATAAAAAGGAGCGGAGAACCTAGCGGTGACCATCTTTCCGCCTTGAAAATCCTCATCAAGGTGTGCTCGAGAAAAGGAGATAAGCGAAACGTTTCCTCTCGAGACACTTAATGTGGTATCTCATCATGGAGATTCTAGTACCCCATGGTTTGCCGACTTTGCAAACTATCATGCGGGTAACTTTGTTGTGAAAGGGATGTCGTCCCAACAAAAGAACAAAATTTTCAAAGATGTTAAGCATTACTCCTGGGACGACCCCTACTTGTTTAAAATATGTGCGGATCAAGTCATCCGACGGTGTGTTCACGCCAAGAAGTCACCGATATTCTCAAGGCTTGTCATCATGGACCCACTGGGGACATCATGGCCCGAACTACACCGCCAAGAAGGTGTTTGATTCGGTTTCTATTGGCCCACAATTTACAAAGATGCCCATGACCTCGTCAAATCTTGCGACTCTTGCCAACGTCATAGTAACATCTCTAAACGAGATGAAATGCCTCAAAATGCCATTCAAGTGTGCGAGATCTTTGACGATGGGGCATTGACTTTATGGGGCCGTTCCCATCTTCTCGAGGAACAAGTATATACTCGTGGCGGTCGATTACTTGTCTAAATGGGTAGAAGCGAAAGCGCCCCTACCAACGACGCCCGAGTAGTTGTGAAGTTTTAAAGTCTCTCTTGCCCGATTTGGAACTCCTCGTGCTATCATTAGTGATCGCGGTACACACTTTGCAATGACCAATTCGCAAAGTGATGCTTATATGGTGTCACCCACCGCCTCTCTATCACAGATCACCCACAAACTAGTGGGCAAGTGGAAGTTTCGAACCGTGGTTTGAAAAGAATCTTGGAGAGGACCGAGGTGAAAATCGTGCCTCTTGGTCGGACAAACTTGAAGATGCACTTTGGGCCTTCCGTGCAGCTTACAAAACACCCATCGGTGTACTCCTTACAAGCTCGTGTATGGAAAGGCATGTCATCTCCCGATCGAGCTTGAGCACAAAGCCTATTGGGCCTTGAAGCGTGCAAATTTCGACCTCAAGTCTTCGGTGATCATCGGAAAGTTCAACTCAACGAATTAAATGAACTCCGTAATCAAGCTTCACGAGAACTCTTTGATCTACAAGGAAAAGACAAAGAAGATCCATGACTCAAAGATTAAGAACCGCGTTTTCAACGTTGGTGACCGAGTCCTTCTTTTCAATTCTAGATTGAAGATCTTCTCGGGAAACTTAAGACCCGTTGGATCGGTCCATTCACCATTGCCAAAGTTTTTCCATATGGCACCGTCGAATTATCTCAAACAGACGGGCCAAACTTCAAAGTGAATGGACATAGGTTGAAGCACTATTTTGGAGAGGACATTCCCCCTGTGGTTGTCCCGGATCTACAAACCTTCCCCATGAACCAATGAATGCGGGGATCGAGTCAAGCTAGCGACTCGGTAATCAAAAACAGTAGCATGCAATATGGGTTCTCACCCATATTTCGCCTTCTTACCTCTTTCTACCACCCTAGTGTGGGGGGGTTGCCCACATGTTGTATAAAAAAAAAAAAAAAAAAAAAAAAAAAAAAAAATCTTTCTAAATAATGGCCGTAGTATTTCCTTTTACGTTCTTTGTTTCGGCATAACACGCGGTACTTTGAATATTGAGGGCAATATTCATTTCTAAGTGTGGGGAATTCTCACGAATTTTATCATATAATTATACCAATTCCCGCTTTTGGCCAAAATTTTTTTTTTGAGTAAGTGTTTTACACTTACTCAATTGGTTATAAGTCCGCCATGTCTATTAGACAAAAGGATTGGCTAATCCAGGAGCAAACGGCTCTTGGTAAAGATTTCTCAAATCCGTTTATATGGCTTGCAATTTGCCCAAAATTGTATGGTTTTCACCACCATATCCTAAAAAGTGAAGAGTTGGCTAGCCCGCAAGTTTATGGCTTGTGGTAAAGGCGATGGAAAATCCATAATTGGTAATCACTCACCAAATATAATTTGATAATTTATCTAAGAGTTGGCTAGTCCGTAAGCAAGCGGCTTCGGTAAAGACAAATCAAATCCGTTGAAGTCGGTGGTTTGCTCAAAATCACATGGTTATCGGTGTACCATGGTTCTTACTTGAACTAAAACATTTGGCTACTCCGAAGTAATGGCTTTTGTTAAAGAGATTAAAATCCATTATGTTTTCTCAAATCATTGCTAGGGACTAGCAATATCTCAATGGGGGATTGATGAGTGTCTAAATACTCATCATTTTGTACAATATAAACCGCAAAATCATCCGAAAACACTCAAAATGCATCAAAATGATGAAAATATCACAAATCGTTGTTTTATGTGTTTTAAATGCAAAATATCAAAATCGATGAAAACGATCAAGTTTGCAAAATTGGCGCTTTAGTCCCCAAGTTTCAAAAGTTGTCAAAAGCAGTCCTGAGCACATAATTTCAAAGATAAATCACCAAAGGTCCTTTTAATATCATAACTTGTCAAAATTAGTCCTTTGGTGAAAAATATAAAAAGTTTGAGAAAATTACAAAAGTGGTCCTTCAACTTTGAAATTTGGCAAAATTAGTCCCTGGAAATTGCAAAATGGCAAAATTGGTCCTTGTACTTTTTGAGAGTGTCACTTTTGGTCCCTTGAAACAACTTGGCAGAATTGGCAGATATGGTCCCTTGAGTTTCAGAATTTACACCAAGGTCCCTATCATTTAAACCCTTTAATACCCCATTTGGCTTGGTCAATGAATTTTGGACCCCTGTCAAATTGAATTTTGGACCCCCTGTGTATTATTAGCCACCGGTCAAACCCCCTTGGTCAAACCAACTTGGCGCCTAAAGTCTCCACTCCCACCTGCTAACCTGCAACAAGCCATATCCCATCCCCCCTCCTCACCATCCACTCAAACTTGTTCCCTCACCTCCAACTAACATCCAAATAGCATTTAGTGCATATCCCCCCTCCTCACTCAACCCCAATTGTCAAAAGAAAGATTTGGCGCCAAAATCCGTTTTAACGGCCATGATGAATCTAAGCAATCCAATGGTCAAGAATTTGGTGGGATTTGATCAGAATAGAGAGAGAAATACTTTGGGTATAAGAAGGAAGCAAGAGAGGAAGCAAAAGGGAGTCTTGTAGTTTTATTTTTATCTTAAAATGTCGTTTTTAATTTAGCATCTTTAAATTAATGTAAAACCTGTTATGTTTTGTTAATTTGTATCAAACTTAAGTGTTGAAGAGTATTGAAACTCATTTTAAGCATTAATATCGGTTTATGTTTACAATTGATCTTTATTGTCCATCGTTGAAAATCTCAATTTTATCTCTTACAACCAAGCTTCAATAAGCTTATTTCTCGATTTAATAAGCTTACACAAGCTTATCATAGCTTTTGTAAGCTTTAGTTCAAGTGTTTAGCAAGTTTGTAAATTAGTCAACAAAAGTCAACTGGGGCTAAAATTGGAAATGCAATTGGAATTGGGTTGATGCAGCTTGGAAATGGGTTGCTTTGGATTCATTTGGGTTGATATTTAGGATAGTGGTTCTTTGTTTCACATGTTTCAAGCCATAGTGGCTAAGGACCAAATTGTAAGTGAATTCCTAAGTTTCATAGCCTAAACTGTTTTAGTAGTTTTAAGTAGTTAAAGTCTGTTTTAAAAGTTGTATTTAGAGTAATTAAACTCATTTGGATCAATATCATGGGTTAGTTCATTGATTGGATCAGTTTTGAGTCCTAAACAG
Organism: Chrysanthemum lavandulifolium; assembly: GCA_022545495.1. NCBI lineage: Eukaryota > Viridiplantae > Streptophyta > Magnoliopsida > Asterales > Asteraceae > Chrysanthemum > Chrysanthemum lavandulifolium. The sequence continues at coordinate 118,552,350 of CM040243.1, forward strand.
TGATTAAGGAGTGTTTGGTTCATAAGCTTAAACTGCCCTTAAGGCTTAGTCAGTGAACACTTATTGTTAGTTCATGTTTCTTAAGCTCATTTGAGCACATTTCACTCAATAGTTTGGTGCCTGCTAGTTCAAAAGTCAAGAATCATTGAAATCTGTCTCTATGCTTCATCTGTTGTGATTTAGGAATTGCAAATCATTGTTTTGTGTTTAGAAGTCTATAACATTGATTGCATTAGGTTCATTACATCATATAACATCAACATTAGTCATAAAATTGGATTCAAAATCCATTTTGGTCAAAGTTCATCATTCTTGTCAAAAAGTCAAAATTGCAAAAATATGTGTTGAGCCCAAAAGCAAGGAATTTTCATGAGCTCATCTTTGAGCCAATTTCAGTGAGATTTGGCATTTTAGAAACTTCAACTGGTCTTTTTACTTATTAGCATTTTTGTAAAATTTTACCAATTTTTTATAAGATCTAAACAAGCTTGTCTATTAGGGCCTAGTTGCCCTGTTCACTGATACTCAGTTGACACTGAGTTTTCTCAGATTTTGTGCAAGGTGCACAGGGCTCATAAGAGCTGGTCATGGTCTGAATTTTGGTGCACTTGGTCTCACCCAGGTCTAGTCTAGATTCCAATTTGTAGTTTTCATTTTGAGCTTATTTTTAAGCTTGTGCTTGTGTCTTAAGTTAGTACTCATAATCTGTTTTAGCTTTGAACTCATAAACATCAAATCTTTGTAGCTTGTGATTCAGTGGTTAAAAACAGTTAAGGATTGTTGCATTTGGTCATTTTTAGTAGTTTAGAACTTCTTTAATCAGTTGGTGCTTGTTGTGTAACTTTAGCTTATTCAAGTGCTTATTTCAATAAGCACTTGTAAAGCAGTTTCAAATTCCTCCACATAAGTGCCTGTTTTTCCAATTTTCCTAGATTCCTTATATTATTTTAGAGTTTTCCTAAAATTTTCAGATTTTTCTAAGTTGGTTTGCTATTTTTCTTAATTTAAAGTAGTTTTTAAGCATTTTTAATTAGCTTTTAATACAAAAAATTCAGAAAAGGTTCAAAAAAAATAAGTTTTCATTTTTCTTAGGTTTAGATAAATATAAAAAGTAAAAAAAGTAATTTTCCAGATTTTTCATAGTTTATTTTGTAATTTTTAGTAATTTAATTAGTTTTAATAGTTTTAATTCATAAAAATAGAAAAATAATCGAAAAATTACAAAAATAGTTTTGAAAAGTCTATTTTGATATTTTAGATTTTCTAAGTCTTAATTTTATTTTCCTAGCTTTATTTCCTAATTTCTTGTATTTTAGATTAATTATTTAATAGTTAAAATAGTTTTAATTAATAATAATTAGATAATTAGTTATAAAAATAATTTTCTTTTTCTTAATATTTTCTTTTATCATTAGGATTGTAAAATATCATTTTCATTTTTTTAGGGTTAATATTGTGTAAGTTTCACGCTTTTATTTTGACGTCACGTAGATTTTAATTTCGCTTTATAAAAACATAAAACCAAAAACATCATTTTAATTATAGTGATAGCGTTTATTTAATAGGTTTTATCTTTTTAATTTCCTTTAATTTGCATTTAAGCCGTTTTAATTTGTTGGTTTTTTCTGTAGTTATAATCATAATCTCAAATCTCTTTTCTGTTCAAATTCCTCGATCACTTTACGTGTGATAATCCATTGCATAGCTCGCTGGGACATAACGACCCGGGGAAATACTATACTCCCGAGATCTTCATTGAGTTCGTTCTGAGCGCTTTTAAGCTTGTTACGATCCGCCATTCACAAGTGGCGAGCTTGTGTGATTTAGCTTGACCGTTTGGGAGCGCATCACCATCCGCTTCACAAAACGAACTCATTTTCTTTTAATCGCATGGCTTGTGAAAAACCATGGAACGAGTCTCTAATACATGATTATGCCTCAGACACTTGACATTCAATATCCAACCATTTTTACGTTTATGAAATTTCGCTAGTAATTTGAATGGGCAATTAATTTTAGCGGTACTAGTCTGCCGTTCAAGTTCATCTTCTAAACCTTCACGTGCAGACTTCCCATATCTAGAACACAACAATTCGATGAATACTTATAGCCCCTATCTGGTTTTACTTCTTCCTTTAACAATAACAAAACCAATCGATTCAGCAGTAGATTTCACCCAATCAATTAAAGCATCTTCATTACCGAACACCTAAAAAATAAAAAACACAAGAACTTTGATTTTTAACAAACTTTTATAAAAAATACAACTTTATTTATTGTTGCATTTTTTTATATTAGTTTTATTTTTATTGTTACTTTTATTTTTTTTAACAAATTTTTTTTAACAAACCTTACATAAATTTACAAACCTTACGCAAATTTACGTTTACTTTTGAAATAACTTTTTTTTAACTACTTTACAAATAACTTTTTTAACAAACCTTATTTTTTTTATTTTTTTTTACAAACTTTACTTTTTTTTTTACAAATAACTTTTACTTTTGAAAAAAAAAAAAAAAAAAAAAAAAACCCGGTATTGAAAACCGGGTGCCGCCCACCTTATTACCCAACCCACACACTATTTGCTACTAACTCTCTCTTACTCTCTCTTACCCACAATTATTACTCTCATTTATCTCTCTCTCTCTACAATATCCGTGTACTAAAAACTTTCCGTGAACTAAAATCTTTCCGACACGCACCATCGGATATTTTCACCCCATATACCAAACGATGGATCGGAAAAGGTGATCATTTAACATAGGGCACGTCGGTATTTCTCACCGACGCGCCTAGATCTAAAGTTTTAGATTCGGTTTTCGTGATGGTATATGGGTTGATGTTGTTGTTGGTCTAATGAGGTGCATGGGAAGGAAAACATGGGGTGCAAGATTAGATTACCAGTTGGTTACGCATGGTATATATTGTACGCATGGTATTTTTTGGTTTTGAAGTTTATGATAGTGGTTATGTATGGATGCAGTTGGTTTTGAGAAGTGTTTTATGATGGTTTTGAGAAGTGGTTATGCAGTTGGTTTTGAAGTTTATTATGATTTTATAAAAAGTCAAACTTCTTAGCTATAAAAGTTACAAGCTTTACAGCTCAAACTAGCACAAATTGAGTTTTTACTGGTTTGACAAAAAGATTAACTGGTTTTGAAGTTTATTGTATGCGATGGTATTTTTGGCTTAATGAAAGTCATAAGTCGGTAAATTAAACAAACAAACCCGTAAAATTAACTTGTATTAGGTACTTTCCTAATAAGGTGTTTGTTTAAGTTTATTTGTGAGCCATGGCGATTGGAAATGGTATTTGAGCCATGGCGCTTGGAAATATTTCTATGGTATTTTGAGCCATGGCGGTTGAAATTTTTTGAGCCATGGCGCTTGGAATTTTTTGAGCCATGGTTGCGTGATCCGAACTTGGTATTTTTGAGCCATGGTTGCGTATCCGAAACTTCTAATGGTTGCTTATCTAAACTTGTTTTTTTAAATGGTCAAAAAATTCGAGATACTGGCGATGATGATTAAAAAAAACTTTGTTGATTTTCAATGAAAATGATTTGGCGTGGCATAATCGAATGGCATGGCAAAATGACTTTGCAACCTTCAAATTTGCGAACAAAATGATAAAACAATAATAATCCGAGTCTATTAAAATCTCGCTTTTTATAAATTTTGCATGTCATATTGTAAAGTTTATTACCTCATTGGTATAAAATGGTGAGCTCGACATTTTCCCTAGTTAGCTTCTTTGTGGTATGAACGTGATTGCTTCTTTGTGGTATGAACTGTGATTCTTGTGATTGCTTCTTTGTGGTATGAGTCGTGAATTGTGTATGTGATATTCTTTATAACGAAGGAAAGCAGCAGATTGATTGAGAATCTTTCTCGTTAGTGAATTGCTTTATGCGATTTGAGAATCTTTACTATTGTGAATGTGAACTTTGTCGATGAAAAATACTTGGCGATGATGATTTTTGAGCCTAAATATTTTCCGAGGCGATGATGAAAACCGAATGGACGGCAAAGTGAGATAAAATCTCACTTTTGCAACCTTCGAACCGAGCCTCAAAAATTTCCACTACGTTTTTTAAGTTTTAAACCGATTAATAAAAAAAAAACTTGTAAAAAGTTATAAAAGAGTAAAAGTAAAAAAAAAAAAAAAGACTTGTACAAAAAAGTGACAAAAAAAATAAAGAGTAAAAGTTAAAAAAAAAAAAAAAAAAAAACTTGTACAAAAAAAAGCCGAAAAGTAATTTTTCAATTATTGTACGAAACCAATATCTCAATGATTGCACGGAAACCTTAACACCCCTAAAAAGTATTTTTTCAATTATTGGCACGGAAACCAATATCTCAATGATTGGCACGGAATTTAACACCCCTAAAATTTTTTAGGGGTGCAAGACAGAGACCCTTTGGTAATAGTGAGAGCACTACAACCCATATAAGATGATTATGATGATTACGTGCGTAAAAAAAAAAAAAAAAAAAAAAAAAAAAAAACGTGTAGATGATGAACTAAAGATGATAGTACAATTTTATTTTGCATTCACTACAAAATAAATGAAGATACACACAATGGACCATGCAATCCTACTTATACAGTTATACTTGGTACTCAAAATTATAGATGCACGGGCTAAATCTGAAAGCCCGAGCTTTTTTAAAAACCTGGAAAAAACCTCAAAAGCACGGGCTTTTTATAACAAAAAGTCCGGTCTTTTTAAAAAAAAAAAAAGGGCTTAAATTATGTGTAATTTTCATATAATAAATATACAATATAATAATTATTACTTATGAATGTTTTTGAATCTTTTGAAATCGTGGCATGGTGGAAAGAAAAATCTTTACAATATCTAATTTTGTCCGCCATGGCATGAGATATACTAACAGTTCAAGCTTCAACCGTAGCTTTGGAATATTGTTTTTCATTAAACGGTAGGATTTTAAGCGTAATGAGGAGGAATATTTCGAATCAATCAATTGAGATGTACGTTTGCTTGAAAGATTACTTTGATAGTATAAACGACAACAAGATTAAACATCATTGGAAAATTCACTCATGGAGATAGAGGATGACATTATTTAAGATGAATGAAGTAAATTTTAGTGATGTATTTACTTATGTTGATCAAATATTTGCATGCATAATAACTATATTATTAATACAAAATATAATTAAAAAAAATCTCAGGCTTGGGCCGGGCTAAGCTCGATCTGTACCATTTGGGCCAAAATAGGCCTAATATTTTAGTTATAATAGCCCCGGCTTTTTCGGCCCAGTCCAAACCAATCCTGGTCCAAGCTTTAAGCACCTCTACTCATAATAATAGTTAAGTACATATATAATTGTGACGCCCTAATTTGTCGATATGCAATATCACAAAAAAGGAAGTCCAAACATTTGTAGTATATATAATGTGAGCAAGTTTGAAATTCAAACCAAAAACATCTGTTACACGATGAGAATGCTTTGAATTCATCCTGTAAGCGAGTGTCAATGTACTTCATAATTACTCTTAACTCTTATTGGCACCTCTACATCAGGTGGTCACTTCATATTCTTTCCCGAGCTCATGGAATTGACGTATTCACATATGCTTCACTGTATGAACAAACGTGTCACCTAGTAACTCATATCGGTTATAAAGCAATTATGCACAACAGTAACCACATTATGTGAAAAGATGCAAGTAAAATCACTTTAACTGTTAAAGTAGCTAGAACAAATTGATATAAATCGACTTCTGATCAATCTCACCCGAAACTTATAGTTAGACGAGTTCACTAGGTTCAACTAAATATGCACAAAGCCCTTCTCATAATGGGCTTGAGCTGAACCCCAACTTAGCTGGTTAGACCCGGTCAACTTTAGTGCACTATAGAATGGTCCTGGGCTCAATCGTAAATAAGTTGGGACGGCCCATTTCACTAGTACTGCATTTCTCACATATTCAAATGATGCTCAAACAGAGAAATTAATCCAGCCCATACGGCTTATCTTTCTTACTTTGATACAGCTAGTCCCTATAGTTAGTTCCGTCACATCATTAGTATTAGTATATATACTAAAAGGAAGGAGCTCAAGTTTTGCACAACATTGTCTTAGCCACGTGTCTTTACATGATTGGAGAAGCATTAAATGAACCTGACACAATTAATGGTTTAACTTCTAGACATATTCCACCGCCTCTCTCCTTCTCCATCTCATCTCATTTAACTCAATTGAAACTCTAATTACAGATAATGATTAATATCTCTCCACATTTCTTGAACCTTCTTGCATCCTCTCTCTCTCTCTATTATCAAAATAAATTCATAACTGATTCTGTCTTCATTATTCATAATTGAATTAATCCTTTCATTGAATTTCACTTTTTAATTCAATAAACAAATTTGAATTTGTTGTTCTTCATTTCAATCAAATTTAGTTAAAACAATAAAGATGAATGATGTTGGAGTGGATGATAATCTACGACTTATAGATTTCTCGAGAGAAGATGATTACTTGATTGCATTTCGCTTTCGCCATAATCTTGAAGACCTTGGACTTTCGTGTAACATACCACCTTCTATTTTTTATCATCTTTTCTTTTTTATATAGTAACTAAATTGGGTTTTCCTGTTAGTTTATGACTAATCTGTTTCTTGATTTTAGTTTTTTGTTTCTGTTTGACCATTTCCTTTTGTTAAACTTGAATCGTTCGAGTTGATTGTCGTGTTATTCATGTCACTTTTGTTCACATATTGCGGATTTTATGCAGACTATGGGAACAGATTGGAGGAAGAGGGGATATAACTATAAGATATGGACATCGATACTGAACAACCTGTCCAAGAGATTAGGCCTAACACGTATTCTATTTGCGGAGTATTTGTGAACATTGTCTTAGCCACGTGTCTTTACATGATTGGAGAAGCATTAAATGAACCTGACACAATTAATGGTTTAACTTCTAGACATATTCCACCGCCTCTCTCCTTCTCCATCTCATCTCATTTAGCTCAATTGAAACTCTAATTACAGATAATGATTAATATCTCTCCACATTTCTTGAACCTTCTTGCATCCTCTCTCTCTCTCTCTCTATTATCAAAATAAATTCATAACTGATTCTGTCTTCATTATTCATAATTGAATTAATCCTTTCATTGAATTTCACTTTTTAATTCAATAAACAAATTTGAATTTGTTGTTCTTCATTTCAATCAAATTTAGTTAAAACAATAAAGATGAATGATATTGGAGTGGATGATAATCTACGACTTATAGATTTCTCAGAGGAAGATGATTACTTGATTGCATTTCCGTTTCGCCATAATCTTGAAGACCTTGGACTTTCATGTAACATACCACCTTCTATTTTTTTATCATCTTTTCTTTTTTATATAGTAACTAAATTGGGTTTTCCTGTTAGTTTATGACTAATCTGTTTCTTGATTTTAGTTTTTGTTTCGTCACCCATTTCCTTTTGTTAAACTTGAATCGCTCGAGTTGATTGTCGTGTTATTCATGTCACTTTTGTTCACATATTGCGGATTTTATGCGCACTATGGGAAAGATTGGAGGAAGAGGGATATAACTATAAGATATGGACATCGATACTGAACAACCTGTCCAAGAGATTAGGCCTAACACGTATTCTATTTGCGGAGTATTTGTGAACATTGTCTTAGCCACGTGTCTTTACATGATTGGAGAAGCATTAAATGAACCTGACACAATTAATGGTTTAACTTCTAGACATATTCCACCGCCTCTCTCCTTCTCCATCTCATCTCATTTAGCTCAATTGAAACTCTAATTACAGATAATGATTAATATCTCTCCACATTTCTTGAACCTTCTTGCATCCTCTCTCTCTCTCTCTCTATTATCAAAATAAATTCATAACTGATTCTGTCTTCATTATTCATAATTGAATTAATCCTTTCATTGAATTTCACTTTTTAATTCAATAAACAAATTTGAATTTGTTGTTCTTCATTTCAATCAAATTTAGTTAAAACAATAAAGATGAATGATATTGGAGTGGATGATAATCTACGACTTATAGATTTCTCAGAGGAAGATGATTACTTGATTGCATTTCCGTTTCGCCATAATCTTGAAGACCTTGGACTTTCATGTAACATACCACCTTCTATTTTTTTATCATCTTTTCTTTTTTATATAGTAACTAAATTGGGTTTTCCTGTTAGTTTATGACTAATCTGTTTCTTGATTTTAGTTTTTTGTTTCTGTTTGACCATTTCCTTTTGTTAAACTTGAATCGTTCGAGTTGATTGTCGTGTTATTCATGTCACTTTTGTTCACATATTGCGGATTTTATGCAGACTATGGGAACAGATTGGAGGAAGAGGGGATATAACTATAAGATATGGACATCGATACTGAACAACCTGTCCAAGAGATTAGGCCTAACACGTATTCTATTTGCGGAGTATTTGTGGATTCTTCTAGGTTTGTCGCGTCTTTATGTGAATATAAAACGGATCATTTGTTTTGTTTTTAGCATAGGTTGTTTGTTTGTTACGGTTACTTGGTGCTGATTTGAGTTTTAAGTTGGATTAAGATTTGATTAGTAAGTTAATTAGTTTACCATTTTGTGTTTAGTTTACCATTTTGTGTTTTTAAGTCTTTATCTTTTTATAAAATTTGAACTTTTTTTTATAGTTATTTAGTTTTGGTTTCAAGATGTCGGTGATAGGTCATGTATATAGATCAATCAGTTTGTGTTTTTAGCATGTTGCAGGGTACTAAAGTAACACAAGTTGGTTGTCTATTTCTGTTATGTTGGCCATTATTTGTAGGCTTGAATTGACCGTATTTGTTGTTGCAGGTACAAAAGCAAAATCGGGAAACTTCCGCATTTCCCTACCTCCTCAAACCTGGCATGGTCCTCCACCTAGGCAAGGTAAGCGCGTTGTTGAACTCTTACACTATTGGATGTTAAAGTAATTGAAAACAAATTCATGGGTACAGATTTCCAGTAACTAATCTTTAAACACACCGTACAACAACTCCTGAATATACGATTATTAACATATGAGATGACCCCTAAATATTCGATAACTAACATCAACTTTTTGTTTCACACATCTGAAATACTGAAACTCATTTGACCCAATCAGATTAATCACTACAAAATGTAACGTCAAACACAAGGTAACTAAAGTTTCTGATGCATATTTTAATGCTATTCGAAAAAAGATTCATAACATGATTGTTTAAAGCTTCACTTGCGTCGTTGTTCAGTAGTAAGACCTTGGTGCATCAGTAGGCTATAGGGTGCATTAATTTCCTTTCGTTTCCTGTTGTTCAAGGTAGAAAGTAATCACTGGATGGGATCGGTACTGTCTGCCAAAGATAGCGCCACAAGAGACAACAAATTGACGGAGCTGCTACACATAATGGTGATGGTGTATTTTGATGCAGATATTTGCAGTAACCCATGTACAATGGCTGCTTTCGAGAGGTATAGAAAATATAAATCACTTTTTTTGATGTATTAGCTTTTACAAATTTGGCCTATATTCATTTTTCATGTTTCATATAGATTGTAGTTGGTAACCATTCGAGAAGCAAATGTTTAAACAACAACTCTGAACCATCATACGTGAGGCGGACTAAAGACACCGAGTTGGTCAAGAAAGTACTTGAGCCGTTGGTCAAAGAACACAATTCTTGAAATTTAGGTAACTCCCTCCCAACTGTTATAACATGTTCTCTTTGTGTTTGCTAAATTGTTACTAAGACGTATTTGATTAAGTTAGATAGTGATGATTGCAAAAACTAGAAACAAGATAGTATAGGTTTAGCAAGTTAAAATTTTTCATTCTGATTGTGGCCCTACATTTTTAAGAATTGTCACGACTAATTAAAACTTTCATTTATGCGTTCATGTTGTTCATTATTTTTCACGCTGAAGCACTTATTTGATACTTTGTACAGGTGTATCGGAAGGAGAGACGATCCCAAAAACGACGCTGAATCCGCTGAAGCAGCCGGCATCGCAGGAGATAACTTCTCAGCGATATGGGACAACCAGGTATACACCCGAGGCGACGACCAGTGGTGACCCATATGCGATGATATGTGTCGCTATTATTTGATCTGTTGATTTCTTTTACGAAAACATGTATCTGACTTCGACCTTCTAACTATTTGATATGTGATGCTGTTTCAGGTATTCAGTTTCTTTGGTTCCCAAGAGTGAGTATCCATCTGGCCAGTATGGCCTTGGAGTTGGAGGTAACAATATTTTCTCATCTCATTCTTTCTGTTCATGTTTTTACAATTTATAGTTGTTAAGTGAATGCCACACGAATAGAGAAACTGCCAAAGTAGGACCTCGACCTGAAAAACCTATCGAGATATATGAGTTTGAAAGGTATGAAAAGATATACAGTTTTCTTTTCGTGCTATATATTTCAGTTTTGAAGTTTTGACTCTTAAAAATTCTGAATGAGTCCACATTTTACGTTCTTCTCATTACGCGTTTATGTGGAAACTTCAACATCCAAACTTTCAACATAATGTTTATACTAGAAATATGTTCTTTAGCTGAAATTTTGGCATTGTAACTGACTGCTTTGTTCTATCCAATAGTCATGACACATAGCATGAAACTCCTCGCACTTCTAACTTTAGAAAGAATCAGGTAACATTTCTCTCTTTTTTGTTTATAAACCACCAAGTCGTTATAGGAAATTATCTGACACTCTTTCCCCTTCTTGAGTGAGAGGAATGAGAGTGCCAGCTGGTGTGCTAGAAAACTGTGAACAACCCCAAACTAACCTTGAACAAACGACCCTTAATATTGATTGGATTAGTTTATGTTGCCGGCTTATGGGCTTAATTGAATTTGAAAAGCCTATGAGTTTACAAAACTGAGTTTAAGGACTTAAATAAGATATTAGTGCTGATAAAGGTATAACTAGAAAAGACAAAAAAAAAAGCTAATCCAAACGCCCCATATTGGTGCTTTGCCAATATTGTCACTTCATGTTTATAACCTACAAAAAAAATAAGCTAATCCAAACTATAATGAAGTGCTAAATCTGAAGGAAGGAAAAATAAATCTTTTTTCACGGATATGTTTCTTGATGCGACGGAGGTCGAAATAGGTGGGTTTCTTTGTCCAAAATGGCGTGTTTAGGTTCAAACACGGGCTGAAAATGGTGTGTTTCCGTGCTGAAATGGGGGCAACAGTGAATGCGTTTGTATGGTAGAATGGGTGCACATGGAGTCTGAAGTAGGAGCTGAAACGAGCGGGTTTAGGGTGCTAAAACGGAGGTTTAAATCGTAGCATCTGGCTGCTGAAATGGGGATTAAAATGCGTGGGTATAGGGCTGAAATGGGTAAGTTTCGAAGCAACAAGAGTCCTGAATTGATTTTTAACTCAACGATGAAATGAACGGGTTTAGGGTTCTGAAACGGTGGTTTAAATCGTAGTGAGTGGCTGCTGAAATGAGGATTGAAACGCGTGGGTTTAAGGCTAAAATGGGTAAGTTTAGAAGTAGTTCTATAAATATTTCGTGTTCCTTTCTTGGCAGTTCTATAAATATTTGGAAAATGGCCAGGTTTGGTTCGTTTCGTAATTTCATACACACATATTTTGATGATGTAAAACATTTACCTAAAGTTAAACATGGATTTCAAGTCAAATAAAAAAAAAAAAAATGTGCTACGGATTTATTTAAACCGCTGAGTTTTTTTTAAATATCTTACTATAGCTTATTTGAATCACATTTCACAATAATGAAATAACCATCTTGGAAATATATTTTAAAGATCATAAAAAACTGATCATATATTGTATCAAATGACGTTCACCATATACTAATCACCTGGAGTGACTGAACATACATCCATTACTATCTTTAACTAAAAAATTGCAGTAGTTATTTGAGATCACGCTACCGAAATCTTCAACTGGGCAGCTGATAAGGTTGAATACATTCTTCATTTTTCGATATATGTTTCTCACAGTACTCCCGCAGCAACGCGCGGGTTACCCCACTCGTTGGTCCTAATAAGCTAACTTACGTTACATTTTAGGTCTTTATCTGTTAAAAACTAACTTTTTTAATATTCTAAACTATAAAAATACCATTTAAATATCTGTAACTAAAACTTCAAATTTTTGAGTGTTACAACTCTCGCTATTTAAATGGTTTGTATTCTCACAAACTATTTTTGGTACCTTACCACGTTTTTTAAGATACATTAGTTGTTTCTCCTTCATTTAGAAATTTACTTCTAAGATTCATTTCTAGTTCTTTCTCAAGAATCTCTTACTAAATCCATCTTTTAATGCGGACGTGTCATCGGTTGTTCTCATTCGAATCTCGCTTTACCACATTAGAAGTGCTAATTCAATATCGTACTTGCTCACCTCTTTTTTTAGTAAAGGGTTAATTTACCCTTATTGTTAATACAAATAAGCCGTAAACACGTTTATTTATATTTTACGATCTCCTAATGTTTTGTCGATAACAAACGTAAAATCATTTTAACGAAAAAAATAAAATACGTAAATGGTTTGAGCCAATAGTTTACTAACACACTTATATTTTCATATAAAACAATAAACAAGTAATATTATTTACATCTTATAGAAATGCATATGTATAACAACTAGTGTTTACATAATATGGAAATGTACATATATATATATAAAGTTAGGATCAAATAAGAAGATTACTTAAAATAAGAATTAATAAGAAGAACTAGAACCGCAAATCCGATATGCACCGACCTAAATTAGATGCATCCCTATAATCTTAGATGCATTAAACGCACCATAGTGTGTTTTCTAGCTTTTAATCAAATGCATATACGTATATTATATGCATTTCATGATTTCTCTTGCTTTTTGTTCCTCTGCACGTGTCGAAATCATGAAAATCAATTTGCACCATCTATACATCTAACTTTCGAAACTCAAGATGTTGCATCTATATGAATAGAAATGCATCTAATGCAAGTCGTTGCATCTCAAATGCGTAGTTTTGGTCACTTCTCAGCACTTCTTATTTTAATTTATTTCTCACTAAATCCTTACTATATATATATATATATATATATATATATATATATATATATATATATATATATATATATATATATATATATATATATATATATATATATATATATATATATATATATATATATATATATATATATATTGTAATGGGTAATGTAATGGGTAAAATCTAAGTCCTTAACCCATTGACTAGATACATTGAATATTGTTGGGTAAAACCTAAAGTCTATGACCCAAACCCATGGAGCTTGATCCATAACCCATGACCCATTGCATGACATCATGCATGAAGTCATGTTGGGTATTATCCATGATCCATGACCCAAGACCCATGACCCAATGTCTAGATACATTGCACCTTGTTGGGTATCTATAACCCATGGTTCATAACCCATAACACGGTTTGCAACCCAAACTCCGGACTTAAGTGACCCACCGCGGATCCCTGGATTACTAGCCGGATCCTCTAGGGAGGATCCGTGGGAACCGTGGAACAATAGAGAAATTTGCCTATAAATAGTGAGCCATTTCTCACTCGCAACTCATCCATTTTACACATACTCTCTCTTAGTATTGTAATATCTCTAACATCAGATCCAAAGGATCTTTCTATGTAGTTTTGTGTTTGTGTGATTCTCTAGGTTCCTTTTAAAGGCGAGATCACCACCTCTAGCAAGCTCAAGTCCATGAGTTGCCAAGCTTCATCATCATCAAGACTACTGAAGTTATCTTGTTGGTAGTTCTTTCCTCCCTCCTTAGAAGTGTTGTGTCGAAGGCATTAGTGAAAAGTGCCAAAGGATCAAGTCGTAGGCATTAGTGAAAGGTGCCAAAGGGTTGTGTCGACGACATTAGTGAAAGGTGCCAAGGGAGTACATTTGATATGGTGCATCGATGTACAAGATAGATAGTTTGGGTTAAAGTATATTGATATCCTTATGATGTTGTAATAAGGAGTGTGTCTCCTTTGGGGTAGTCGTGTATTGGTGTAGTGTTGGGTAGTAGTTCCTCCTTTGTAATGGAACTCGGTATCTAGCATTGTACCGGATAAAGTGTAGGCGACGTTGTGATAGGTTTGGTTCTACCTCGTGGAAGAACCCGGTGTCTAGCCTTGTACCGGATAAAGAGTAGGTGACGTTGTGAAGGCTTCTCCGCCACATTAAGGAGCTTGTGTTGTGTAGTGCTTACGAACTCTCGAGTAGGGAACTCGGGGAGTGGAGTAGGGCGAGGAAGGTGTCCTTGTAGCCGAACCACATTAAATAGATTGACATAAGTCGATCTAAATATGTTAAACCAAAGTTTTAATCGGTAAAACTATTCAAACCTCCCCCTTCTAGTTTTCCACACTAATAAAAATATAGACTAAAATACACCGTTCGTCCCTAAACTTGTACCTGCGCATCACGATGGGACAAAACTTCCCTTTTTCATCGTTGGTGGTCCAAAACATAGGTTTTTAATGCCAAAGAAGTCCCTTGACCACTAATGCCAAAGTCAATGTCTGACTTTTGTTTTGTAGTCGAGGGTATTTTAGTCCATACACATTTATACTTTGTCTTCAAGAGTGTGAACCCAAATCTATTGCAGCATCAACAAATATTTACATACAAGATGAATTAATTATGAAGAAGCTAATTTCACCGATAAAAAAGAATCTTCAGAAGCAGTTGACCCCAAAACTGAAGTCAAAATTAGATACTATGCTGCAGTGTATAGCTTCTGGTATTGATTCAAACCCGACCGCAAACCCGAGTGATATTTTCAATTTTGTTTATCAAGTTATTAAAGAGAATGCGGAGGGTTCATATATGATAACGGTATTTGCTCTCAGGATTTTGCGTAAGCAAATCAAGAAAGTGAATAACCTAAAAAAAGACCCACAAATATTGGGATTGTTGGATCCTTTTGTTAAATTTCTATGCGATGGTTTAATCTCCAAGTATGAAGATATAACATCTTCATCTCTTATGTGTCTTTCACTTCTTGTGAAGTTTCGGTTACCGTCACTCGATTCACAAGCTGATGTTATAAGAAGTCAACTTTTTGCTATCTTACATGGTTCTGTTAATGCCAGGAGTCCATTGGCTGAATCCTGTGTTAATACAAATATCGTCATTAAACGTTATTTATATTTTTGATCTTTACCTAAGTTTTGTTAACGACAAAAGTAAATTTAATTTTTATAAAGCTTAAAGCTTGTCAAGTTTAATAGATATTAAAACAAGTTTTTTCAAACAAATATATTCATCATTTAAGCATTTACATTGTGACAAATCATATCTTAATATGAGTCTAAACATAATGTATGATAGTAGTTTTTTGAATGTTTTAGTTTCTTAAAAACTAAACATTACTTATGTATTTGCATATTTCTAAAAATAGAAAAACAACACATGACATCATGTGATGCATTATGGAAATCATTGGAAGATTTCATTAGATATTTTGTGTAGATTTGTACTCTTCATATCTTACACAATCTTACATAGATATGGTTGACTTTCGCAAGATTTTGATATCTTGTCGTTGGACCCTGGCACCAAAATATATAACGGACGGAACCCTTTCAAGGGGTCCGCCGTCCGTGGTGCCTGCTGATGGTTTTGGCTATAAATAGCAAAGCCAAACCAAGTAGTTTTTCATCCCTTTATATCATACTCTCTTACATATCTTCTCTCTAACCTCTCTAACTTAGTTTCATATCATATTAGTGATCTCTTTTATAGCAAAGAAGATCAAGTCACATTCAAGCTTCAAACGAGAAGTTAGAAGTCTTGTTTGTTTAGTGTTGTATGATCTTGTGTTGATTGATACTTCATTATTACATTAAACCATCATAATCTTGTGAGTGTGAGGGTGAGTGGTTAGTATTTTAGTCCTCAAAATACATTGTGTGTGGGAGTAGTTGTACCCTTGGAAAGAACTCGACATCTAGCTTAGTGTCGGAAATAGTGTAAGCGAACTGTAAAGGTTTCTCCGCCGGTGAAAGGAGCTTGTTGACTAGTGAAGTTAAAACTCTCGAGTGTGAGACTCGGGGAGTGGAGTAGGGCAAGGAAAAAGAGTCCTTGTAAACCGAACCACTATAAACAACTTGTTGTGGTTTGATCATTTCTTTCCTTATTTACTCTTTACATATTGCTTGCATATTTCATTAATATATCTACGATCAATATCAATTGATCTTTCAATAAGTTTCAAAACAAAGTTTTTAATTGGTAAACTATTCAACCCCTTCTAGTTTTCTACAATTGGTATCAGAGCCTCGTTGCTCAAGAATTTCTAAAATAATTTGTATTTTATAAACTTGAAACGATCCATGGATTCTGAAAACTTTAAAGAAGGGAAATCTATGCAAAGACCACCACTCTTTGAAACCAATGGTTTTATCTATTGGAAAAACCGTTTTGAAACATATGTAAAATCAAAAGATATAGATCTTTGGTTTGTTATTGTTAAAGGGGATTTTAGTTCTACAACAAAGGATATTTCTGTTGATGAACAAAAGAAATTAGTTGCTAAAAATAATGAAGCTAAAATGATGCTTTATAATGATTTACCTAGAAAAGAATATGAAAGAATTTTTATGTGTGAAACCGCCAAAGATATTTGGGAATCTTTGATTGTTACACATCAAGGTAATTCACAAGTCAAGGATAACAAAATTGATCTTCTTGTTCAACAATATGAACAATTTGTTATCCTCAAGATGAAACCATTGATTGTGGCTTTGCTCGCTTTAATACTATTATTACATCACTTAAAGCACTTAATGAATCTTTTCGTAGTAAGAACTTTGTCGGAAATTTCTTAGAGCACTCCATCCCAAATGGAGAGCTAAAGTGACCGCTATTGAAGAATCAAAAGATCTCTCAAAAATGTCACTAGACGAGCTAATCGGTAACCTCAAAGTACATGAAATGGTGATGGAGAAAGATTCGGAGATCATCAAAGGAAGAAGGGAGAAGATCAAATCCGTTGCTCTAAAAGCAAAGGCGGAATCAAGTGATGATGACGAATCTTGCTCCGGTAGTGAAGATGAGGAGTATGCCATGGCCGTTAGAGACTTTAAGAAGTTCTTTAGAAGAAGAGGAAAGTTTGTAAGACAACCTCGAGAAGAAAAGAAACCATTCGAAAAGATCGGGATGACAAAAGGGTAAAGGTGAAAGAAAGTGTTTTAGATGTGGTGATGCAAGTCATCTCATAGAGAATGTCCCAAGCCACCTAAAAGCAAAACTCAACGAGCTTTTGTAAGTGGTGCTTGGAGTGATAGTGAAGATGATGAAGAGTCAAGCAAGGAAGAGATCGCTTAATGGCACATGAGTCAAACGAGGTACTTTTCGACTCTTCTTATTCTTCTATTGATGATGACACTTTGCAAAAACAATATAATCAATTGTGTGAGCTAAGTCTAAAATCATAACTAAAATAAATTTTTAAAACCAAAAGGAATTTTGGAAAATGAAGTTTATGAGTTAAAAGAAAAAGCAAAACGATTAGAAAAAGGAAAAGCAAATGACGATGGTTGTAAATCATGTCAAGAGCTTAATCTTGAAATAGAAAAACTAAAGCTCACACAAGATGTTTTAATTGAACAAAATTCTAAATTTAAAAGGTTTAACAAAAACATCGCTCTTGCTGATGAAATAGTTAAAATTCATAAAACACCAGGAGACATGAATGGGCTAGGATTTAATGAGGTATTAATTCCAAAGAGTCAAAACAAAACGACCGAAAAGGACGAACAATCTGTCAAAACTGCTGCGAAGATAACACGGACCGACGGACCCAAAATAAGGGTTCCGTCCGTTGAACAAAATGGTGCCGTGGGTACTTCAAATAGACAAATGTTTGTAATCTGGACCGCATCAATTTTTCAAAGTAACAAAGAAAACCAAGGATAGTGCTAAACTGAAACCACCGTTACATCGTGAATAAGACTTGCTAAAATGAATTTGGATCAAAACTACTCAACAACGATATAAAACACCTTTGCCAACGCCTTTCCTAAGAGCAACCACAACGCACAACCCAACTACCAACACAACGGTTGGAATCAAAACTTTCCTAGACCATATCAAACTCCAGATTACATGTCATGGAACTCTTACCCATCGTTTCCATACATGAATCAAATAAATGGTATGTTTAACCCAAACGGACCCATGAGATATTGGGCACCAAATGTTTGAGTTATGTGTTTCCTAGGTATGCTTGAAAGTTGGATTGGAACCCGATGAATGGATAAAAGATAGTGGATGCTCACGGTACATGACGGGCAACAAAAGTCTCTTCTCATCATACCAAGAGTATGACGGAGGTAATGTCACTTTTGGTAGCAATCTCAAAAGCAAAATCATTGGCAAAGGTACGATCGCTCATAACTCCCTAACTATTGAAAATGTTGCTCATGTAGATAGGTTAGGATTTAATCTACTTAGTATTAGCCAATTATGTGATAAAAAGTATAAAGTACTATTTGATGAAAATGGTAGTAAAATACTAAAGATGGTATCACCATAGCTAAAGGAGTTAGGAAAAATAACATATCGTCATGAAAATAGATAAAACTTCTAATGACAAACTTTGCCTTACAACGTTAGATGATAGCTCATCTCTTTGGCATAGACGCTTAGGTCACGCTAATATGAGACTTATACAAAACCTATCTTCAAAAGAGCTAGTTAGGAATTTACCAAAACTAAAATATGACCAACACTTTTGCGACGCTTGCAAAATTGGTAAACAAACCCATAGTAGTCATAAATCTAAAAATATGGTGTCCACATCTAAGTGTCTAGAATTATTCCATATGGACTTGTTTGGTCCATCCGCTATAAGAACCTACAGAGGCAACCTTTACACTTTGGTCATAGTAGATGATTACTCAAGGTTTACTTGGACGTTGTTTTTGAAAACTAAAAATGAAGCTTTTGATAAATTTGAAATTCTTAGCAAGAAAATTCAAAATCAACTAGGCGTTAAAATTGTGTCGATCCGAACGGAACATGGTCGTGAATTTGACAACGAAACTCAATTTGGAAACTTTTGTGATACAAATGGTTTAACACATAACTTTTCGGCTCCACGAACACCTCAATCAAATGGAGTAGTAGAACGTAAAAATAGAACAATTCAAGAAATGAGTAGAACAATGCTTAATGAACAAAACATTCCTCAAAAGTTTTGGTGTAACGCGGTTGACACTTCTACATATATTTTAAATAGAGTCTTAATCCGTCCTTTCCTAAACAAAACACCATATGAGCTTTATAAAGGTAAAAGCCAACTTTAGGATATTTTAGAGTTTTGGTTGTAAATGCTTCATTCTTAATACTAAAGATTATCTCACCAAGTTTGACCCAAAGTCTTATGAAGGTGTATTTCTTGGTTATTCTCAAACTAGTAAAGCTTACATTGTCCTAAACAAAGAAACAATGATAGTCGAGGAATCGTTGAACATAACATTCGACGAAAGTCCACCTCCCTCTAAGACATCACCTTTGGTAGATGATGACTTAGTTGAAAGTCAAATGATAAAAAGTCAAGAAATAATTAATAATAACAAGGAAGATGAACCATTAAATAAAGAGATTGTAACATCAAAGAATCTAAAAGTCATCCTTTAGAAAAGGTCATAGGACAACTTAATCAAAGAACCTTAAGATCACAAGCCGAAAATCAAAGTAACTATTTTTGTTTTGTATCCACCATTGAACCGAAAAACATAAATGAAGCAATAAAAGATGAATCATGGGTAATTGCCATGCAAGAAGATTTAAACCAATTCGTTAGAAATGATGTTTGGAAATTAGTTCCAAAACCCAAAGATCAAACTATAATTGGAACGAAATGGGTTTTTCGAAATAAAATGGATGAAAATGATATAGTATCTAGAAACAAAGTTAGGCTTGTTGCACAAGGTTATAATCAACAAGAGGGGATTGATTATGATAAAACTTATGCACCAGTAGCTAGACTCGAATCTATTAGAATATTACTTGCTTATGCATGTGCTTATGACTTTAAATTATTTCAAATGGATGTTAAAAGTGCATTTCTTAATGGGTTTATTAACGAAGAAGTGTATGTTGCTCAACCTCCCGGTTTTACCGACTTTGAGAAACCACATCATGTCTTCAAACTCAAGAAAGCATTATACGGTCTTAAGCAAGCACCAAAAGCTTGGTACGACCGACTTAAGACTTTTCTTATTGATAACAGATACACTATGGGATTAGTAGATAATACTCTTTTACCAAGAAAAAGGAGTCACATATTATCATTGTTCAAATATACGTTGATGACATCATATTTGGATCAACTTGTCAAGAGCTATGCGATGATTTCTCTAAAATCATGCACGACGAGTTTGAAATGAGTATGATGGGTGAATTAAATTTCTTTCTAGGACTCCAAATTAAACAACTAGAAGATGGCATATATTTTAACCAATCTAAATATATAAAAGACATGCTTAAGAAATTTGGTTTTGAAGATTCCAAACCAACTAAGACACTCATGTCCTCGGACACTAAACTCACCAAGGACGAGGAAGGTGAATCCGTAGATAACACTAAATATAGAGGAATGATTGGTAGCCTACTCTATCTTACGGCTAGTAGACCCGACATTATGTTTAGTGTTTGTCTATGTGCTCGCTTTCAAGAAAACCCAAAGGCATCACACTTAGAAGCCTTAAAAGGATTTTAGATACATTAAGGGAATAACGTGTTTAGGATTATGGTATCCCAAAGGAACGGTGTCGAAACCATAGTGTATGCCGACTCGGATCATGCGGTGACTATGTCGATAGAAAAAGTACAAGTGGTATTTGCACTTTTGTTGGACATTGTCTCACCTCATGGTTTGCAAAGAAGCAAACGGCTTTAGCCATCTCAACCATCAAGCCGAGTACGTCTCACCGGAAAAGCATGTCAACAAGCTCTTTGGATGAAGCAAGCTCTCGTGAATTACTAATTCATCTCAACGATATTGTTATACTTTGCGACAACAAAGGAGCCATCGATCTTAGCAAGAATCCCGTTCAACATGCTCGTACAAAGCATATTGAAATCCGTCATCACTTTCTTCGCGACAATGTCCAAAAAAGAAACATCTCAATCGAGAGAGTATCCTCCGAAGACAACATTGCCGACATCTTAACTAAGACTCTTAAACGAGAACCTTTTAATCTCCTTAGACTTGGTTTAGGGTTAATGGAACTAAACATGTAGGATAAACATAGCCCAAAACATTAGAATATGTAGAAAACTAGAAGGGGGGGGGGTTGAATAGTTTTACCAATTTAAAACATTCTTTTAAATATTTAGATCGACTTATGTCAATCTATTTGGTTGTTTATGTTGGACGTTGATAGATAGATATATAAGCGTGTAATGAAAGATAAAGATTAAGCACATCACCACGACACAAGTATTTATAGTGGTTCGGCTACAAGGACACCTTCCTTTCCCTACTCCACTCCCCGAGTCACCTACTCGAGAGTTCGTAAGCACTACACCAACTCCTTATGGCGGAGAAGCCTTCACAACGTCCCTTAACCTTTTTTCCGGTACAAAGCTAAATACTGAGTTCCTTCACACCAAGGCGAACCACACCTAACACAACGTCGCCTACCCTTTATACGGTGCTAGGCTAACCACCGAGTTCTTTCACACCAAGGAGAACTAATTCTATCACAATGTCGCCTACCCTTTATAATGTACTAGGCTAAGCACCTAGTTCCATTACTATGGAGGAACTACTACCTTTCACAACACAACACCTAATATCAAGGAGATCCACTCCTTGTTACAACATCATCAAGGATATTACCATCCTTGGAAATAAACAAATACTTATATGTATAACGATGCACCTCATCGATTATACGACCTAGGCATTCTTCCCAAATGCGACTTGATTTGATTCTTCGGCATCATTCACTAATGACTTTGACACAACGCTTGGCACCCTTCACTAATGCCTTCGTCTTGACACCTTTAGCATTCTTCACTAATGCTTTGACACGGATGATGAGCACCTTTCACTAAGGTTTTCATCTTGACACTTTCGGCATTCTTCACTAATGCCTTCAACCCAACATCTATGGAGAAAGGAAGAACTATCAACAAGAGAACCTTAGTTGTCTTGATGATGACAAATCATGGCAACTCATGGACTTGAGCTTGCTCGTCTTGAAGAAGTGGTAATATTGCCTTTAAGAGGAACCTAGAAGATCACACAAAAACAAAAGACAAACTACATAGATCACTTAGATCTGAGGTTAGAGAGTTATAATATTTGGGGGAAGTATGTGTGTAAAGTGATGAGTAGAAAGAAAGAAATGGCTCTCTATTTATAGAGAAAATTCTCTACTGTTCCCCGGATCCCTACCAGAAGGGATCCGGCTAGCACAAAGCCAGGGATCCGTGGAACGTTCCTCTTTGCCCATGGGTATTTTTGGTTATGGGTCATGGGTCATGGGTTATGGGTTGATCCATGGTTTTCTTTCTTGATACAATGTATCTTGAGGATACAATGAACTTGGTTAAGTGGTATATATAAAACCATGGGTTATGGGTCAATACCATTTGCTAGTTTTTACCCATTTTAGTATATACTTGTTTTTACCCATTTTAGTATACTGAGTTTAAGTATATGCTAACCTAATATGTAAACACTAGTTGTTGTACATATGTATCTAAATCATAAAATCACTTATACTTGTTTTAGTGTTTTATGTGAAAACGTAAGTGTGTTAGGAAACTATTAACTCAAACTATTTACGTATTCTATTTGTTTCGTTAAAATGATTTTATGTTTGTTATCGACAAAACATTAGAAGATCGTAAAATATAAATAAACATTTTTACGGCTTATTTGTATTAACAATCTCCCCCTTTTTGTTGATGACAAAACATAAAATTATTTTAAGGAAAAGCTAAAATTCGTAAAAGTTTGAATTTGTAGTTTTTACTTTCTTCTCCCCCTTTCTGTCGAAACAAAAAGTGTTAAAAGAAACTAACACAATTTTTATAAAAAGAGAATATGTAAAAATATAAAGAGAGCAAGTGACGGAAATGGTACTCGTCTTAACTCCCCCTTGACGAGTCCATCCCTTTGAAAGGGCGTCAAGGACATGACGTAAAATAAACTAATTGTGTTTGCAATTATGTTTGCAAATGGTTCGTCTAAGTGAAGAAAACGTGCTCCCCCTTGAAGATTGCAAAGTTGCAATGAGGTGTCATGAAGTATAGTTCAAAATCGGATTAAGTTGCAAATGTTTTTGCAATTTCGTTTGACACAAAGCTCCCCCTAGCTTTATGGTGTCAAAATCTTTATGTGTTACTTTGAAAATCTACAAAGTAAAGGTTAGAAAACAAGAGTATAGTGCATGATTTCCTGCAAATAAACTCAAGTTAGTAGAAATTTTGTGCTTCTGATCCACGGATCCCACGGTTCCCTTCTTGAAGGGATCCGGCTAGGCATTTTTGAGGGATCCAGCTATCTGGTGACAGTTTCTTCAGCAGTGAAGATGTGTCAAACAATGCTAATGAGGAGATAATATATGTGTGCAATAAAACGCACAACGCACAAAATAATCATAGCATATAAATGTTCATTCAATAAAACAAGAGATAACCAAACAAATCTCTAAAACTAAGAGAATGAACTGGGACATACAAGTACCACTAAATACTAACTAGTTACTAGACTTAAAACGCTACAATGTGCTTGAGTCTAGGGATGAGTGGATTTGTTGATTTGATTCAACTTTGCAAGAAGATGATTAAACACGAAATGTATCTCATTTCGTGCTTCTTGAACAAGTCCTTGAGTGTTTAGACAATTTGGACAATTATTGTCTTGGTTTGGACTTTGAGGGAAATGGATATTTTGAGGAGGCTCTATGTGTGATTGTGGGTCTTCATTTTGAGAAGTAGGAAGAAGTTCTAAAAATGAGGGTGGTAATGGAACTTCTTCCATATGATCAAGGTTGTTCCTTGTCTCCCATGATGGACTAGTTGGTGTTGTTGGTGGTTCCCTATTCAATGAAAAGGTTGGTGAATGGGAGGTTCTTGGTGGTGAATGATCTAATGAGTAGATGTTTGGGTGAGGGAGAGGCTCATTCAAGGAGTGTAGTCCATGCTTAATGAATGAGGGTTGTGATGGCTTGCTAGAACTAGTCAAGTTTGGTTTTGAACTCGATGATACTTTGTCTAGTCCGAAAGGTTTGATGCTAATCCTTGCGGTTCTCTTAGCCTTTGTTGGATGAGTTTGATGAGATGGGGTTCTAGTATCATTATCTCTAATAGGGGATGTTTCGGTGGAAGAGATTTCATGGATCATTTGACCCTTTCTTTTGGATGATCCTAAGGTTGAGGAGTTGTTGCTAAGAGCCTTAGTCATGGTGATGATGATGCTAATGTGAGCTTCTAATTGCTGATTTTTGAAAGGTAAGTGAGGATGGTGCCTTAAACTTAAGGTTGTTTGGTTTATAAAGGATAATTTGAGTTAGGAAATTAAATTCTTGGCCATTTAGAAGACTAAGCATGCTCTTAAGGTTTTGATCAGCTCTAAGAGGATAATTAATGAATGCTAAAAGTGGTTAGAGAACCAAAAGGTGAATTAAATTTGAATATGGAAGCTGATTGAGGCTTTATGCAGATACGGATCCCGCGGATCCCTCTCAGCAGGGATCCGTCTGGTTAAAGACCATGGATCCGGCTATCAGACAGGTTTTAGGTGGAATCATTATGATTTTGTAAGGTTTATTATTAATGGATTTCAAGGTTTTGACTTAATTTTGAAGTCTTTAGCTGTTGGATATCTCAAATCCTCAACCATAACAAGTTATGACGCTTAATGATGGTTTTGGGCAAGAAAATTGACCTTTGGTAGTCTAACTATATGTTTGACAAGGATTCCATTTAGTCTGATATGGAGAAATAGTGATAACTAGTCCTAGAAGTCAGATGATGTCCTAAGAGTAATTTACTAAAATCTTTAAAAATAAAAAGAAATGAAAAACTAATTTTTGAGCCTAATTTTGAGTCAAAGATAATTGAGATCAATTTGCTAAAATTGAAGGATAGACCAAACTAAGTGCTATCAGACGTGATAGATAATGTGTGAGTGTTGGAGCGGAATTATGGTGAGTTTTGACTAGTTGATAAATCAAAAATACTTCGAAAATATATCCTAGATAAGCCATGGATGAGAGTGAGGTTTTCAACTATTTGAGGAATGACTTAGTTGGCTCTAGTATCTTATGTTTGACTTGTGTGAGGTGATCTAGTAGACTATTTTGATGTAGGCAAATCTGTATTACTTATCAGATGCCACGGATCCCGCGATTCCCTTATGGGAGGGATTCGGCTAGTTCAAATGCTGGGATCCGCCAACTGCAGATCAGAGAGCTTTCAGGAAATGTGCAACTTTGCACTTTTATAGGAAATGCTTTTCCTAGTTGTTTCCATGGGGACAAAATGCAAGAACACAACTAATATAATGTGTATCAAAGTAGGAAGAGCTAAAATTCCTAGAATGAGTAACGACGACCACTCAAGGGGTCGTAAAATCTCATTTTCCAAATACCTAAGTTAGGATTGATTAGTGCCAAGATATGGCGATACCTACCTACTATGAACATAGTTTAAAGTGTTACAAGCCATTGTTTGAAATTGTTCATCATACATTTGGGTCCTAAGACCTTACCTCTCTTCTCCTTCCCATCTTCACCCATCCTCCACTCTACCTCTTTTCTTAAAGAAGTTGGCAAAGCACTTGAAGATTCCCTTGGTTTGTTGCCATTCGGGTGATGCACCAGAACATCCAAAGAATTGGTTGATATACTCCAAAGGGTCTAGTTCGGTATTTCCGAGTGGGTTGCTACTTCCTTCACCTTATCTTGGTCTCTCCCTTTCTTCCGAGGAATCCGTGGGTGGGTGAGGCCTCTTGCCATCTACCATAAACCTTGTGGTTCTTCCCTCGGTCAATGGTACCATAACCTTGTTGCAAAAGCTATGGTCATAGGTTTGTGGAGAAGGATCTAATGCGAAGATGAATTTAGCAAGATGGGTTAGGAGCATTGCATACGGGAGCACCATCTTGTCCATGCTTTTTACACTTGCCATTCTCTTGACCATGTAGTAAGCAAGGTTAAACCGAGTATTGGTCACTAGGCAATAGATCATGAAGCTTAGACATGCGTTGGGGTGATCCTTGTTTCCTACTAGGCACACCACATTCTCTCTTATCACATCTTCCCATTTCCTATACAATCCATACATTTCCGAAAGCTCCATTTGAAAAGGATCCCAATAGATCACTTTTGAATTCCTTGTGACTCTTGATGGTGATGCTCTTGGCATGAACACGGTGTCCCTCACCGTGGTTGCTTTTGGGATCAAGGTGTTGTAGATATCATGATTATCAACCATTGTGTGTAGTTGTTCCAAAGACCATTCATTGGAGTACATACAAACGCCTTGATATGGAACCCCTATAATTCTTCCAAACTCTGTAAGTGAAAGACTAAACTGTCTCTCATTGATGGTGAATACAATTGAGATGGACACATCATCATTTCTAATTATACCCATTGTCTTGTAGAACTCAAGCACAAAGACCGGACAAATTTGCTCGTTTATATCCAATAAAAAATCAAACCCAATAGTTCCAAATACTTCCCTTATGTTGGTATTTGCAAGAAATGATGGATCAACAACTCTACCTTCATGAAAGAGTCTCCTTTCAAGCAACTTAAAGGCTTTCCTATCGTCCGGACTTAATCCATTTTTCCTATGGTACATGGGTATGTAGTGAGCGGTGTCTTGGTAATCTTGTTGCTTGTTTCTTGGCATGATGTTCCTAAATAATACAACCACAATGTGGTGTTAATTGTGAATAGTAGCCTAGAGGGTTTGATCACAATTTTGCTCTCATCATCTTTGTTGAGTTCAAGAAATGTGTTTAATTTGTATTAACAATGTTAATTCTTTGATTTAGATTATCTTAGAAAACAATGTGGTGACAAATTATGATAAACCCATTTGAACCCAACTCTTAAAGATGAAGAAATTGTAATCTTTAGAAATCAAGAAATTAAATTAACAATGTAGTGAAGATAGTACTTACACAAGTGATTGTTAAATTTGAGAGGAATGATCAAATTGCTCCTATGAACAGTACTTGAGTTTTTGTTCGTGAGTCTTTGAGGTGGGTATAATTGTGGAACATCCACAGTGATCATTCTTTAGCTTATACTATCTTCTGTTGCATGGATCCTACGGATCCCTCTCATTTGGGATCCGGCTAGTATAAACGGAGGGATCCGGCATGACAGCAAAAGTCAGCTAAAAAATTGTCACAATTCTCATTTTCCGGTCATTTCTCATATTCCATATTCATCATTTCATAACGATTCGTACATGGTTTTGCACTTTTCATTAAACGTTATTTTTCTTATTAAATAAACGTTATCGCGTGAGTTATTATTTTGAGCATTTAATCCATTACTTTCAAAAATGATCCCGACATATTTTTATACTTACATTTAGTTATAAAAACAATATTTTGAGTTTACCCAGTGTTTTAAATTTATTTGGTATATAAATTGTTAAATTTATATTATTACGACGGTTTTCTTAAAAACTACACAATTATTATTATTTCACTCAAATTTTGCAAGAAATGTATTTTTATAAATTTTATGATCTAAATATATTTTATCTTGAACCGTGAAAATTTATTTTTATTTAACGCTACCTTAAATATTCAAATGTGTATACAACTTACTAATCTTATTTAATAATACTACAAGTTACAACTTGTATTTATATAACTTACATCTACTTTACTTACATATTTTTATACATGATAACAAATGAAATAAATAAATACATGAATGAGCTAGACAAGATCCATCAATTCTACTTAAATTGTGGATCTTGTCTTGCTATCAAGTAGTAGTACCTATAATCTTTAATTCATTAACACATAGAGACTTTCCTAGTGTGAAGTCAAGTTTCTTTTCCTCTCTTCTTATCACCAAAATTCGTCCACCATAGAAGATCAAGAGAAAGTTCATCAAAAATTTTCTTGTCAAGTTCTACAATCTAGTAACACTCTTTGTTTAGGTTTTGAAATAAAAACCTAGGGTGTTTAGGATAATCCTTGGTTCACTAAACCTCATCAAGCAATTTGTAAGCATAAAACTTCATCTCTTACTTTTTCATATATATTTTTCATACATTTCATGAAGTCCATATGATCATATTTGCTCAAGTTGTAGTTTTTATTCATGTTTATCAAATGTTATCACCCATATGTGTCCTATTAATTTTTATAACAAGTATGTACTAGTTAGAAGTTTATAAAAATGATAAGTTTGAAAAATGGATCACCAAAGTCTAGTTGTGGTTTTTGGAGGAAATGGTTATATAAATTTTATACATGTTTATTTAAGTTTGGATATATATTTTTTTAGCCTTATAATGAATATTTATTTTGGTTATGATCAAATGAAGTTGTTTTACTAATAGGGTTGGTGATGAGTAGATAAAGAGAATATTGTGGTGTTGTTTGAGTTAAAATGATTAGAGAAAAATGGTAATTTTAAAATGGGCGCGGAAGCGCTGTCGAAATTTATAATTTTTCCGAAAAGTTAGTCATTTTTATAAGTTTTATTAAAGTTTTAGAAAATAGATTTTTAGTTATGAACGTGGCCTTTTGAACGGACTAAAACGGAGTTATAACGAAAAATATACGTGGTTTCCAAGTTACGATTTAAAACTACCATTTTCGGAAAATATTCATGCAGTCCGAATTTTAACTGACCCAAACAGTGACCTTAAAATTTCGTGAAGTCTCCGAAGTTTAAAATATATTAGTACTCTTCATTACCTTCGCGTGGATATAAAGAACTTGAAAACGGACTTAAAGCGAGTGATTTATGGTTAACCGAACTTTGAGTCAAAAACGTCTTTGAAAACACTATTCACAGCTTTAGTAAGCTGTCGATTTTAATCAAGGTTTTTGAGGGCCTAAACGGACGTTTGGGGAAACGGACCTTAAAACGCAGTTAGTTTTCCTATGTATATATATTGCGTCAAGTCCGACGTGGCGATTTTTCAATTACTAAAACCGTTACATAGTTTTGACTATATTTTCACCATTAGCTCAAAAGTATTTATTTTCGACATGAAACCGTCACGCATTCAAGTAACAATATTTTTATATAACTAGTTTTCAAGTAGCATATTGGGTGATACGTTTTCAAATCATGCATTCACGACAACATATCATAACTCGAGTCATAACATTCATTTTAGGTCGCGGATAGTTTCGGGCCTCACTTTCGTGCATTTCATTTTGTTAGCATATCAATCACACCGGTGAGTTTCATAACCTCTACTTTTATACATTTTCAATTACTTTTGGGGGAGGTACATGCTCAAACTATTTTCATTTACTTTCACAAATATTCTAAACTTTGACATACTATCGTGAGTTCATACCCGCTTTTACTCGTTTAAATTCTACAAACTATTTGGGGCTAGATATATGCTTATTTATCCAAACATTTAAACTCTTTTGCCAAACAACTTTACCTATACTTTAGACTTGATTGCGTTTTATACTTGATTGGGTTACACTTGTTTCACTATTGCGAATGCTCAAGTTATTTATACAAATGTGTTACACTATACTTCTTATACACTTTGGACATTGTGTGTTTATTGCGATATGTGCCTTAATGTGTTAAACAAGTTTTCAATTATGCATCAACATTCAAACTTTAGCAACTGGTTAACTCCTGCGGGAGCCGGCAGAGAGGTATTGATAGTACTATCGGGCTGACGCCCCCACCCTTGTGTCCTTGATTGACGTGACCTTGGGTGAATATAATCTGTATTCAAGTTATTCAAGGCAATAACAACAAACAAGTTAGACTCGTCGTGAGGTTCGATTATGTGATTCTTTGCATTAAGTTTATGTATATATCGTATGCACCTATGTCCTACTTACAAACAAGATTGACAATTCCATATTTTGGCAATGGATTGTAAACACACAGTTGCAAGTTTTGTATGGGCGGAACTTGAACCGAGTGGATTTGCAAGGCCTTTCTTTGCATCAACATTTCTTATAGACTTTTTCAATTCATTTTCAACAAACTTATGAACTCACCAACCATTGTGTTGACACTTTTTAGCATGTTTATCTAAGGTTTTAGGTGATAGCATTTCATGGAGCTTTTGGGTCGCATGGCATACATTGGAGTCTTGTGCTTTTAACAGTTACCATTCGACATGTTTTGTAAACTCTTTGTGTATTATCAAACTTTGGGATTGCTTTTGTGTTGTAAACTTTAACTTATTTATCGAATGGTAAACTTTTCAAAACGTCTCATTATAGAGGTCGTTTTCTGTATCCATACTTTGTGCTATGACGTTATACCCCAATGACACTATCGTTCCTCTGCGAGATTTTGGGGTGTGACAGATTGGTACGAGCCTTGGTTATAGAGAACTAGGTTGCATTTTAGTTCCTAGACTATAACCGCTCTCACGTCGATCCTTCGCTTCCTATTGCCTTACTCACTTTTCGCATGCATATGTTTTCTTAAGTATTCCTTCTAGAACCACCTCATTAGATAAAGTAGTTTCCTTGTACCAATAGGGAGTCCCAAAATCTAGTTGGGTCATCAAAGATATGGAGCTCAGAATGAGCACTTATCTAACTTGATCTCGTGATGAGTTCTTGTTTGATGAGATGCGAGATCGAGCTAAATAAGTGTTACTATAAAGCTGGATAGATTTGATGATTTTGCCCGAGGATGGGAGTTCTCTTGAGGATATTTGGGAACTGCTGGAGACTAAACCTCATTGTGACTTTAGCACCTAACGGAATTTCCTATACACCAAGTGCGACTCTTCCTAGATACTTACCCTAAATCCCTCCTTCACCGTTTAGAATCGGATGATAGACTGGCTATCTACTTAAGTAATACCAATCGCCGAGACATGTATGCTTGGTGGTATGCACACGTGTGGAATGAAGCAATTATAATTATGGTGGCCAACATAATTATAAATGCGTCACAACTCACGCGACATATGCGACCACGCATACGTGATCGATGGACACCTTAGGAACCAATTTGTGGCGTGGTATTATGTTTGAGGACGTTAAGTATAGACATTGGGAATTCAACGGTTCTTTCCTTGCAGAGATCATGGCACCAAAGAGGGTAACACGCAGATCGGCCGAGGTGGTGCGGCGGGGTGGAATGACAGGGCGTGGAGGTAGAGAAGGCGGTAACGACATGGGTAACATCGACAACAACATCAAGGAAACCCGATTTTGCCGCCATCATCGCTCAACAACTTCAAATCTTACTTCCCACCATTGTTACACAAGTTGGAAATCATATGAATAACACGGAAACCACGGAAACGGAACGATCTGGCGACACCAACAATGTAGTCATAAAGCAACAACAACAACAACAACAACAACAACAATGTAATTGGATGCACATATAAGGAATTTTCGCATGCAAACCTGTGGAGTTTGATGGTATAGGAGGTGCTGGCGATACTCGATGGGTTGAGAAGACAGAGTCGATGAATCGACATCGACAATTGTGCCACACATCGTAGGGTGAAGTATGCTTGCTTGTTTGCTATCGTGGAAGGCATTGACATGGTGGAACACACAGCTACTGAGCTAGGCGCGGAAGCGGCTATAGGCATGACATGGGACGAATTTAAGGCGTTATTGAAAGAAAGTCTTGCCGGACAATGAAATGCGAAACTAGAGGATGAATTTTATCACCACTCCATGATAGGGTGGTCACGCACCTACACCGATCGATTCCATGAATTAGCCGGACTAGTTCCTCATATGGTTACCCCGAATCCAAGAGAATCTCGAGGTACATATATGGTCTTGTCCCCAAACCGTGGAACTGTGAAAACAACCGAGCCGTCTACAATACAAAGTGCGAGCATCGAGGCGGGAACCACGACGGACGAGATGGTTAGAAATGGTACGTTGAAGAGCGTTGATAAGAGGAAGGAAGCAAGTGGGTCGAATAAGCGGATGGACGTGGTAGCAGACAACAAAAGGGCAAGAGTTTTTGTGGCAACTGCATCGAACAAAGAGAGTATGCGGGCACATCCCAAATGTGCTAAATGTGCTTATCATCACCCGAAGACCAAGCCACGCCATTGTGTACAAATTGCAATCGATACGGCCATTTTAAGGAGCAGTAAAAGGAATAATCAAAGGACTTGCTTTGAATGTAACACCGAATCACATCCGGAAAAATTGTCCTCGCTTGAATAAGCCGATACAAGCTCATCTAGCTATGGCAATTGAAGGAAATAACCCAACCACGTACTCAATATTAGTCCACCTCGGTCGAGCATTCTATATAGGGACCGAGGAAGCCCGCAATGCGTAACTGGTATGTTTTTCTTAGACCATTAAGTGATCCACCGTATTATTCAGATTTAGTGAGTCTCCTTAGATAAGAAACCTAGACGCGTAAGTTTTGGCATAAGCACTTTGACCATACATTCTGATTTCTCTAAACCTTAGGGTAGAACCTTATGTATCATCGATTGAATCGCGAGGACGCGATTCTTCTATCAGGGGAAGAATGTCACAATTCTCATTTTCCGGTCATTTCTCATATTCCATATTCATCATTTCATAACGATTCGTACATGGTTTTGCACTTTTCATTAAACGTTATTTTTCTTATTAAATAAACGTTATCGCGTGAGTTATTATTTTGAGCATTTAATCCATTACTTTCAAAAATGATCCCGACATATTTTTATACTTACATTTAGTTATAAAAACAATATTTTGAGTTTACCCAGTGTTTTAAATTTATTTGGTATATAAATTGTTAAATTTATATTATTACGACGGTTTTCTTAAAACTACACAATTATTATTATTTCACTCAAATTTTGCAAGAAATGTATTTTATAAATTTTATGATCTAAATATATTTTATCTTGAACCGTGAAAATTTATTTTTATTTAACGCTACCTTAAATATTCAAATGTGTATACAACTTACTAATCTTATTTAATAATACTACAAGTTACAACTTGTATTTATATAACTTACATCTACTTTACTTACATATTTTTATACATGATAACAAAATGAAATAAATAAATACATGAATGAGCTAGACAAGATCCATCAATTCTACTTAAATTGTGGATCTTGTCTTGCTATCAAGTAGTAGTACCTATAATCTTTAATTCATTAACACATAGAGACTTTCCTAGTGTGAAGTCAAGTTTCTTTTCCTCTCTTCTTATCACCAAAATTCGTCCACCATAGAAGATCAAGAGAAAGTTCATCAAAAATTTTCTTGTCAAGTTCTACAATCTAGTAACACTCTTTGTTTAGGTTTTGAAATAAAAACCTAGGGTGTTTAGGATAATCCTTGGTTCACTAAACCTCATCAAGCAATTTGTAAGCATAAAACTTCATCTCTTACTTTTTCATATATATTTTTCATACATTTCATGAAGTCCATATGATCATATTTGCTCAAGTTGTAGTTTTTATTCATGTTTATCAAATGTTATCACCCATATGTGTCCTATTAATTTTTATAACAAGTATGTACTAGTTAGAAGTTTATAAAAATGATAAGTTTGAAAAATGGATCACCAAAGTCTAGTTGTGGTTTTTGGAGGAAATGGTTATATAAATTTTATACATGTTTATTTAAGTTTGGATATATATTTTTAGCCTTATAATGAATATTTATTTTGGTTATGATCAAATGAAGTTGTTTTACTAATAGGGTTGGTGATGAGTAGATTAAGAGAATATTGTGGTGTTGTTTGAGTTAAAATGATTAGAGAAAAATGGTAATTTTAAAATGGGCGAAGCGCTGCTTTAAATTTATAATTTTTCCGAAAAGTTAGTCATTTTATAAGTTTTATTAAAGTTTTAGAAAATAGATTTTTAGTTATGAACGTGGCCTTTTGAACGGACTAAAACGGAGTTATAACGAAAATATACGTGGTTTCAAGTTACGATTTAAAAACTACCATTTTCCGGAAAATATTCATGCAGTCCGAATTTTAACTGACCCAAACAGTGACCTTAAAATTTCTGTGAAGTCTCCAAGTTTAAAAATATATTAGTACTCTTCATTACCTTCGGCGGATATAAAGAACTTGAAAACGGACTTAAACGAGTGATTTATGGTTAACTGAACTTTGAGTCAAAACGTCTGAAAACACTATTCACAGCTTTAGTAAGCTGTCGATTTTAATCAAGGTTTTGAGGGCCTAAACGGACGTTTGGGGAAACGGACCTTAAAACGAGTTAGTTTTCCTATGTATATATATTTCGTCAAGTCCGACGTAAACTGATTTTTCAATTACTAAAACCGTTACATAGTTTTGACTATATTTTCACCATTAGCTCAAAAGTATTTATTTTCGACATGAAACCGTCACGCATTCAAGTAACAATATTTTTATATAACTAGTTTTCAAGTAGCATATTGGGTGATACGTTTTCAAATCATGCATTCACGACAACATATCATAACTCGAGTCATAACATTCATTTTAGGTCGCGGATAGTTTCGGGCCTCACTTTCGTGCATTTCATTTTGTTAGCATATCAATCACACCAGGTGAGTTTCATAACCCCTACTTTTATACATTTTCAATTACTTTTGGGGGAGGTACATGCTCAAACTATTTTCATTTACTTTCACAAATATTCTAAACTTTGACATACTACTGTGAGTTCATACCCGCTTTTACTCGTTTAAATTCTACAAACTATTTGGGCGAGATATATGCTTATTTATCCAAACATTTAAACTCTTTTGCCAAACAACTTTACCTATACTTTAGACTTGATTATGCTTTTATACTTGATTGGGTTACACTTGTTTCACTATTGCGAATGCTCAAGTTATTTATACAAATGTGTTACACTATACTTTATACACTTTGGACATTGTGTGTTTATTGCGATATGTGCCTTAATGTGTTAAACAAGTTTTCAATTATGCATCAACATTCAAACTTTAGCAATCTGGTTAACTCCTGGGGAGCCGGCAGAGAGGTATTGATAGTACTATCGGTGACGCCCCACCCTTGTGTCCTTGATTGACGTGACCTTGGGTGAATATAATCAGTATTCAAGTTATTCAAGGCAATAACAACAAACAAGTTAGACTCGTCGTGAGGTTCAGCTTATCGTGATTCTTTGCATTAAGTTTATGTATATATCGTATGCACCTATGTCCTACTTACAAACAAGATTGACAATTCCATATTTTGGCAATGGATTGTAAACACACAGTTGCAAGTTTTGTATGGTGAACTTGAACCGAGTGGATTTGCAAGGCCTTTCTTCGCATCAACATTTCTTATAGACTTTTCAATTCATTTTCAACAAACTTATGAACTCACCAACCATTGTGTTGACACTTTTTAGCATGTTTATCTCGGGTTTTAGGTGATAGCATTTCATGGAGCTTTTGGGTCGCATGGCATACATTGGAGTCTTGTGCTTTTAACAGTTACCATTCGACATGTTTTGTAAACTCTTTGTGTATTATCAAACTTTGGGATTGCTTTTGTGTTGTAAACTTTAACTTATTTATCGAATGGTAAACTTTTCAAAACGTCTCATTATAGAGGTCGTTTTCTGTATCCATACTTTGTGCTATGACGTTATACCCCAATGACACTATCGTTCCGCTGCGAGATTTTGGGGGTGTGACAAAAATTCCTTGATAATTTTGGTTTGGGAGTTCTAAAATGCCTAGTGTTTTGATGTTAAGGCTCTAAGAGTTGTGGTTTGAGGTTTTGAAGATTTAATACTATTCCTATTCGACGAGGTTCCCTTTTTAAGAATTAGTCATAATTCTTGGGAAGGTTTTCAAACATTATACTAAAATCCTATTTTATCATAATATAAGAAGTTTCACATGGATATTTATTGACATAGATGAAGTGTCAATAAATCCTTTGTGATGACTAATGATTGAGGTTATCGAATAACCAAGATATCATTATTACGAGTTGGTAATGTAGTCTATACAAATAAGTCGAAGAATACTATTTAGATGATGACTATAATATGAATAACTACTTGAACAATTACTGATAAATCATGCAACTAAGATTTTAGTAATAAAAATAAAGGTAAGTAATTAAAGATCATACCTTTGCTAAATATTCTTTTTAAGAAAAGAAGTATTTAGATGTTTTGTGATCTTCTTGGAATCTTCAGATTTATGTTGTAACAATACTAAACATTCTTTTTGCGAAAAGAAATATTTAGATAAATTCTTTATGATCTTCTTGGTAACTCCAAATCCAAGTATGGATAATGCTTGAAAAAAATGTTAGAGCATTCTATCATTGTCCGACAATAAACAATATAATGATTTTTAAAATATGACAAAAATAATCCTTCTTTGTAGTTTTCAAACATACATGGATCGTATCAAGTTTTTAAAGTACAACATACTCTAAGAAACTTGGTAACGAAGCTCTTATGCCAATTGTGGAAAACTAGAGGGGGGAGGGGTTGAATAGTTTTACCAATTTAAAACTTCCTTTTAAATATTTAGATCGACTTATGTCAATCTATTTGGTTGTTTATGTTGGACGTTGATAGATAGATATATAAACGTGTAATGAAAGATAAAGATTAAGAAGCACATCACCATGACACAAGTATTTATAGTGGTTCGGCTACAAGGACACCTTCCTTGCCCTACTCCACTCCCCGAGTCACCTACTCGAGAGTTCGTAAGCACTACACCAACTCCTTATGGCGGAGAAGCCTTCACAACGTCCCTTAACCTTTTTTCCGGTACAAAGCTAAATACCGAGTTCCTTCACACCAAGGCGAACCACACCTAACACAACGTCGCCTACCCTTTATACGGTGCTAGGCTAACCACCGAGTTCTTTCACACCAAGGAGAACTAATCCTATCACAACGTCGCCTACCCTTTATTAGGTACTAGGCTAAGCACCTAGTTCCATTACTATGGAGGAACTACTACCCTTCACAACACAACACCTAATATCAAGGAGATCCACTCCTTGTTACAACATCATCAAGGATATCACCATCCTTGGAAATAAACAAATACTTATATGTATAACGATGCACCTCATCGATTATACGAACTAGGCATTCTTCCCAAATGCGACTTGATTTGATTCTTCGGTATCCTTCACTAATGCCTTTGACACAACACTTGGCACCCTTCACTAATGCCTTCGTCTTGACACCATTAGCATTCTTCACTAATGCTTTGACACGGATGATGAGTACCTTTCACTAATGCTTTCATCTTGACACTTTCGGCATTCTTCACTAATGTCTTCAACCCAACATCTATGGAGAAAGGAAGAACTATCAACAAGAGAACCTTAGTTGTCTTGATGATGA
This sequence comes from Chrysanthemum lavandulifolium, assembly GCA_022545495.1. Taxonomy (NCBI): domain Eukaryota; kingdom Viridiplantae; phylum Streptophyta; class Magnoliopsida; order Asterales; family Asteraceae; genus Chrysanthemum; species Chrysanthemum lavandulifolium. The sequence goes on from CM040243.1 coordinate 118,589,898, forward strand.
CGAAGCATGGCAACTCATGGACTTGAGCTTGCTCGTCTTCAAGAAGTGGTGATCTTGCCTTTAAGAGGAACCTAGAATATCACACAAAAACAAAAGACAAACTACATAGATCACTTGGATATGAGGTTAGAGAGTTATAATATTTGGGGGAAGTATGTGTGTAAAGTGATGAGTAGAAAGAAAGAAATGGCTCTCTATTTATAGAGAAAATTCTCTACTGTTCCACGGATCCCACGGATCCCTACCACAATGGATCTGGCTAGCACAAAGCCAGGGATCCGTGGAACGCTCCTCTTTGCCCATGGGTATTTTTGGTTATGGGTCATGGATCATGGGTTATGGGTTGATCCATGGTTTTCTTTCTAGATACAATGTATCTTGAGGATACAATGAACTTGGTTAAGTGGTATATATAAAACCATGGGTTATGGGTCAATACCATTTGCTAGTTTTTACCCATTTTAGTATATACTTGTTTTTACCCATTTTAGTATACTTAGTTTAAGTATATGCCAACCTAATATGTAAACACTAGTTGTTGTACATATGTATCTAAATCATAAAATCACTTATACTTGTTTTAGTGTTTTATGTGAAAATGTAAGTGTGTTAGGAAACTATTAACTCAAACTATTTACGTATTCTATTTGTTTCGTTAAAATGATTTTACGTTTGTTACAGACAAAACATTAGAAGATCGTAAAATATAAATAAACGTTTTTACGGCTTATTTGTATTAACAGAATAGTCAAAACAAAACAATTTTGTTTTGTATCTGCTACTGTAGCCACGACACCAAACGACAACACGGACGGAACCAAAAGTTTGGTACCGTCGTGTCTACAGAAGCAAAACTACTACCTACAAAACATCTTCTTCCTCAAAACCCACTTTACTAAAACGTGTAAACATTAAACCAAGCTCATTATTGATACCTTCCCACTCACTAATCACTGGAGATAACATCATTGTAAGTATCCTAACCACATTTTATCTCTTAATTCTGAGTCTAGGATTCTTGTTTGTGCACAAAACCATTACAAATCATTACATGGGGTTTATGTATGCTTTTGTACTAAATATGAATTCAATTGGCAAATTGCATAACTAGTCATTGAAATTAGGTACTACATTATCATATTGCATAAACAAATCATGCTTCCAACTAATCAATAGATAATGACTATAAGGCCTTATTCAAATAACCAAACACCCCATGTCAAAAATTTTGAAAAGCTTCTCACTTGTAGGAAAACAATTTTTCATTGTTAATACAAATAGAAACGTTAGACTTTCATCACTTGCATGCTCTTGAATACTAAAGGTATTGCATAACTAATATGCATTCTCGGGTATATTCAAATGAAGCTACATTGAATTAGGAGCATTTGGGTTATCTTATGGTATTTTCCAAACACCCCACTAAAACCATTTTTATGCATAAAATGAGTCGAGATAACCGCAACTCCAAATCGTTTTCATATAGGCACACACTAGAACTGAAACGTTAAAGTTTATTCTCATTTTTAACATATTAATTCTTGCTCCTAGGAATAACCATGGTAGCCGCAAGATTCTATGATCATAAGGACACCCTTGGCTACATTCCCAAACATCACAAAACCAAAGGACTTTCCAAGGAACAAGTAGAAATCTTTAAGAGTCTAGAATCAAGGTATTTCCATGAGGGTAGAACCATTCACCCATCTTTCATTGAAAATACCAATCTCCGTGAAGAACTAGCCGCCATTCAATTCGATTGTCTTCTTGACATCGATGAACCAATTTGTCCTAGGTTTGTGTTAGAGTTTTATGCTAGTGTGACCGACTTTAGTGATGAAGATGATGATGAGTTTTGTCTTAGGTTTAAAATCAATCAAAACAACTACACCATCACCTTAACCAACTTTGCTCAATTGATAGGAATTCCAAACCGAGGGACATGTGTCTACTCGGATAAGTGGTCACTCACCATTCTTGATGCAATCAACGACCGCACTTCTCCCTACCAAACACCTCTAGCAAATAAGGATGTCATCCGTGAGCACTTATTTATCCCAAGGGGAGATACAACCCGAGTCACCCGAAAAGGAAAAGAAGTGAACCGAGATCCATATGGAATGGAGCTAAATGAACTTAAGCCCGAATTTAGGAAATGGGAAGAACTACTTAGAGCCAACGTCATTAGCACCGTAGGAAATAGGGATCACATCAATGCTTGTCTTTGCCATATGCTCTACAACTTGTCCACCCATCAACCATTCAATTTAGCCTACTACATTGCTAGGAGAATGATTGCTATTCTAAAACAAGGATCGGTTGCTCTCCCATACGGGATGCTTCTCACCCGTCTCTATAGATCCTTTGCACCAATTCCACCAAGCCCAAAAGGGATGCACCTTCACTATGAGCTCATCCCTCACATCTTTGTACCTTTGAGTGATGCACGAGTTGCTAAGACAAAAGGCAAGAGAGCAAAACCTCCAACTCCATCATCATCATCATCATCAAATAGCTCCGATGATGGTCTTCCAAACTCTCGCCTTCCACCTCATGAGTATTATGCATCTCTTCCCGAGATTGAGAATGAATCAGCGGAGTTCAAGCAAACCAAGGAGATGTTCAAGTGCCTTGGTAGAATGATGACCAAGATCTACAAGAAGTTGGATAAGTAAGAATCGTTTTAAGGAGCGTTTGGAACAATACATTATCTCAAATGTTTGATACAATTTGGTTGTTTTTATCTTGTAGGATGATAATATAACTTGAAACAATGATGTATGCTAACAATCTTATGCAGGGAGATAGCACAAGTATGCTATCAATTTTACCCATTTTCACTATAATGTGAAAATCACTTGGCCTTGCTCAAAATCTATGCTCCATTATGTTTGTACATGTGTTATTTACTTTTCCTAACTAGAAATGTTTAGTGTCACATGTTTTGAGAAAATTTTAGGTTTTGAAAAGTCCCGACACCTTAAAATGCACTCGTGAACTTTTCTCAGATCAGACGGATAAGACGGAACCAACGATTTGGTTCCGTCTGTTATAAGAAATGGTACCGCCAGACCAGACAGACGACTGAGACGGCACCCTTTTAGGGTCTCGTCTGTAAAATTTTGGTGTCGTGGATCCTCCGTAAGTTTCAATTTCGATTCTTTCGTCATTCCAAATTACCATCCATTGCTTGTAGGACAATCTTAACTAGTTTATACCCTTATTAGAACTAGTATAATTCACTTAGGCATATAAGAAATCCATTTCCACCAAAATTCAAAATTTGAAAAATTCACCCAAGGAGCCCTTTGGCATAAAGGAAGGAACCAAATTTTTGGTACCTTGAAACCGTGGGTAATCGATTGTTAGGAAATTCCACTCATTAGAACACATTTATTGCAAATCTTTGCTTCTTCACTCCATCTCTCTTGTATGGCTTGACTTGGGTGATATGACTAGCATTTAACCCACTTCCAAATCATTAGGAACCTTATCCCTTCTATGGTTTAACATTAAATCAAACACATTTCTCCATAATTTTTCACTTCTATAAATTGAGAGGTTTTACCATGATCATCCTCACACCTTCTTCATTCTTACCATCATCTTGCAAAGAAAAACACAAGTCAAAATGACAAAATCCTCTCCTTAACCTTGCAAGAAAACCGCTAGAATTAGCGTGAGGCCTTGTTGCTTCGTAAACTTGAGCTCCTCATCCGAGTCTTCTCCACTCACAATGTCATCCCCCATACGAGATGATACAAGCCTAACTTTAGCTACTCCTACTCAATCACCAATTGTGATCACCACTCCACCACCCCACAAAAACACCAACTTTACCACCACCGGCACCCATCCAAACATCCAAAACACCCTCACCACCAAAGTCTCCAACTCTCATTCCTTTGGAGTTATTTTCCACACCACCCACTTCTCCAAATCCTTTCTTGGAGGACTTGGAAGACTTGCCTCCGAGGCCAAATCATCCACCACCATTGCCATCCTTTGGCACAATTGAGCGGATTGCTCATGAGTCACCTAGGCCATCTTTTGACCCAAACGCCCCATTAGGGCCAAAACCTCTTCTCTTCCACCCCATTCACAAAGACATCCATGGTCCTTTGTATAGGGACCAACCACTCCCTAAAACAATGTCCCCTCACATAGAGGACATTGAGGAGTGCATGTGGGATGCTAATCCCACAAGAGAGGAGATTCAAGCGGAACTCCAACACCTCCACCAATTCAAAGGCATGGTGGATTCTCACCTAAGTGAGACTATGCAAATGCAAAATGCTTTGCTAGCCTCCATCATGACCACCCCAAACATCCCCACCAACACCAACACATCTACCATTCCACCACCACAACCTCACCAAACATACTACCCCCCTAGGCATGGTTGCTCAACTTGTGAGCAAACCGCCAAAACCATTGATCGGACCCGGGTTATGGTCCATGACTTCCAAGAGGAAATGAGGTTCATCCTCAATCACATCCTTGAGCGCCTCAACGCTCTTTCTCATCCACCATCTCATTAGAATGGTCATAGATTAGCATTTTTTTCTTTTCTTAGGATTATTTTTTCTTGTACTAAAACACATCATTGTGTTCTCTTTTCATGACTCTTATTCATGAAAAATTTTAACTAATGAATGGTGTTTTCTATATTGTTGGTGCCTTTACATAGTATTTGGAAATGCTTGTGAATGATCATTATTACTAACAATTTTTTTTTGTAGTTTTTTTTTTCACAATCCATGCATCTTCCCATTAAGTACCCAATTTAGGGGGAGCTTTGATCAAGGGGGAGATAATGGCTCGGGCTCATTACATTCCGCATCGCCTCTTCTTTTTGTTGAGACAAAAAGGGGGAGAAAATATAGAACTTGTTTACATTTGTTATATTTGACTTTTCTGAAAAAGTCAAACTGCATACATTGACTTTCTGAAAAATTCAAACATGATACTTCATTGGTAATACTTGACTTTTCTGAAAAAGTCAACTGCATATTTTGACTTTCTAAAAAAGTCAACATCATGCATCAACTAGTGAATACTTTGACTTTCTGAAAAAGTCAAACATCATACACTTGCATTATTATTTCCTTTTCAAGATCTAAAACTAATATTTTTATAACTCTTGCACAATCTTTGTATATTTTATAAAAATAAAATTTATATTTTGTCCTCAACAAAAAGGGGGATATTGTTAATACAAATATCGTCATTAAACGTTATTTATATTTTTGATCTTTACCTAAGTTTTGTTAACGACAAAAGTAAATTTAATTTTTATAGAGCTTAAAGCTTTGTCAAGTTTAATAGATATTAAAACAAGCTTTTTCAAACAAATATATTCATCATTTAAGCATTTACATTATGACAAATCATATCTTAATATGAGTCTAAACATAATGTATGATAGTAGTTTTTAGAATGTTTTAGTTTCTTAAAACTAAACATTACTTATGTATTTGAATATTTCTAAAATAGAAAACAACACATGACATCATGTGATGCATCATGGAAATCATTGGAAGATTTCATTAGATATTTTGTGTAGATTTGTACTCTTCATATCTTACACAATCTTACATAGATATTGTTGACTTTGGCAAGATCTTGATATCTTGTTCATCGGACCGGCGGCACCAAAATATATAACGGACGGAACCCTTTCAAGGGTCTCCGTCCGTGAGTGCTCGCCGATGGTTTTGGCTATAAATAGCAAAGCCAAACCAAGTAGTTTTTCATCCCTTTCTATCATACTCTCTTACATATCTTCTCTCTAACCTCTCTAACTCAGTTTCATATCATATTAGTGATCTCTTTTGTAGCAAAGAATATCAAGTCACATTCAAGCTTCAAACGAGAAGTTGGAAGTCTTGTTTGTTTAGTGTTGTATGATCTTGTGTTGATTCATACTTCATTGTTACATTAAACCATCATTGTGAGTGTGAGTGTGAGTGGTTAGTATTTTAGTCCTCAAAATACATTGTGTGTGGGAGTAGTTGTACCCTTGGAAAGAACTCGACATCTAGCTTAGTGTCGGAAATAGTGTAAGCGAAGTGTAAAGGTTTCTCCGCCGGTGAAAGGAGCTTGTTGACTAGTGAAGTTAAAACTCTCGAGTGTGAGACTCGGGAGTGGAGTAGGCAAGGAAAAGAGTCCTTGTAGACCGAACCACTATAAACAACTTGTTGTGGTTTGATCATTTCTTTCCTTATTTACTCTTTACATATTGCTTGCATATTTCATTAACATATCTAAGATCAATATCAATTGATCTTTCAATAAGTTTCAAAACAAAGTTTTTAATTGGTAAACTATTCAACCCCCTTCTAGTTTTCTACATCCTGTATTCGGATGCTAATTGTACTTCTGAAAAGCACAAGTATGAAACTTTCAAATGAGCAGGCACATATGCTTCTTCAGTTTCCAATTTTTATTGATCTTGAAATAAAGCCATCATCAATCGCACTTTCTTTATTGAGGGAGATTATGGAGCGCAAGGTTAATGTTCCCGAGATATTTGATCTTGCTAATCAAGTTGCAGAATTAATGGTAACAAGTACCAATGACTAAATATGCGAGAAATGTGGTCACATATTTCTAGAGTTTTTGCTCCATTATGACCTTAAAAGAAAGCGCAGGCAACAACATTTCAATTTCTTGGTTGCAAATCTTAGGTAACTTTAAGTTCCTGATAATATTTTTGGTATGTGTGACATTGATTTAGTTTATAATTTAATATATGCAATTTTTTATTTTGTTGTAGTTATGAGCATTCGACTGGAATAGAAGCTGTACTTAAATTACTCCATAAAATTATTAAGAAGTTTCAGCCACCTATTCTAAATGAGCTTTCAAACACTCTGATAACGTTTAAAATTAGCATGTTTTTAGTAGCGTTATTGTTAGTTTTGTGTATGATAATCGGTTATATTTACACATAATAGTTGCAAAAGTGCAAAAGAAGTGTATTTGTATGTGAATGTAGCCAGGTATCGTAAAAGGTGAAGAAATGCAGATTTCATGCACATTTGGATAATTCCCGAGGGAGAAAGATAAGTGAGGAAGCTCAAGGACTCAATGATTGGAAGCACAAGGATTTCTAAGTGTCTACATCAAATAAATATCAAGTTTCATCTTGGAAATCAGCATCAAAAGCAAAGAAAAAGGCACGAATCGAGAAAAGTCAAAGAAAGTCAAAATCTGTTGTACGGAAGGCTCCCAGCCGATCGGTCGGAGCCCACAACCGGATCGGCTGGGGAATGGATAAACACGCAACCGGATCGGCTGCATCGCAACCGATCCGGCTGGAGAACCTGCAGTTACATTTTTACTTATTTATTGATGCCTTAACTTCTATTAATCATGAGAGTCCGATCATTTCCAGTTACTAACTTATTGAGGACGTTTTTGGCTTGATAGTAAAGGGTTCCTAGCTATATAATGCACCTAGACTTAGTAGTTTAGTGTGACACATCCAAAAGAGTAATAGTTTACACCAAAGCTATTAACAACCCATATTATTTATCCCAAAAGTCATTTCTCTGCTGTAAAACATCCAGGAGAGTGGTGAGACCAATTCTCAACAATTGTGTAATCATTTGGAGTTGTACGGTTAGGCTAAGACGATTGGAGGCGTGTGGTTGCTATATTCCATAATTTTCTAGTTCTTGTAATCCGAAGTTTAGGTATTCTATTGAACTTTGTCATGAATCTCTATTCTATTGAATTATATGAATTACCTTGTTACTACTTGTGTTATGTTATGATTTTCATGGAGTAATTCTTGAATATACTTGTGTGTAAGGATGTAGGCAATTGTAGGAGTGTTCTTATATGTGATGCATATAAATGATCTTGTTTAATGAATTTGTTGGAAAAACTACTAGTCTTGTTTGATTTGTTGGTAAAACATTTTCAAGATAAATGACCGAAAGGATTTCTCTTATGTTTTTATTCCAAAACGTTAAGTGACAAACTAGTATGGGGATATGGTGATTGACACTCATCATGTTCACTTGTTAAAACAAGACTAGAAACGATTTCATCACGAAAGGTCGAAAGATTCGTAGGAACAAGTTGAATAAGAACCTTTTACAAACAAATGGATTTTCTAAAGAATAATCATTAGGCTAAGGACCGAAAGGATTACCTATGTGTTTTTATTCTTAAAATGATTTTTACAAAACAGAAACCATGGATTGGAAATCATTTGCTTATGATTTGTGCATTACATCAAGTTTACATCATGCTTTCATGAACACTCTTTATAATTGACTATGAACTTCACACAAGTATATGTTTCTTAAATTTGGATTTTTATAAAACCAACACTTTGAAGGAAGCCTTGACAAGCTTTCTTGTCTAAAACACTTTAACAAATTAAAACGCAAATCCCTTGGGACGACCTCGACTTACCCACCTTTGCTATCATGAACGAGTATACTTGCTCGTATGTGTTAAAGTAATTACCCGGATAAATCATGTTTATAAATTTTAAAACTTGCACACGGTCGACACATCAAGTTTTTGGCGCCGTTGCCGGGTATTTGAGTCATTTTTTATTTGTTTCTTTCTGTATATTTGATAGTTTTAAGTTTAGTTTCAAGTGTTTTTTTTTTTTTTTTTTTTTTTTTTTAAGTTTGTTTTTTCGACCAACCGATCGGTCAAGTAAGTAACCGATCCGGTAGGTACTCTCGGTAAAAATTTATGTTTTTTTTATAGTTTCTGGATAATCTAGTGTTTTAGTTTTTAGCTAATTCCCTGTTATTTCTGATTTTTTTAGGCTAGTTTAGATGCTTGCTTATGTTTGTTTTTATTATTTTTAGATTTTTGGTTATATATTGTTCTTAGTTTTATTTAAGTTCTAATTAATTATGTCTTGATTAGTTTAATTATCTAGTTAATTTTCAGTTTTAGATGTTTTAGTTAGTTATAATGATTAGTTAATTAAGTCTAGTTAATGTTTGTTTATGCTTAATTAGTTTAGTTAATGATTTTCATCAATAGGCAAATGAGTAGTCACATTTATTAGAGTTAAAGTTGTAATTAAGTGTCTTTTATTAAATTTTTAATTAAAAAAAAATGTTTCTGGAAATTCACTCCAGCCGATCAGTCGGAACCCGTAACGTTTCGGCTGGGTGAAATTGGTCTTGAGGCATACCACCAACCGAATCGGTTGGAACCAATCCGGTTGGAGCTCTCGATAACATTTTTTTTTATTTTCTTAATTTCAAGTTTTAGCTTTCGTTTTTTGTTTTAATAAGTGTCTTTACTTGTTTAGAATGTATTTCTTTAGTTTGTTTTGATTGTAACTAACTCTAATGCTAATAATTTGGATGATTTGTTCTTGTTTTATTTTGTTTTGTTTAGATAAGTTTGATATGGATAGTTTGAGTGGTATTTCCGAGTATCTTCGCAACTTGGATGAAATGTTCAAGGATACCGGTAGTTCTTTGGAGAAGATTGGAAACATCTTGTAGGAGAGTAAGAAAAAGTTAGCCGTTGGTACGGAAGGTTTGGAAGAAGTTGGGGAAAACAAAGTTAATGTTCCCAAGAAGAATAGGGTCGTGATTTTCACGCAAGCACCTCTCACGGGGTACGACTCACCTTTCATGAGGTTTGGAACACCGTGTAGTGTTGAAGGAGTAAGTGCTTGGGATGCTCAGCTTAACATGGATTATGGGGACAACTACATTGTGGACAAGGTACTTGACAAAATTGGCCACGTTCGGTTAGACTATGAAGCGTATGGAAGGAAAATTGTCAAGAATCTTAGGACGAATATCCATGGTCATATCTTTGAGGCCGATTTTGTGGTTTTGGAAGAAGGGAATGCGGATGAACCGGATGTATGTTTTGGACGTGATTTCCTCGTGACAACTAAGTGCCAATTGGACTTTGCTCTAGGATAAATGAGAATTAATATTACGGATTTGGAGGAAGAGAAGGATGTGAACGACATGCTCGCGGAGTTGTGTGAAAACATGGAGTATGGGAAGAAGGAAAATGTAGAGGTTGTGAAGATGGGAAAAGCAAGTAGGAAAAAGACCTCATCGAATAAACTAACTCCAACCACTACCACCACCAAAAGCCATGATTACACACCATCACCACCAAATTCACCAAACACCTTTAAGCCCTTGACACAAGAGCAAAAGGAGGCCATTCTAGCAAACCTAGAACAAAAATTCCTTGAGCTTAATGAAAAGAAACCCGTGATCGAAGTGTTACAAGATTATGTTGTTTACCGCAAGAAACTTGATGCGGCAATGTTGGATAGAGCACGTTTGGAAGACAAGAACCTTACAGATGATGATAGGGATAGAATTTTATTTTGGGGGATGCCGCGAAAAGAGAGTGACCCGGGTAACTTCGTTCTACCAATAAAAGTTAACGGGACCACTCTGGTTTATGCTTTGGCGGACATCGGATCAAGTGTCAATGTGATTCCATATCCGCTATTTAAGAATTTGGGACTAAGCAATCCTCAACCAAATCAATTGAAGCTAACCATGGCCGACAACTCTCAAGCTAAGGCTGTGGGGGAAGTTAAAAATGTGAGGGTACAAATTGGTTATCAACCTTATTTAGCTGATTTCCTAGTCTTGGATATTCCGGTCGACAAAAGTTTGACTCTCTTACTTGGAAGACCTTTTCTTCGCACGTGTGGAGCTATAATAGACATAGGGAGGGGGACTATGACAGTTGATGACAGAATTTCCAAGCAAACTTATTATCCCAAGCCAAGAGGTAAAGTTCTAGAGTTCATGGAGGATTTGGAAATGTTTGGTGAAGATGATTTGAATTGTTTTGAAGTAGGGTGTTAGACATTGGATTTCACAAACACTCAATCAATCACAAATATGGCGTATGGTTTAAGAGTTTAGAGAGAGAAAGTAGAATGGGAGCCTTTCTAGAGAGAGAAAGTAAACAAAAGAGAAAAGGTTAGATTAGAATGAAAGGTCCAACCCTCTACCTTGGGAGGTAGAGGGTATTTATAGTTACATAATAAACGTCCTCCTTCGGACTGTGGATCAGGCATACAGAGGGTAAAGACCCGTCCTTCCTCCACGGTGTTGCTCTAAACTAAACTATGCTAATAACTAACAAATAAACAAGCAAATAACGATATGTCTACGAGCTAACTTATGCTAGATTATATTTGGGGTGACCGACTCTTTACTATGGAATTTCTAATTCCTAACAATCTCCCCCTAAGGGAGGTCGCCCCATGTTTTACATTTCGAATCCTAGCATTCTATTTCATCTTCAGTCTTGAGCTCGTAGACTTTAATTCTTCAACTTCCTCATCATTGTGCTTTAGCAGTGATACTTCAAAGTCCGCATAGTTTTGTACTTTAAGTGGAGGTCTTTGAACTGATCCACATCTTTGATGATCTTCGAGCATTATGGAGATCATCAGCCATAGTAAATCTCTGGATCACCCTTTATTGTGTTGCCATCATGTGATGTTGTGACTTTTGGACCGACATGCTCACACTTTCTCGATCATGACATCTTTTCATCGAGTAGCGAAGCTTTTCATCGTTCATGATATTTGCAAAGACAGTAGCAAAAGCATAGTATAAAATATCGAGCCGTGTTATGTAGATAAGCACAAGTCATGATTTCTTCAATTAAGTTTGGATGTTTGTGAGTATGCGGCTTTGGATTGACTTCTCAATTCGATCACCGCAACCGTCAAATGTACCGCAAACAACGATTAGCAATAAAACACACGAAAGTGTCTCGATTACTTCGTTGAATTGAGGTACACGCCCACATTTCCCGTTGATCGGACAATTCTTGCGTGATCGGTATAATTCAAGAATCTCCTTGACGGGGTTTCGCAATGTTCTAGCCGTTCTCAAACCGAACGTCTCAAAGAAGACAACACGGAGTGAGTGAACCGGTAATTGAGATTCACCGATTGATGAAAATGATTTGAAAACAATTGCGTATTGCTTAGAAGAAAGAGTTTTGCAATACGACGAAGGTTTTATGAGAAAGATCAATTTTCAATCATAAATACTTTTTGTAATTGAAAAGAGTACACATTCGATGTGCTAGAGAAAAGAAGATTTGCACATCGAATGGTTTTTCCAAAAGTATTTTTTCAATCAGAGATACTTTTTGTGTTTGAAATATGAATATACATTCGATGTGCTAGAGAAAAGAAGAGATTTGCACATCGAATGGTTTTTTCAAAAGTATTCGTCAATTCATTTCCTGGACCAAGGTTGATTCATGAGTGAATCGCCCCATCGTTTCTATCCAGTTGTCACAAGCTTGATCTTTTGCAAGATTTCACATGTCACCCACCAAGAGCTTGTTTGATGTTGGCTCTAGAAGGATTTCCATCTTCATAGTGAATACTTTACATATCACTCGAATGTTCTGGCAATACCACAAGGATAATGCGTAGGACTCTCAATATATACTTACTTTGCACATAGTGTGAAACAGCAAGTCTTCATTATTTTTGTATCCTAATGAGATATTGTGGATGATCTCTTGGCTCTAGACTCAATTGTGCACATTTGGTTCCTATGCCGGAGACTAGGGAGAGGGTCTCCTTCTTTAATATCAACAATCTCTAAGAGAAAGTCGATAGATTATGTAGGTTCCCGTGAGAATGAAACAAGCCCTTTAAGAGGAACTTGAGTAGCTTGGGAAGTTAAGTGCAGTGCGTCAGTGGGTCCATGACGTCTTGTCTTCAATACCAGTGTTACCTTAGTAACCACCAGTAGCATATGTATTGAACCCGGTTACTGCCCTAAGGTTGAATTATTGGAGGGCTATTTCTTTTCACCCTTTTTTCACATTCATTTCTTTTTCATTCTTCAACCCCTTTAGTGCTTACCAAGACTTCATAACTAGAACCTTGTTGGTTTTATTCCAGTTCTAGCTCTATCTCAGTCCGCACTCTTCCCATATCTCACTTTTCTCCTTTTTTTCATCATACCTAAGGACTCTACACTATCTAGTGGATTGTCCTTGGTAGATCCCTCCGGTTCTAGCGGATCGTGGGAACTAATACCTAACCTCACCATCCTTATAACTCCATGCATAAAATAAAATGGTCGGTCTTTTGGTACAGTTCATTCTTTCTTAAAACCAATTCAAAAATCATTTGGAAAATCAATCAAGGTACTTGTGATACGAGATCAAAGCATTTTGTGCCTTAATAGTTTTGATCATTTAGAAATGCTCCCCCTCAACATGTGCATATGATCTTGAAATTGTTTAGCACATGGAGGCAAGAGTTCTTTGAAATAATTTCTTGATCACAATTTCCGTAGAAAAAGCCATTTGATTTTCTTGGTAAATTCTCCCCCTCAAAATGTGCGTTAGTTGGTTGAAATCATTTAACACATCGAGGCAGGAGTTCTTTGAAGTACTTTCACGATCACATTTGCCAATAAGAAACCATTTAGAAAATTAATCAAGGTACATTATGATGAAGCATAGAAATCTTTGTACCTTTAAAGTTTATTTTCTTTTGAAATGCTCCCCCTCAATATATGCTTCAAGATTCGAAAGCGTTTAGCACATATGGGAGAGCAGTATGCACACTTGAATCAAGACGATCACCTTTTATCAAATTTCATTATTAAATCACAAATTCTACCCCGATCAAAAATATCAAACCCTTTGAGATTTTGGATCCCAAGTGATTTAATAAGGTTTAGAAAACATGGGAGAATATGTGCCTGATTTAAAAGCTCTTCTGGTTTATGGTTAAATGCTCCTCCACAATCATGTGCATTATGTATTTCAAAATCGTTTGGCACATGAAGGAATGAGTGCTTTAGAAACAATCACCCTTTTTAAACCGATTTGAGATTTAAATCACGATCTCTCCCCCGATCAAAAATTTCAAACCAATTAATATTTTGGATCCCGATTGATTTAAATCATTTAGAAAATTTTGGGGAAAGATGTGGCAAGATTTAATTTTTGAAATTGACAGATAAGGATCAATTTAAGACATTAAAGATTGTTAGTGTCATGTATGAAAGTTTTAAGAGATCTTTAAGTAAAATAAAAAAATTTCACAATCTAACAAGAACAGAAAAAATTTCATTTTGAAAGATCTTTGAGTTTTAAAGAAAATCATACCATGACATAACATTAAATCTTTAGATCATCACTTATTATTGTACAAACCGGAACTTTTGTGAAGAAATATCGTTTGAAAATATTTTAATTTAAATCACTCTCCCCCTCAATCGATGACCGTAGTCGATGATTGAGTGACTTAAGTTTTGATAAAATGAAGTCCGGTGATTTTCAAAATTTAGTCCAATTTATTTTCAAAACAATATTTTTCCATTTTCAAAACAATTTAATCAAATTTTTCAAAATTGTTTAAAAATGGTATCATCACAATAATCCTGCACAAAGATACGTTAGGTGGTTGAGCTGCTTCTGTTGTTGCTGTAAGGCTTGGAAGAAAAACCGTCTGTTGATGCAGTGAGACTTCTTACGTTGCATTTTTTATGCCAACTGAGGTCAAATTAAGCTCCGTTTCTTAATTTGCTGATTAAGAAAACCATCTGCTGATGCAGTGAGACCTCTTACGTTGCATTTTTCCATGCCAACTCTCCATAAAAGTCCAATTAAGCTCCGTTTCTTCATTTGTCAACCCAAGATATCGTTACCCTTTCCTTTTGGCATCCAATCATCATCTATTGTGGGATCCGGATCGAACATTCTCATAACCAATATACATGCATACGTTAGTGAACACACATACATATATATGGTGGTCGACATTACCCATAACAACAATCGACTAATTAAAGTTAATTCAACATAACAATCAGATCATATAAGGCATGGGGTTTATGTGTTAATCAAACTCTAATCATCTAATCCTAACAATCATATCCTAAATTCCTAGTCCTTTGACATAGGCAATATCATTTTTAATTAAGCACGTAGGATAATTAAGAAAGCCCGTTAGATGATATAGATTTGAAAACATTCTCCCCCTCAATCAATGACTTATTTTCTAAAAAGGTTAAAAGCGCTGAAGTCATTGATTAAGTTATCAATTTTTTAAGAAAAACTCTGAATCTGATTCATTTTTCAAGCAACTCATTTTCCACCATTTTGTTAAAACAAATATTTTTCTGAAGAATTTTAGACGAAAAAAATATTTGAGTAGGAACAGCAGTCCTTCGACATACTTTCCTCATTTGTTTTTAGGATAAGTGCACGAAATATTTGAAAATTGGTTTAGCGTAGCACTTTCCTTTCTTGAAGAGCGGGTTGCTATCAAAAATAATAGCAAACCATGGTTTTAGCGCGGGTTACAGTCTGAAATAACTGCAAGCCATATTTTGAGACATGTTTAGAAAGAAATATTTACACCTCCTGCTCGAACTTCATCTAAAGTCACATGCCATTATTGAATGACATTTCTAAGACCGTAGATGTTATCGATACCAGAAGACATGTCTTGAGAAAACATATTTTTGGTATTTTTCAATTTTCTGATTTTTTTTTATGGGCTTTTGTTGATTTTATATTTTTCTATTTTGTTGTTGTTGGTTTTATATTTTTGTATTTTGCTTTTTGAAAATTATTTACAAAGATAGAGAAATAGTTTAAGAAGATGATGATACGAGTACCGAGATAAGGAAATCGTTCAGCACTTTGTAAAAGATAGAAGTCGTCATCTCTTAAACTTTCACCACAAAAGCATTCGAGGCTCTTAAATCGTCGCAAGAACTTGAGCCTTCAAAAAGTGAATCTTTGGTAGCTTCCCCCCAAACCGACAATCCACGTAAAAAGACCATTTCCCCAAGAAGAAGAAGTGAAGCAAGCAGTCTAATTGTATGAAGCTCAAGAACCCGAAGAAGACGATAACACCGAAGTAACAAGTTAACACGGATCATTTCGTGGTTATTAAACCTAAAATAAATGATTAATCCCAATCACATAAACTTGTTGTCGTCCCGATGTACACATAACTCTTCGAGTTTGAGCGGTTGTCAATTCAGAGAACGAGATATCAACACCTTCATTTCACCAAATGCATTCCAAGAATCTAACATATAACCAATCACCCATAAGGTACACATGTACCCAACAAGAGAAGAGACAACGACATCACAATAATCGGGTTGAATCATCGATCTTCTCTGCGGATGTCAACTCCGAATAACTGATTAAGCTCGATCATGTGAATATGTTGTGCGACCCAGATGTACACATATCTCTCCTGATGCAGGTTTTACTGACCAGGTCTTAATATTTATAGTGTCTCGCTAAACCTATGGTCTACCGTAATGCATTAATGGGCAGTGTACCCGGTCGTGTGTAGTGTAGTAAATGCTAAAGCCGAGGTCGTCCCAAGAGCTATGTGTGTTGGATTATTACTAAGTCATATTGTCACATAATTATAATGGTTTCAATAGGTATTTAATTAATTAAACTACTAATGCAGAATATAAAAGCAAATAAATGGTAAAGGGAAATCAATAGAGGAATAGTGGTGCTAACCTAGTTAATCCTTCTAGCTAGTTATGTCTACGTCTACCTACTTCCAATTACTTCAGGTGGGGTCAAATTCGAGAGGACAACATTTGGTCAATTCGCCTAACCTACCAAAGAAAGATGCCACCACAGAGAAATCAAAGACCGTCATAAGTCATGTTGTTCTGGTCCCTAAGCCGAGTCATTAAGTACCGCTACATGCTAGATTCTAAATAGTGAGTGCCCGGCCGTTAGGAACTTAGACACTACACCCTCCAATTCTTAAGTTCATCCAAACGATAGGTGATCAGTTGGTCAAATCGCACAAGTAGAAAGTGTCGTCGGTTGGTCATATCTTACCCTTCCTGTCTCATCCGCTCACCTAGGTCGGTTGGTCATATCTCCTAGGCAATTGGCCTCTATCGCCATTCAAAACTACCGAACCAAGGGTGACTACCAAAGAACTATGCATGCATACACTTAGAAATAATTGTACGGAAGTAAAGGTAAACGCAAACAAAACAATTAAGGAATCATAACTAGGCTAGCACCAAAGGGTGCTTAGCGCTCATATTAATCATGCAAATCAATTCAATATTCAAAGGTACGAAATACATGAATTGAAAGTAAAATAAATAATAAACGCTAAAGCTTATCGTAATGGTGTGACTTCTCCTTGAAACAACTCAGTATGCTTCCCTAGACCTCCTTGAGCTTTTCCCACGTTCTCAGTGTTGTGTGTGAATGGGATGCTTTGAAATGCTTTGGAATTGTGGGGTATTTATAGGCAGTGTCGGGTTACGGCGTAACCAATAGAGGAGTTACGCCGTAACCTTCTATTTCTCCGTAAATGCACTAGATGCGCTAGTTACGGCGTAACCTTATAAGTGGTTACACCGTAGTCTTCCATAAACTCGGTTACGTCGTGGCGATGCGATGTTACGGCGTAAATATCAGCGGCGTGGAACCTCTTTTGACCTAATGGAGTTATGTCGTAACCTTTGGGAAGAGTTACGCCGTAACCTCTTGATAAGTTACGGCGTAATGTGAGAGATGAGTTACGCCGTAACTTCTTCAAAATAAGCATACTGTGATAAATCTATAGCAATGTTTCCATTTCCGCGTCTCTTTAGCTCCAATGCTCGTAATTTACCTGAAAGTGGAAAACAATGGAAAACAAGCGTAAATCCATATAAATGATATAAATAACGAGCATTATCGGGGGAAATTGACACTTAATATTCAGGACTATTTGATGTTATCAAATATCCCCCCACTTGAACTCTATTTGCCCTCAAGTAGACCTTATAAGATAGATTCCTAAAAAGATATCTCCCAAAACCTGGAAAATATTAGTTTACAAATCCCTTATGCTAGAATAAAACAAAGCCGTACACCTCACGAAAGGGGAACAAACACTCAAATCTCTTAACTATTCTAAGTGTCAATTTCAGGGTGATCACTCAATCGCACAGTCATAGCATGTATTCTATCATAAGCTTGGCGGTTACACAAATCTCCACCACTAGAGTTAAGGGCTAAACAATTCTCGAAGGCAATATGGGTAGACACGACAAAGGTTAAGGGGTGACTCGTCATTACTAACATGTCATGGTGAAGTAAACAAAATCAATGATACATGACCAAATCCATGGCCAAGACACCAAAGATTGCTCGCTGGATCACCTACACACGCTTCATGACTAAAGGGTAGGATAAGACATGGGATATATAATTGGTGTAAAATGAAAAACAAGCAGGTAGTCTAAATCTATAACTAAGTCATCACCACTTACCGTCCGCCCAAAGTTCAAGCTTAGAAGTCTAGAGACCGGATCATGAAATGCAAGGTAGATGTGTCATTAGAGTACGTTGTGATGGGCACACTACCTTTTCTTCTTCAGTTGGTATAACTCCAACTCCAATCTTCTAATGTGACCGAGGTGGCCTCCTCGATACTAAACAATAAAGCTCATACTATAGTGCTTATAACATCGCACTTTACAATATCATAACTCAATCAACTTTTTTTTTTTTTTTTGAATCATAATTTAATAACATAACATCCTCCCACTTGAGATGAACAATGGGAATTCGGGGGGTCTTCAATGATCTTCATAATTGTTGTCGATGAAAGCATGATTTCCAAACCTTTCCACTCGAACCTTGAACTTAGGCAAATGATGAATTCCCAATTACAAATAAAGACTACAGGGTAGGCTAAGGTGTAAGGGTGTAACGAAACAATATATGTGGTTGACAAAATGAAAGGAATGGCTTAGAAGGGTGTATCTAGGGGTATCTTGCACTAAAGGGGAGTGCAACAAAAGGGTTTCACATGGGGGTCGAAAAGTCGAGGTGACTAATCGATAGACTCACAATGGTAGGCTGTTTGGGTGATAATCCTATAATACTGCCTTCTAAAACTGAAAAGTCCAAATACATCGAGCTAACTCAACATACCTCGTCTATGGTCTCGAAATGATGCAAAGGCCAAGTTCTAAAGTTTACAAGCTACCAGCACACTCATAATTTGGTGGATTTGGGGTAAAATATAGGAAACGGATAAGGCTAATCTCACCATGTAATGTCAAGGGTTATATGTGCTCGGCTAAGGTCTAATCTAGTTAGGTTCGAAAAAACATGTCAAAATTTTTATAATGGCATAATTTTTCAAAATAAACTAGAAAAATGAGGGCAAAGTTTAGTTCAAGAGATAATTCTACTCTCGTCCCCCCACTTGAATTGTACAAAGTCTCTTTTGTACTAAGCATTAAAATAAAGGTGAAGAGAAATGTAGAATTAGGCGAGAACTTCCACAAATTTGCTCCAAAAGAAGAAGGTCCACGAGAAAGGATCGTGCCTTCGTTTAGCGTCATGAACAAACTTCAATCCACGAAATCACAATATCGACAAGCATAATTCTTAAAAGAAAAAATAAAATGAAAAACAAACCTAACTCACCTTCGTAGGAATCACGGTTGCATTTAGCGAATGCAACAAGTTTTAAACCACTTGGTGTCCCAAGTGGACGAGTGAAAGTCTCGTGAGGGTTTACAGGAACACACCCACAAAGTTCATTTAAAAACTAATACAAGGTTCTTGTGTTTTAAAATGAAAGAATTAAAGCAGAGAGAGTTACGTCCATAACTCCTATGAGAGTTATGTCAGAATCGGCAAAACCCGGTATGAGTCAGTGAAGCGAATAGTTACGGCGTAACCACCGAGATGGTATTACGCCGTGGTTGATAATGCTTCAAGAATTCCATTGCTAAAAAGTTGGTTATGGCGTAATCACCAAGATGAGTTACGCCGTAACTCGCTCGAGATCAACAACTACGTGAGAATTACTTCTTTGTCTCCGAAAAATGGTTAGAAAACACAAAACCCAACAGAAAGGAAATAAAAACAAACGAATGGGATAATTCGGGTTGTCTCCCGAAAGAGCACTTTTCTTTATTAACGAGTCTTTAAGTTAGACTCAGAGCCGCGAGGCTCCTATGGAGGTCTTTGGACATCCCCGACTTCATCCACGTCTTTCATTAAGTTGCGCCTAACCCATCCGACATTTGTTGCAGTGCGCAGATATTCTTTGGTTTCAATTTTCCGTATCTTGCAAAAATTTTCTTCAGGCCCCAAATGGTATCGCAGAACTCAAATTTTTCGGCTATAATAGGAGGTGGCCTCTTAAATGGGATGCCAAGAAGCTTGCATATTCGTTTCTCGTGTATCTCATCATCTGGGTCGATGAAACCGTCTTCGCCTTGCAACTCGAGATAATCGAAATCATTGTCGGAATCGGTATCTTCAAGTTGGTTGAGAATTTGTCTGCATTTTTCATTGTTTACTGAGACTTTGGTGTCATCTTCTGGTTTTTCATTAGGAGCTTCGTTGTTAGGTTGATTTTTACTCATACAACCTTCCCATATTTTCTTTTTAGTTAACGCGTCAATTTTTCCGTATTTGATTTTGATCCAATCGTCGAATCCGAGATCATCCGCCAAGCCGCCTGCTTCTTTCGAATCGTTAGTCAAGTCCAAAGGAATTGTTTTCCCGCCTCTCGATCTTGCTTCCTCCATCACATTCATACTCAAAAGGGTTGCGGGAGGCCCAAACTTTTCCGTTGCTAGTTTTAATTTGTTCGCACCAATGATTCCGAACTCCTTCATTATAGTCATCTTGAAGGAATATCATCGAGGGCTTAATGGTTTTCCTCGAAGGATGTGTTTCTCATATTTCGCCCAGTTACGAGCGAGTTGAATTAATTATCGCGTCCCGAACCTTATTGAATACCAATCACCGAATGATAGATTTCCAAAATCAACGCCGTGTCTCCCGTTTCGTGTGGGCATATCCAAACTTCGTTCTTCACATTACCTCCTCCGTTGCAATAATCACGAAAAGGATTGCACGTTGGCGGCGTTAGTAATCTCATCTTCCATGATGAGTAAGGGTTTGCATAATGCTTGATGGGGTCCTTTCACTTCGTTAATTGAGAACTTGGCTAATCTTTCTTCGTCGTTTAGTGTAGTCCACTTGTTTCGCTCATCTTTATCCTTTCCTTATCAACACCACCATCGCAGTTTTCCGAGGATCACATGAAGCCCACAAACCGTAGCGTTCTCCATCATCAATTGCAATACTCTTACACCAATGACTCCTTCTTTAGGGTTTTGTCCTTGGCGCCCGTGTCTTTGCTTGAATTTGGGTTACGCCGTAATTTTGGAGTGTGATTAAGGCGTAACTCACTTTTGCCATCGATGATCCGACTCATCGAGCATTTGTTGTTGTCAAAGAACACACCTTACATATAGTGGAATTGCTCTTTGTTCTTCGTTCCTTCTTTGAACCTCGTCGCCAAGCTTTCCAATTAGAGTTTCCAAGTTCTTAAGTGATGTTTCATGGGACGCGAGGTTTTTGTTTGTTATTTGTGTTATCTTGGAAATTCTTAAGCCATTCTTCTTGCTCCTTTTTCGTCTTGGTAGTGTCCAAAAGGTACTTGTTAATAATTCCTTCCAGGTTAGCTCTTCTCTCATTACGCTTATAGTACGGTGGGGGTCCTCCACGGAACCCATTACGATTATCCCCGTTGAAAGGCCTATTCTCTCCGTATTTAGCTTCCTCGATCGTATCTTCCTTGTCGACTTTAGGACAGTTTTTAGTCAAATGTCCCCTACCACAGTTTTCGTAGCCGACTTGGATGACATGAACAGTTTCTTTGATTTTCAGCATATCTTTACCGAGATTTTCAAGTTTACTAGCTATTGCTGCAATTCCGTCGAAACTTCCGCCTTGGTTTATATTACTTACACCGTCGTGCCATTTTTGAGAATGGTCCGCCATTTTTTGAATGGCTTCAATTGCAGTAGTAGGAGTCATGTTTGGGATAGGTCCTTGATAGTCCAGCATCTGTCTTGTAGTTACATTTATTCCTTTGTAGAAAATATTGACCTTCTACTGGTTATTTAGATAATTGGTAGGACACTTATAAGGAAGATCGTTGTATCTGTCCCAAGCTTGATACAGAGTTTCGTCGACTTCTTGTTTGAAGTTATGGATCTCCAAAAGTTGATTATAAATCTTTGATGGCAGGCAATATCTTTGAATAAAGTGTTTCTTTAATAGCACCCATGTATTAACTGCCCCGGTTGGGCAATCTTTCAATCCATCTTCCGCCGCTCGGTGAGAGTCATTGGGAAGACCACGAGCATAAAGATCATGAGACACGCCTGAATGTTGAAAAGGTCAAGCGATGTATAGGACATTTTGAACGTGCTCATATGCGTCTTCGTCCTGCTTCTAAAAAGGGTTAGCGCGAAGCTCCCTCATAAATTGGTCTTTAATCTCGAAATGAACATCCGCTCCGATTGCCGGTCTTACGAGACCTGGCCCTTGATCTACTCTAGTCAAGACAAAGTATTCCTCAAGAGTGAGGTCATCGATGTTAACAACTTCCATGGTACCTAAAAACTTGAAATATGATCGTGAGAAAAGTTTAAAAATGAAATGAAAAACTCAATATTAATCCTAACATAGCTCCCCGGCAACGGCACCAAAAACTTGATGCGAGTTTCTTGACTGTGTCTTAATATTTATAGTGTCTCGCTAAACCTATGGTCTACCCTAATGAACTAACGGGCAGTGTACCCGGTCGTGTGTAGTGTAGTAAATGGTAAAGCCGAGGTCGTCCCAAGAGCTATGTGTGTTGGATTATTACTAAGTCTAATTGTCACATAATTATAATGGTTTCAATAGGTATTTAATTAATTAAACTACTAATGTAGAATATAAAAGCAAATAAATGGTAAAGGGAAATCAATAGAGGAATAGTGGTGCTAACCTAGTTAATCCTCCTAGCTAGTTATGTCTACGTCTACCTACTTCCAATTACTTGGTGGGATCAAATTCGAGAGGACAACATTTGGTCAATTTGCCTAACCTATCAAAGAAAGATGCCACCACAGAGAAAGCAAAGCACCGTCATAAGTCCCGTTGTTCCCGGTCCCTAAGCCGAGTCATTAAGTACCGCTACATGCTAGATTCTAAATAGTGAGTGCCGGCCGTTAGGAACTTAGACACTACACCCCCAATTCTTAAGTTCATCCAAACGATAGGTGATCGCTTGGTCAAATCGCACAAGTAGAAAGGGTCGTGAGCTTGGTCATATCTTACCCTTCCGTCTCGATCCGCTCACCTAGGGTCAGTTGGTCATATCTCCTAGGCAATTGGCCTCTATCGCCATTCAAAACTACCGAACCAAGGGTGACTACCAAAGAACTATGCATGCATACACTTAGAAATAATTGTACGGAAGTAAAGGTAAACGCAAACAAAACAATTAAGGAATCATAACTAGGCTAGCACCAAAGGGTGCTTAGCCGCTCATATTAATCATGAAAATTAATTTAATATTCAAAGTGTTAGGTCACTAGTTTTACAACACAAGCATCAATGAAAGAAATAGAGAAGAAAGATTGGTTGAACAACGCACACACAAACACTACGCGTAAGAAAATAAGGACGGTTATGCGTGAGGCAGTGAAAGAGAAATGAATTGAACAACCAACCCTCAAGTGAGGGTTATTACATAGTATTTATAGGAGGGAAGCTAGGGCAACACTTCCTAATCCCTTCCTTTCTCCTATGGGCTTGGGCCTAAGCTCATGGGCCTTCTACATAAGCTTAAGCTAGTAACAAACATAAAGGCCATAATTAAGCTAACTATTACATATGAATTACTAACACTTGATTTAGGTTTAGGAGTGATTCCAACAATCTCCCCAAGTGTTGGTGATGAATGAATATGAACGGTGAAGGCTTTGATGTAATAGTAGCTTTGACGCCTTCGACATTCTTCTTTCTTGTGAGAAGAATTGCCTTGATTCGAACAATCTCCCGGTGTATAGAAATTGTTTTCTTTAAGCAGTTTTGCTTTGACGTCATCTTTAACTTTGTTCTTTGATCATTGTTCTTTGTGATGGTAGTGATAGTATGTTGTTGTTATGCGCATCAAGTGCGCTCGGGTATGCTTCGCTACTCCAGTGTCTCCACGTCATTCTTCAACATGCTCAAACGCTCTTTGACATTGGATTTCAGTACTGATGAAGTTCTTTAAATCTTTAACTTTGTAGATTCATTGAATTGACGAAGAATCATTCTGACTTTTGTGTTGCTTTTGGATAGAACTTCCATTGGAGATGATGTTGGCATGAACATGTGAAGAATCTGCACGATCATTCCGCTCCAGAGCTTCCATAAGAAGTAAACATGAAAACGGTTAGTAATAAGCGAATTCTGGCACTTACAAGTTTGAACTTCGAGAGTGTTATGACATAGTGTGAAAACACAACTCTAATTCTCACAAAGGCCGTTCTGACCTGAGTCCCACAAGTGAGATAACACGATGTACCGGCACACCTACAGATTCGGATGAGTCATTGAGGTACACCAAGCATCACCTCACGATCAGACCGTTTGAGACACACTAAGCGTAATCCACGGGAGTTACCGGTGACTGCTTCGTGGTCGTTTGAAGTTGACCACGGTAGGAGTTTCCATTCAATCACCGAGGATCACGGATGTGAACCTCTCATAAATGTTCTCGATGCATTGCTAAGATCCGTGAAGGACTCGATAACATACCACCGATGTTCTTATTATTGAACATCAAGTGATGAAATGTTAAGGGTACCTAAGAGATCTTTTGATGAATCTCGTGGCTCTAGACTCAATAGTGCGTTTTGGTTTTCTTGAGCGGAGACTAGGAGAGGGTCTCCTTCTTCAATACCAAATGATCTCTAAGAGAAAGCCAATAGCTTACGTAGGGTTCCCCGTGAGAATGAAACAAGCTTCTTTTGAGAGAAACTTGAGTGGCTAAGAAGGTTTAGTGCATGCGCCTTTGGGTCCATGACGACTTTTAATCTTCAATACAAAGGCCACTAAGTGACAACCAAGAGCATATGAATTGAACCCGTGTATGCCCCTAAGTTGAATAATTTGGAGGCTATTTCTTTTCACCCTTTTCTTTGCATTTCTTTTAATTCTTCAACTCCTTCTTTCTCCGATTCTCATTTTCTCCTTTTATAATTGTACCCAAGGACTTCTAAGTACTAACTATTTGTGATGTCCTTGGGTAGATCCCTCCGACTCTGGCGGATCATAGACAGTTATTCCTAACCTTAGTCACCTTATAACTCCATGACTAACCTATGTTGCCATAAAACCAATTTTCAAGAAAATCTCTCACAACGGTTATGATTGTAAAACATTTTGTACCATTGTAAGAGTTTGATCTTTTGTAGAGATACTCCCCTCCACATGTGCTTAAGAGTTTTTACGAAATCGCACAAAGAGGAAAGAGCGCACCTTTTGAATTGATCAACTCAAGATAGACAATCTCCCGCGAGACACGGTTCGTTGCATAGTTAAAGAGTTACATTGTCGCCTTTTGGGTGACAACTAGCTCTAATAACTACCTTGAAGGTGTAGACAAGCCTCGAAAGGTTGTCAAACCCGTCGAGTTCATGTCTACCAAGAGTTTCTCGAATGGTACTTTCTACTCGGACAAGTCCTTTGCGAGACACGTTTACATTACTAGCGAACTAGCTTGAAATTATTACCGTCTGGACAAGTCTTTTCGAGTTACTAACAGCTAAGTACCGTCAATTCGTTGGTTAAGTCTATAGCACAAAGATTCATTTGCATTTACACAACATATTTCTTATCACATAATTTTCTCCCCTTAAAAAATGGCATATAAAATGTTATTTTTGAAAAGTTGAGAATAAATATGACCATTTCGAGTGTTGCGAGAAGATGACCACTGTGAACAATTTGTGAACAAAGTTTTAATTCAAATACTCCCCCTCAACAAGTGATATAAACGGTTGAGGTTTTGAAAATCATACATGGAAGTACTTGTTCTTTTGAGCAAAACCTTGAAGGATGAAAGGTTTGATAGGTTTTACTCAAAAGTAAGAAGCTTTCGCTCCTTTTATAAGGATTGTGGCATCAAGCGCACTACGTGGTCCTTTCTTGACAAGAACGGGTTGTACAACGATATGTGTGTACAAGCCATTCTCATAATTAATCACACATCCAAAATATTATGAAATAGAAGCGGTTCAAGGGTACCGTGAAGTCCATCAATGTTACCGGAATGCGAATCGGGCGTTGATAGCCGCGAGAGCAATCACAGGACGACCGCCTACAAAGCTTTCCAAGATTCAATCGATCCCATCGATACAACCTTTCATCAATCATGGTGATGATCCGCTTCACATCCCTTCTTTCCTTAGAGTTCCATCACTTTTTAGACCCAATTCCTTCATGAATATCCTTCAACCTATAAGCTAATCCGTCCCTAACCTTCTTCAATGTGTGATCCCCAAACTTGTGAAGATCTCTACACGCCATCAAGCAATTGCGTAGTGTTTCACTAAGGTAAACCACTCCGAATGGTTGGCTGATGAGTGTGTACTGTGAAAGCTGGTTAATGTCGGGAAGATCTAGCTGAGGTGGAGTGAAGTTGACGCGGGTCTGATATGATTCAACTGCGAGCTGGAGATCTTCTACACGTTCTGTGATGACTATGCATCTGATGAAGATAAGCAAGGACTTGATGAATTCACGTTGTACTTCAGTTGAAAATTGTCTCATGCGACCATGTACTTTGGCAAGGTACATGTCTTCAATGTCGTTGATAGACAAATTCTCAAAGTCCGCTTGAAAATGCATAATCCCTTTCTTCTTGCCTTTTGACCACAATATTCTTGAGGAAAGTGTAGTCCCATTTAGACGAAAGATCAACATGTTTGATGGCAACGATACTCTAAGTCTTGAACACTTCATGTTGAGACTTCGAACTGGCGACACGTAGTAGATTCTTCTGCCCGGCCAATGGTGAATCCCATACAAAGGCATCACGATCATACTCTTCCACCTTGTTGGAGAACATGTGGTTAGCTCTTTCCTCGATGGCTATGCGCTTAGAGTATATGGTCACGGAATGGAAGTGTCAGAGATATAGCGTATTTCCTTAAACCATCGCCACCGTGTAGAAGAAATTCCAAGTCTTTGTTGAAGAAATATCGGAATGGAATCCTAGGCTGATCTGGTTGGCCAATTATTGGTAGAGGTTTTAACCAGTCGGTGTAGTATGGAGGGTTGTCCCGTTTGGTGAAGTCGATGTTTGCTTCTGGGTTGAGCCAATCCATGTTGTTAGACATAGCTCGTGCTATATTATCAAGGTGATACTCAACTTCAATAGCACTTTCTGAAATGTCTTTTAGAAGTTGAAATGCTTCATTCTTGATTCGCTTCAACTCGGATTTCGTCATCTTCTTCACACGGAATTTTTCTTGTAGTAGTTTCGCATGCTCCAATGTACTACATTCGGAACCTCTTGACCTTCATTTGGGTAGGAGTGGAATCAACAAGCTTAGAGAACCATTCAAATTCAAGATCATCCTCGTCTAGCCATGATAAGGCGTCGGTCCATAGGCGCCTTCTTCTTCTTCTTCTTTGGCCTAAAGGAGGATTATGGTTTCTTGGCGTGTCGGAGAGATGGGTTGTTTTGGGGCTCATGGAATTCCTCATCGTCACCACCAGTATACTCAAAGTGATCACCGGTTTTCGAGTCTCGGGTGGTAACTCGAAAGAATCTGAGATTTTTCAAGGAAGAGCGAGGAGGAGATCGTCTTGGTGGAGAGGGCCTTGGGGTGGAGGTGGCATTGATGAAGATTCACCGACTTCTTCGCGTGCGTTTGGGCTCGTTATCCTTATCCCGATCTTTGTCTTCGCCGTCTCTTGAACGTTTAGGCCTTACTGACTTCTTCTCCGTATCTTGACGTGAGTTGGTATTCCAAAGAATGCTTCAAACAATTTAGCTTCGTGGGAGGCAAACGTTGCGAGCGTTTCGACATTTGAGCTACTAGCCGGTTCACCAATTCATCATCTGAAAAAATTGTGGGTTCAATCGGATTGATGTTCACATTCATTGGAGTTGATTTCATGGTTTGCTTGGCGGATGCAAGAGATTTGGATGAAGTTATCGGTATACATCTCCTTTGTCGGTTTAGGAACGACGTCAAGAAGGAACTTGTGAGTGTATCATTTGATCATCTCGTCCATTTTCCTTGAAGATCATCTTTCATGAGCTTACGGACATACTCCCTTTCAACTTTCATCTCGTCATTCTCGTCATGAAGATACTGTATCTGATCCGCAAAGAAATTCATTTTCTTGTAGAGCACATCCTTCTTTCTGACCTGTTTGACAGCTTTAACGATTCGCGTCTTAGCTTGAGAGATCCAAGATGCAGTTGGCTTCTTCACTGATTTGAATGTTGATTTGGTTGATCCTTTTGATGGTGGTGGTGAGGAATGAGAAGATGAATCCGATGATGATGAGATGTGAGGAGACTCCGGGTCCTTCGGTGGTTCAGAAGTTTTCTCCTTAGAACGTGTAGGACTATCCAGAAGGAACTTATCATAATCAACATCTTTATCTTTCTCGGACTTTTCGCTTTACGGTTCTTCAAAGTCATACTCGTTAGAATCTTCCACGCTTTGTTGTTGCTCCAAAGTGGTGGCACCAATTCCTTATCGGGTCGATTAACCGCATCGGGATCGGTGTAGGTTGAACATCACCACTTGACCTCCGGGCCACCCATTTGATCTTTAGCAAATTCCTTCGCAACGTGTTGGAGTCTAACAAATTTGAACTTCCTCCTATAATCGGTTTCAGGCTCTTCATCGATTCTTCTTCTTCTTGTTCAATCACCGAGTCTTCCTTTTGCACATGTCTGCTGGGTGGACTTGGAGGTTTAGGTACCGTTGTAGTGTCATCTTTAGTCGCTGTTTGAGTGGAAAATATCTTCATCGATGCGGTACCCTCAGAGTCCTCATCCGTTAGCTTTCTTTGTGGTTCAAGCTTTGGAATGGGAATAGGAACGGCTTCCTTAGAAGGAACTTTCCTTTGCTTGGAGGTTTCCTCTTGGGGAACTTCCTCGACTCTCGGTGCTTGCAAGACTCCCAACACTCCTCTTACGGTTCTCCTTGTAGGTGTACCGAAGATTTTCATCGAGAAAACCAACTTTGTTCTCTTTCACAGCCTACCAAATATCTTTTATAAGAATAGAGTTGTTTGAGTTCATCGAGAGAAGGAGATCCGGCAACACAAAGACCTTGTTTCTTGGTAGTTGACTCCTAAACCGACCGTTAGTGTGGGTTCGGACAATACGTTAAGATTGTCGGGTCATTGATTCTCTTGGGGATATCGGGTTATACCCAAGTGCTCTCTGGATCAACAGCTTAGTATATCCGATGTAAGGAATCTTTGAGCCAAGCTTTTGAGAAATTTCATCATGTCATCCCAAATCGAGCTTCAACTTGATGTGCTTCATGTTGATCGAGCCCAAAATATTTGCGCCCACGAGCTTGGGATGCTCATAGCACTTGTCACGACTAGAAATGCAGTTTTGTGATGATGATATAAAGGGTTCTCAAGGTGAGGAATGTTCTTAAGATCCACATGAGAATGCTTGATGATTACTCCGAAGCTTCGTCGTACCTAATATCAATCAAGAATTGCGAGCAGTCTCTTGATGAGGTGCAGCAGAGAATTCAGTTGGTATGATGTCGGGAATGAGGAGAACAACCCTTAAGTCTGCGGGGTGATGGTGATTTGCTTGTGATTGGCGTCACCGTCAACGCATTTTGACCTTTGATCATCCGCATTGTATTCCGAATTGCGTATGTAGATCTCCGGACGATGGCGAGTTGGTGAGCATGTTCGATATGGATGATTCTTGAATATCCACCGCAATGAGACAAGAAGATTCCGAGCAAGTGAGAGTTTCAAAGTCAACTCTGAGATTGTTCTTTCCAATCTTCATTGGATAGCCATGCGGGAAGATTTCAGCAATGGTGAGAACGTTTGGTGCATCCACATTCATTTGAGCAGCCATGTCGTGATCTGAAACACATTTAGCCAAAAGAAGCAACATATCGAAAGACATAATGTTAGTCAACAGAAGGTTTTATTGACTAATTATTGAATGTGCTATGTCTATGATTGTTACGAGTCCAAAATCACTTGTTTGTCCAATAGTCTAATGACGTCGTGATAAGTTTCATGAGTTAGTTAACTTTAAGTTTTAAAGTTTATGTTATCACAAAATTTTAACAACACATTACACATTTTTGTTTATTAGTGACATTATTGGATTCGTGATGTTATGATTTATTTATTTACAAGTTTGCCCGCGTAACAATTCATAATGAAGGTTTGATTAAGGCTTAGGCGTAGAAATGGTAGCTTATGCGTAAACAGGAGAAGTATAAGCGTAGACGCAAGCTTAAGCGTAGGATCCTTACTTACGCGTAAGAAATATTACGCGTAGGAAAAGGGGACCTTATGCGTAAAGCTTACGCGTAGGCGTATATTAAACCTTACGCGTAAGGCTTACTCGTGAGAGTAGACCTTATGCGTATAGGTCATCTTGTTTACGCATATCCTTCACGGGATACGCGTGGTCCTGTAGAACCTTACGCGTGGCGCTACGCGTGAAGATTACTCTTCGCGATAACCTTCTACGCGTAAGGTGATCCTTATCGTGAATTGCTAATGACCTTGATTACGAATTTTACGTGTAGCGACACGAAATAAAGTCATCATAGCAACAATATTAACACATACATCCATTCTAAAATAGATCATGGCCTGAAAACTCATCATACAGTTTATGCGTAAGATTACTTACGCGTAGACTTAAACCCTAGTTTTGAGATTTATGCTTAAGAAATCTAACCATGGAAACAACATCAAACTTATTCTGGTGGTTCTTAGATGTTATGTGAGTGTTATGGCCAAGTTTTAACATCCAACGCTCAATGAATCAAAAATACCCAAACGTGAAGAACATAAACCCTAATATCTAATTATCATGCAATTAGTGTTTCTGGGTTAATTCTAAACACAGATATGATCAATTCACTATACTAACAACATCACACAACAATCTTTTTGACCAAAACCATTCACATTTGAAAACACCCAAAACGACTCATGAACCCTAATTTTGAAAAACAATCAATTCGTGTTTCTGGGTGGATTTTGAGGATAAACATAGTATCATTGATGTTATTTAAACGTTTTGACACACTTGTTTTAACCAACAACACACACCAATGATTGTGTGTTCATACGCTTATGCGTAGAACACATAATCACTCATATCTCACGTTTTAGCCGTTGGATTTGTAAAAGATTCAAAACCAATGTTTGTAAATACGTAAAGATCATGAAACAACTTACAAATTGATGATCCAAAACACGGATTTGTTGAACGATTTATACGCGTAGGATTCCTTAGGTGTGTGTAATAAATGTAAAGGATAAGTTAGGTGGAAGTTTTATTATAAAATAGTTTGTGCTTTTGGCAGTTTTAGTCCCTCCACCTTTTCCATTTTCATCCAAAGCCATTTAACTTCCATTTTGGTTACCAAACGAAGAATATTTGGAAATAACTTTGACGACACTCCCCCTTGACTTAAGAAATAATGAAAGGTTATAAATTTTAGTCCGAGGAGTGTCAGAAACCAGAAATGTGACCACCATTATTAAAGAAACAACCGAGATAGGATAACATGCAAGTACGGTTATTTTGAAACAGTTAAGAATTTATTTTCTCCCTCAACACTTGATCGAAAAATACTTGAATTTTGAAAGATTTGAGTGTTGATGGAAGAAATGTACTTGCCATGTTTGAAGAAATATAGATAGAAGAATATTTTCTTTGTTTTATCGATTTTCTATTTTTGTTTTTTTTTTTTTTTTTTTTTTTTTTTTTTTTTTTTTTAAGTTATTTACAAGATAGATTTTGGTGTTTGGTGGTTTTAAGACTGTTTTAAGAGTTCATCCAATTCCTCTTGAGTCAAACACCGCATACCAATCCGTGGACCAACTCATTAAACCTAGCGGGAGGCAAGGCTTTGGTGAGTAGATCCGCCAATTGGTATTCTGCATCCATGGTATAATTCAACTATACCACTCCACGTGGTCCTTGATGAAATGATAGGAAGATCGATGTGCTTTGATTTAGTCTTGGTAGGTTGCACGAGATCGCAATGGCACTTCGATAGTCATGATACATCGGGATTCATCAAATCGTAACCATAGTCTTTGAGTTGTGTTCTCATCCGGATGACTTGAGCACAACACGCGGACATGGCTACATATTACGCCGGTTGATGACGGTGATGTACAATCCTCGCTTCTTCGATTGCCAGGACACGGTTTATCACCAAGAAATTGTAGTGCTCTCAAGTACTTTTTCGTGAATCTAAACATCCTGCGTGATCGAGATCTCAAAAGCGATTAGTTCAAAACCGAATCCTTGGATACCGGATCCCAAGTTAATGGTTCCTTGATGTATCGGAGGATTCTTTTAGCCTCGAGAGGTGGGTTTCGATTAGTCGCGATCGATAACGGGAGCATAGATAAATGGCAAAGACAATATCGATTACGCTAGCTATTAGATACACGAGACCCAATAATACTTGGTATTTGTTAGGGTCTACTAATTTCCCATGTAAATCGTCTAGCTTCTTGGTATGAGTCATTGGTGTGGCATAAGTGTCACGGTTTTCATTCAAATTTGTTTAACAATTCAAGGGCATATTTGGGTGACTCAAGAAAATACCACGGGTGATTGATGAACTTGCGGTCCTAGAAAGAGCGTAAGTTCACCCATCATGGACATTTCAAAAATTTCTTCATTAGTTTTGCAAAAGCGATTGAGTACTTTTATGTGTAGACCCAAAATGATGTCATCCACGTAAATTTGAACAATTAAGATATGTGCCCGTGATATTGTATAAAAGAGTAGGTCGACCGAACCTTTGGTGAAATTATTAGCAATGAGGAAAGATGATAGCTTATCGTACCATGCCCGAGGAGCTTGTTTGAGACCATAAAGAGCTTTGTTCGGTTTGTAGACATGGTTGGGAACTCGGGATCAACGAATCCTTCCGGTTGGTCGACATAAACCGTTTCTTTCGGTTGTCCATTGAGAAGCGCAGTTTTGACATCCATCGAAAGACCGTCATATTCATATGGGCATGAACGCAAGAAATATCTTAATGACCTCAAGGCGAGCAACCGGAGCAAAAGATTCTTCAAAGTCTATTCCTCTTCCCGACGATAACCCTTAGCAACTAGGCGTGACTTGTTTCGATTACGTTCCCTTCATCATCCAATTTGTTTTCCAAATCCATTTGAGACCAATGACGTAGACCCTGTTGGTCTTTCAACCGATTCCCATACTTCAAGACATTTGAATTGGTTGAGTTCTTCTTGCATGGATTCAATCCAGTTGTATTTTGTCATTGCGTCTTTAATGTTTTAGGCTCGATTAGCGGTGCGGTGAGTGCATAAATGCAATGTTCACCATTTGTGTGAAGACGTTGTCTTGTAACGATTGGTTGATTCGGGTTGCCAATAATATTTGCGAGGATGGTCATTTGTCCATCAATGTGTAGAGGTTGATGTTGGTATACATTGTGCGATTCGAGATTCAAATGGTTTGTTGATGATTCCGCAACATCGGTGCAGCGATGTCATTAGCAAACGGGTTAAAGAACATTTGGATCAAAATCTGCGGTGGGGTACTTCATTAAGAACATCATCGATCGGTTCATCATTGTTGGAAGCGGTTTGTTCAATGTTGTGGTGGAGTCAAATGGTGGTGCTTCTTTGTGATGGTTGTTGTAGCAGTGTATCGGTATAAGAGTAGTATCGGGTTGAGCGTGAAACAATGGATACACACGAGCACGTTCATGAATATTGTCACTTTGAGCAGAGGAGCAAAGAGTGTTTCCATTTGATGACGAGTAAAATCGGGGCTTTGTTCATGATGATGAGGTTTGAGGAAGTTTAAGCGGTTGTGACGGGTTCCAAGTCATTATGCTCATAAGCCATTTCCGTAAGTTCATCAAATGAGCATGAATCGTTTCCATAACACGCTTTGTATGACGATTCGGATCCGGTAACCTTTAGAATTCTCACAATATCCAATAAAGACGCCAATGTCGGGTTTGGCTTTGAGCTTTCCAAAATCATCACGATCATTATTCGGATAGTAAAGGGATCCAAATACATGAAAGTGTTTGAGATTCGGTTTATGGTTGTGGAGAAGCTCAAAGGTGTTTTGTTGTGGCTTTAGTAATCATAGAATGGTTTTGAGTATAGCATGCGATGAGATCTGACTTACGCCCATAAGTAATCTGGAAGTTTAGCATTGATTAACATTGTTCTTGCGCTTCCACTAACGTTCGGTTTCGTCTTTCAACAACTCTGTTTGTTCTAGTGTGCGTGCAATAGATGTCGATGCTCAATTCCCACTTTCTCATAAAATTCTCGAAGAGTTTGGTTAACAAATTCGGTTCCTTTATCTGTCTTATTTTGTGGATTGTGTTCCGAGTGAACTTGAATTTTTGTGAAAGGTGATGATCATTTGTGGAGCTTGGTCTTTGCTTGAAGAAAATAGACCCAAGTCCATCGTGAATAGTCATCAACAATTACTAAGATGTAGTGTTTGCCATTGATTGTTTGCACTCGCATCGGGCCACACAAATCCATGTGAAGAAGATGAAGCACATCTTTGAGAGTCATGTTCCACCTTTGAAGGAAAATGAGCACGAGTGCTTTTCCCTTGTTCACGGTGAGCAAAGGTGATCTTTAGAATACCGGAATCGTGGGAGTCCTTCAACTAGTTTGTGTCGAGCAAGGTTGGTTATAGTTTGAAAGTTTAAGTGTGAGACGCACGGTGCCATAGGCGGGATTTTGTTGATGTTGCCTTTGAAAGTAAGTAGATGGGAGATGAAGCAACAATGTCTTGCATAGAGATAGTGTAAAGACTTGAGTTCGCGAGCGGACATAAGGTCGTTTCCTTGTAGATCACGAATGAAACAAGATTTGTCCCCTAAAGCAACCTCCAAATCTCCATCACAAAACTTACCTCATCGAAAGCAGTTGTGACCGAGGCCTTCCACATAATAAACCACCGCTAATTTCGATGTTCCCATTGATATAGTCTCCGTAGCCCATGATAGTCTGCGAGTGATCATTCCGAATCGCGAAGCCAATGAACTTTGCAATAAAATTTGATAACAGTTTAAGGTTGCTGTCATGTGTCGGGAACATCCGCTATCAACAATCTAGAATGATCTCATATCACCGCATTACACGACGACACGGATGGAATAGAAGTAGATGTGGAACCCGAAATGTTAGAGGGTTCCGGAGCGATTATAGTAGACATAC
Organism: Chrysanthemum lavandulifolium; assembly: GCA_022545495.1. NCBI lineage: Eukaryota > Viridiplantae > Streptophyta > Magnoliopsida > Asterales > Asteraceae > Chrysanthemum > Chrysanthemum lavandulifolium. Next base: position 118,625,223 of record CM040243.1, read on the forward strand.
ACACATCAATAACTTTAGGCATCCATTTAAATTCTAGTGTGTTATATATCCATTTCGCCATCTATAACTACTATTTGCTTTAGTCTTAGTGAATGCACTAGGTGGTACTACATTCTTTGGAGGTGAAAGCTGAGCTACGAGGACATGAATCGTTTCCTAGAATCTAAAGAGGGTGGTCTACCAAGCACGACTTAGAATGATTAGTGGGCCTAGAGGTATTCGATTCTTAGGATTCCTTAAGCGAGAGATGATAGCTTTAGCAACACATTTGTCATGACAATCGAATTCATACTTTTACGACAAATAACACAAGGTGCATCGGTGAATATCAAAAGTACTTAAAGGTTTAGCATTTGTTACATCACTATTTCTATTACATTTGCGGATGCAATATCTATAGTATAAACAACGTGAGTCTTATTCATAGTCCTAGGGTTTTCTTCTACTTTAGCATTCCTTATTGATCTTTTCTTAGGTCGCAACTTCCTATTCTTGATGTAGTACTCCTAGGTCGTGAAGTGCGGACGTTTGGAAAAGAGGCAACTATTCATGTTTCGAGAGAAGGAAGAACGTTAGCAACTTGTGTTTTGGCGATGGGCATTCTAGGTTCACGATTACTAAGTGTTCTTGGTGTTATTCTCTTAATCACGATGGCGGAAGTTGTTCATACTTTCCTAACATTTCTCTTAACTTAAAGATAGTGTGAATCAAATCTTGATTTTAAGAACGAATATTACCAGCAAAATTCATTACTTCTCTAGTGTGTGCAAGATAATGATCAAGTTCGTTTGATGCTTCATGACATTGAGTAAATCAAATATGACAGCATATTCTTGTTTAACTTTTACAAGTTCTTGTTCATATTTTGAGATTTGACTTTTCAAAGATACGTTTTGACCATCTAGTTGCTCAAATTTTGGATTAAAACTGTTTGATTGCAACTGGTGGATTTTGTTTTGCAAAGCAAGTTCACGATTTTGACAATCTTTTTTACACCAATGAAGACGACGTTTTGCAATTGAAAGCTCGTTTGAGAGACGTTCGTTTTCAACTTTTAAAGACTCGATCTGAAGCACGTTATCGATATTCTCATGATTACAACATTATCAACGATATCACGGAGATATAATCGGATGCATATGACAAAGAATTCATTAACACAACATTATGGATATCGACAGATAACATCATTCAAGAGTCGATCAACATCTTTTCTCAACATTTTATTTTTACGTTTAGTATTGGTAATAGATGTTTACATTTTCTCGAAACGACCTTCATCACTCAAGTTCCTTATGAAAGTCCGTTCCCAAGACAATGCACAATTTTCAAATTTTAACATTTGGTAAAAGATTTTTACGAAAAATGTCTCTTTGTTCTCGTGCAGGCGATTGAAAATGTTGAACTTTGATTTGAATGATATTCTATCCCATGTTGTAAAGTTTTGAGGTCAACCATGAAAATGTCAAAATATCTAAGAATTTTGCGATTTTCGGGATTTGAGTTTACTTCACCGATGGAAGGTAAAGGACCATAAATTTGTGCATAATCGGTTGGGGATTAACATTAGAAGACTCGAGACGTTTTTATGATAACCCTTGGTGTGTTAGAAGAATCCGTTGGTGTGTGAAAGTGACCGGTTTGAATAATTAAAGGTTTGTTGTAAACAACGTTTTAATTTTGATCGACTCTCGTCTTACGCATCTAATTCCTCTTGACGATGATATTCAACAACACTCACAATGTAATTATCAATTTTATATTACCTTTGAAACTTCGAGATTTGGTTTGAATGCTTTGGTTGAAAGCTTAGGTTTATGTCGCAAGATTTGGTCCATATCCATTTGGATTGGGTTTTAAAGTAAACTTTTCAATAGCGATTCTTGACTCACCATGTTTGTAAACTACGCTTTAAACTCTTTAAGATTGTTTTGCAAGTCGATAATTTCTTCAAGATGATCATCTATTCGTTTTGTTGAATGCTTTTGTATGCAGAGAACTGTTTTTGGCAAGTTAACAACTCGACCTTAGCTTTTGATTTTCCAAGGTGAGGCGTTAATTTGTTTTTATGTTCATGTTTCATTGTTCTATTTCGACAACAAAGCATTCTTCAAGCGGCTAGATCACGCATTTGTCTCTCTAAATATTTTTAGTTTTGATGAGATTTAGTAAAGGTCGCTTCAAAACCTTTTCACATTTTCTTGAGTTTTGAAAAGTTGAGTTGCTTTTGTAAACATTCAAAATCCTTGGTTAACAGTGCATTTTACTTTTTAAGTCACGATTAATTGCACGACATTCTTCCACTATGGTTTGTTGGTCTTGTATTAAGCGAGCAAAATCGGATGAGGCAAAAGTTCGACGTGTTCAACGTGAGTCACAACATGATCATTACTTAGATCCTCAAGTATAACCACGGTCGATTTGATTATCAATGGAAACCATAAGGTCATCTTGATCGTCAAATGTAACTACGGGTCTAATTGAAAATCGTCGAATGAGATGTGGATGACTCATTTAAACATTCGAGCCTTGCGGATTCGGATGTTGGCGGAGATATTAGATCGTAGATAAATATGGTTTGTTCGGGTGCCGAGACAAGCCATCGATGTCATACATTGGGCTGTGTCACTCATGTGTAACTCATGCATATTAGCCATCAACATAACAATGCATTGGCACAAGTCCTCCATATTATCATCACGAGTGCATCGCCATAAAACTCGTTCTTTGTGCGTGAGAGTTCCACCACTTCATCCTTAAGAGCCAAAGAAGAGCCTCTTTGTGATAAGCACGCCCCTAGTCCTCGGCTTTGGGCATGCATTAGCCAGTGTCCTTCTCATTGCATTTGTAGCATCGAAGACCATTCAACCCATTCTCGAGCATTTCCTGTTCCACCACTTGAGCTCTGTTGTTATTCCTACCCATAGCATTAAACCCTTGACCACCGCCCATCGGCGACCATAACCACGATTCGAACTTCAACTCGTCCCTTGTTCACAACACTGATTTCGTGTGTTAGATGAGGAACGAATACGATTGTTGGATTTGTTGGTATAACGGCTAAAAGCATTAGCAATCATAACAAATCCTTGTTGCAATGCTTGAACGGATCGGATTCCTCATTAGCTTCAACGACAAATGCTTGAGCATTGTTGTTGTTGTATGGAACCAATTGATTATGTTGAGATTGTTGTGATTGATCATTTGGTGTGATAGTGGCGGTTGGTTGAGTTCTTTGGTTGAGGAGGATAACTGTTTTGAGCATACAAGGCAAGTTGTTGATTTTCCGGATGTGAAGGTGAAGCAATTTGAGCACGGAGAATCCTTTCCTATCAACTTCCTTTTCATGAGGTTTCAAATAATCGTACAACAATGCGTATGTAGAATGATGCATGTTCTTCGCTTGATGGAGAAAATGACATACTTCTCCCATTCGGGACCAAGACTACTCAGAACTTAGTATTAACGCAATTCTTGGCATGATGATGTTGTGTTTATCCAAATCATTGATGATGTCCGAGAATAGATGATGATAAGACTCTAGTGTCTCTCGTGTTCAATCAAGAAGTGTTCATAAGCCAAGTAAATTTTGGATTCCATATCCTCGATTGAGTGCGAGATCCTTCCATAAGTAGATGAATGTGTTCCCACATTGCCTTGGCGATCTTTTGAGCATCAACACTTGAAGAATTGGGTTTGGTAATCCTAAAGGATATATTGCATTGCAAGCTCATCGACTTCATAGTGTAGAAGTTCTTACGGATTCAGTGCTGCAGATAGCAATGTTTGAGTGTTCATCCCTTGGTGGATTAGCATTTGGATCTCCGGGTACAATGACGGTGAGGCATCGAAATGGACCTTCCAAGATAACCTTCTTTAAGAACTTTCCATGTGGCTTCTTGGATCACAAAACCTAAAGAACCTAATTACCCATTGATCGTAGTTTCTGGAGTGAGCATTGGAGGTCTATCAAGTGATCCACCTCATGAATTGATTGTTGGTCGCTTAAAGCTTCACACATCTTTGCAAACCAAGTGGGTTCCTTCATAGTGTTCCTTGATGGATGTTGATTGAAATCGTTTGTGTAGGGTTGAACTTGAAGACTTGGTGGTGTTTGAACCATTTGTGGTGGAGGAATTGCTCCAAGTTGTGGAGTATGTTGTTGATTAAATTGTTGTTGATAAATTGCTTGTTGTTGATTCCATTGTTGATGTTGTGGACTTAGTTGTTGTTGTCATTGAGAATAAGTGTAAGGGAAATAGTTAGAGTATGGTGGTTGTGACATGTTGAAAACTTGTGTTGGTAAAATGGATCTTTGTAGTCGAATGAACCTTTGTTGATGAAGTATCATTAGGCGTAGAAATCACAATAAACCAAGTAGCACTTATGCGTAAAAACACCAAAGTTACGTGTAATAGCAAGAGTTACGCGTAGGTTTAGCTTACGCGTAAGTAAGGAAAAAGCACTAAAGTTATGCGTAAAACAAGAGGTTAGGCGTAGAAAACTTAGGCGTAGGATTACCTTATGCGTAAGACTAAGCTTAGGCGTAAGATAAATCTTATCGTGGGATTTTCTCGCATAAGCTTTATGCTTATCGCGTATTTTAGGGTTCTATCCCAAGTGATCTTTTACACTATCACGAAGGCAAAAGATATCCAAAGTCGACGTATTTTCGTGCTTATCCAAGCAAGAAAACACGGAGTAAACCACTAAACGAAGATCAAACCAAGGATAAAGTTACGCGTAAAACTAGGGTTTTGATACGCGTAGCTTCACTCGTAAAATGATTTTGCCCAAAGATGTTTCTAAACCGATTTTTGTGATGAGATAGCTTTAATATCACCAAAATAACACAAAAGTGTGAAACTTGATGAACCAAAACGTCTAAAGCAGTTACGCGTGAAGCGAAACCCTCGTACAAAACAAGCTTAAAATGATGATCCACGCGTAAAGTTTGAAACTTTTGCCAAAAGCAGTTATTTTAGCACCTTAAAACATTGAAAGTACAAGAATCTTGGATTAAAAAGTGTAAAAAATCAGTTTTTAAGCTAACCAAAGTATCAAGGACGAGACGTATGTTCTATGCGTAGGACCAAAAACCCACTTCAAGAAACAATACGTTCACCCAACTAGTAGGCGATTGATACCACTGTTAGGTCACTAGTTTTACAACACAAGTATCAATGAAAAAATAGAGAAGAAAGATTGGTTGAACAACGCACACACAAACACTACGCGTAAGATAATAAGGACGGTTATGCGTGAGGTAGTGAAAGAGAAATGAATTGAACAACCAACCCTCAAGTGAGGGTTATTACATAGTATTTATAGGAGGGAAGCTAGGGCAACACTTCCTAATCCCTTCCTTTCTCCTATGGGCTTGGGCCTAAGCTCATGGGCCTTCTACATAAGCTTAAGCTAGTAACAAACATAAAGGCCATAATTAAGCTAACTATTACATATGAATTACTAACACTTGATTTAGGTTTAGGAGTGATTCCAACACAAAGGTATGAAATACATGAATTGAAAGTAAAATAAATAATAAACGCTAAAGCTTATCGTAATGGTGTGACTTCTCCCTTGGAAACAGCTCCGTATGCTTCCCTAGACCTCCCTTGAGCTTTTTCCCACGTTCTCAGAGTGTTGTGTATGGAATGGGATGCTTTGAAATCTTTGGAATTGTGGGGTATTTATAGGCTAGGTTTGGGTTACAACAGTAACCAATAGAGGAGTTACGCCGTAACCTTCTATTTCTCCGTAAATGCACTAGATCGCTAGTTACTGGCGTAACCTTATAAGTGGTTACGCCATAGTCTTCGATAAACTCGGTTACATCGTAAGTGATGCGATGAATTACGGCGTAAGTATCGGTGTGTGGAACCTCTTTTGACCTAATGGAGTTACGTCGTAACCTTTGGGAAGAGTTACGCCGTAACCTCTTGATAAGTTGGACTTCTGGGTCACGAAATAGTTACGGCGTAATGTGAGAGATGAGTTATGCTGTAACTTCTTCAAAATAAGCATACTGTGATAAATCTATAGTAATGTTTCCATTTCCGCGTCTCTTTAGCTCCAATGCTCGTAATTTACCAGAAAGTGGAAAACAATGGAAAACAAACGTAAATCCATATAAATGATATAAATAACGAGCATTATCGGGGGAAATTGACACTTAATATTCAGGACTATTTGATGTTATCATCTCCCTTGATGGTTGCGATCTGATCGGAATCATCATTACATTGTGTACATGAAGCACTAACCGGAAGCACTTTATCATAAATCATATAGAAGATGTCGATAAGCAATATCATCTCACGCTCCACATATTCTTCTCATATTTCTTCCTACTGAAAGCTGAGATAACACATACCAAAAGTATCCAGAGACCACTTCCCCCAAATGGTTGGAATAATATATCCTTCCCCCAAATAGTTGGAATAATACACGAAGCTATGAGTAAACACTGAGTATCTCTACGGTTATGACATTTGTCTTTCTCGGGATTACTTAAATAGAGAAGAAGTATTAGGTTCATCATGTGTACTCGTTGTGTATTTAGATGTATGTCTCCTTCCCCCTTGCTGGTTTTCATACCTCAGAATCAGCAACACATCATACATACCGAATATTCTTAAAATAGAGAAGAACAAGAATTAGCTCAAATGAATCATGTGAGAATAAACTGTTACAGAAACTCTCCTTGACTATCTTTATCAACCCATACGTAGACAACTTGAAGTGACTACTAAAGAAGAAAAACCGATATACCAAACTTGAAACTGAAGTCGAATTCCCCATATTTGTATCTTAAGCTTGCACTTAATGATAGAAGAACGGTGTTGAGATTTATGCACCAAGCAAATCTCTAAGTACTCAATACTCAACCAAAGTATGAGACATTAACACCTCTTGCGATTATCCACAACAACATTATCGTGTGTCACTGAGTAAAACAACGTAACTCCTTAAAGTGATAGTTAACCAGGTCTTCAACCATCCAAACCGACTTCTGGTAACTAGATAAGCCAAGTCTTCAACTCAAATTGTTAAGCTCGAGCAAGTTATCTAATAAGAACACGCCTTTGTGAAAGTCAACTTCAATCTCAAATAAGTGATAAATGATTAACTCTGAAGTAATCAACTTGTGTCAAATGCCCACTACGTGAATAAACATACAACTGGATGTACATTGACCCACTGAATGAACCAGAACAAATGATTCCTCAACATCAATGCATTCTTCCTAAAGGTATACATGTAGAGACTGATATGGAAGATTCACCAATAATGTCTTCGAGTGGATGAGGTAGTCATTTTCCTTAATGTTCAGGAGGTTGATTTATAGTGTGCACAATGAGAGGAACAATAATCCGTGAAGATTTGGCAAAGAAATACCAAAGAGCGGATCATTATTCAATAGAGAAACTACAATATTATGATAGACATTATCAACGCCTTGTGAAATAACTGGAGATAAGGTTTCTTGAGAATTCCGAGAAGTACTTCTTAGATGGTGAACCAACTGACTCAGTAGGAACCGGAGCATGAGCTTCAGAATCTAGATGATCAACATTCGTTGGATGTTGGAAGTACTCATCAAACATATCTTGAAACAATGAATCCCAAACAATGAATCCCAGTTATCCTTAGAAAGTGAAGCATTAGGCGTTGAAGGAGAGTCATATGACCATAATTCAAGCATCCATCAACATGTAGTATATGCACTCTTCTCCTCCTCAAAAATTGCATCCGAAGTTGCCATTTTTGATTTGAACAAATGAATAAGAATATACACCAAAGAACGTAGATCCACTTGAGGGTTGAAAGAGCGTGTAAAAACATGAAGCTTGTTGATGAAGAATGTCGATGAGAATGGTCATACATATGAAGATTTCTCTTCTTTTGAAGATAAAGTGCACTGAAGCGTACACCTTTCTTTTCTTTGAGGAACGGGGTCTGAAGTGTTATCTGCAGACGCCATAATGTTGAAGTACGAGGCCTGAACTGATGTGAACTGACGTCATTGCAGATTGAATATCAAGGTTGAGTAACTTGAACCCGTGAGTTATGAGATATCAATCCATTTGTTATCCATACTTTAAGCCAGTCCATGTAGTGAAGGATCGAAGTATCTGCAACTGAGTAAGGAATACCGCACTAACATTACAAACTTGATTGCATATATATTGGTTAGTAACATTAGTATCCAAATCCTTTGGGGTTTCACGGTCAACCTTTATTTTGCCATCGGTAAACAGCTTTCCGGAAGGAATCCACTTAAGTCCAGCATCCTTAAACATTCTACCAGACGGTATCCACTTATGGTAAGGTCTAGGATTGTTAAGCTTCTTATGCATAGTGGAAGACTTATCCTTATTCCTAGTTTCCAAAGATTTAGCAGTTGATCTCCATGTAGGCGAAGTTTTTGGTTTGTTTAGCTTCATATCATATTAAACCTTAGTCACGTTAGTGGTCTTAGTGGATTGTACCTTAGCATGTGAATTAGGAAAATGTTTCTTATTCGGAAAAGACTTAGAATTTCTAGTTTCAATTTCTACAGGCTTAGTATACTTCTTCATATAACTACTCTTAGATGCAAGCCAATCCCTAGTCTTTTGAGTGTTCCTAGTAATGGTTTACAACTATTAGCAGTACCTTGTAATCTTGTAGAATTCATCACCCTAGGTCTTGCACCTAAAATTCCGTCTTTTTGAATTTGTGCCTTTTTCCTAGCTTCTTCTAGATAATAGTTCTTCCACAAGTCATTCATATCGTATGAATTCTGGGTTTTAATGCATGGTTTTGACACTGTTTTCGAACTAATCCTAGAGGTCTTTGGGGTAGAAGTAGCAACTTGTTGAGGGTTAACGAGTTAGAAGCATTATTCCTCGGTAACTTAGGTGAAGTGACCGGTTTTGACAAAACTTGTATCTCATCAACTTGGGAGGCAAACCTTTTCTTTAAAGATTTTGTTCTTTCGGATATAAATGCGTATACGCCTAACAATGGACGGTCTCTAGTGGGATGAGAAACTAGCTTCCCCAAGGTTGATGGTTTTGTAAACTTAGTGTTCACACTTTTCCCTATGGTTTTTCTAAGCTCATTCTTTAAGGCAACAATGGCGAAACTCTTTTCCTGAAGTTGAGCATTGAGCTCATCAATTTTTTCTATCAAAGAGTTTGTTTGTTCCATTGACTTAGTTCTAGCTTCTTTGACATAGTCTCTTAGTTCTATGTGATGATTTCTCAAAGACTCATTTTCCTTTAGTAATTTGGCCACACAAACCGCTAATTCATCATTTCTTATTTGAATATCATCAATAGCATTAACATCAGAATTACTTGTAACCAAATTACTTTTCACATGCATATCAGAAATATGTTTCTTCAAATTGTTGATAGTTGAGTTTTGTCTTGAAGTTGAGCTTTCAAAGTGTTAATTTCAAAAGTTCACGAATTCGGGAAGTTCGGATTTTTACATGGTTTGTTAAGTTGAAAACTTTCTTCTTTACTCAGATCGCAATTTCAAGTGAAATGCAATGTTTTCAAGTTTTGAGAATTTGTTTGAAAGTTCATCAAAAGCCTTTTATCAACCATATCATATGTTTTGAAATTATTAGACTCGGCCTCAACCAAGGAACATATATCGAATCATGTTCGGCATTAAGATCGGTATGTTTAGGTACATTAGCGGATGCACTATGTTGAGCAGTTAAGGTACCTCATCACATGACACTGTTCATTTATCATCGATATATGCATCCACATCATGTGTAACATGAGTTCTTGAACAATTTGTTGCATCATTCTTTGTTGTTTCGTTATTCTCGCATTCAAGAACACCCGATTCTTCAACCGATACATTACCCAACTCATCACAACTTTCATCAACTGCACTGGACTCTCATCTATTATTTCATCTTTTGAGTAACTTCCTCAATATACTTCCCACTTTGTCCATGAGATGGATAAGTGTCTCTATGAACACGCCAATTTCCATTCTAGTGTATTTCTTGAAAGACATTTCGGTCATGTCTTGATCATAATCGATATAAATTCCCAACGATGAATGGTCGAAATTGGTTGTGGATCACTTGTAGTGCAGACCTTTGGAACTATCCTTTTGAACCTTTTCTTTATCAAGTTGTTGTTCCAATTGTTCTAAGTTCAACATCAAGTTTATAGTCAGTGTAGGTAAATCCTGACGGAAAATGGCACTACATGTTCGATCCATAATTGTGGACAAAAGCTGTATGAGGTGAGAGTGAAGTAACTGATAAGGTTCAATGTTACTTTCCTTTAGCATGGCATTTTGTAGCCTAAACTGGTGCAATTCTCTCTCTTTAGATTCAGAACACGGAGATTTCACATCCTCATTGATTGATTCCATCATCACGTAACGTTCAAGATAGCTAATATTATCATGGTTGTCTGACATCATACGGTTTGAGTACTTCAAATCATCAATCGTGAGTGTAAGACATGATGTTGATGTATACACGGGATTTTACAAGTCTGTGATTTAAAGCGAGAAATAGAATCTTTCGCGGGATTTTACTAAAATCAAGACCAAACCGTTAAGCAATGACCAATGAAATGTGTTAAGATGACTGATGGATCGACATAGTGATAGACAATTGAGTGTTAGGGCATATGATTGTTTGTAGGATTAGAAGAGATGTTGTTTGGTTGAGATTTGGATTGGTTTATGCCCGTTTTTACGAAAAAATTTAGGTCAAAAAACATAAAAACCTCAATAACTTCTGTTCGGAGCGGATTTATGCCTCGAAGGTTGACCCGAATGAACTTTAGTTTAGGCCTCGAAGGTTGACCCTTGGAAATTCAGTCATCAACTGTCATAAAAACCTCAATAACTTCTGTTCGGCGTGCCATTCTCCTCGTTTTCACGGTCTTTTTGATGGGTAGAACGCTGAAAATGGAGTTACGGTTCAAAAGTTATGGCCGTTTGAAGTTTTGTCAGGAAAAGTCAACAAGTCGCTAGTAATAACTCGCTAAAAGCACAAGTCGCTATGAAACAAGTCGCTAGACACAAGTCGCTACAGCAAAAACTCGCTAAGTTGACAAGTCGCTAAAGAACAACTCGCTAAGTTGACAAGTCGCTAAGGAACAACTCGCTAAGAGACCAAGTCGCTAGTCACAATAAAGACAAGTCGCTAGAAATAGTAAAGACAAGTCGCTACATCAACCAAGTCGCTAGCCGAAGTGGAACCTCCACTACTTTGTACTGTCTTTCGTCTTGTCTCAATAGACAAGTCGCTAGGCCTCAAGTCGCTACCACTTCAACTACAAGTCGCTACGAAGAAAAATACTCCGAGACTCAAGTCGCTAGGTAGAAAAAACTTAAACACAAACCTTTTCAATGCAAAACAAGCCCAACCACAGTGAATCAAGCTTTCCAAATCAAAACCCAAGCACTTACAATGATTCTAAACACAAAAGTACACTCAAAATTCAAACTTTAACACAAGAAATGATCCAAATGATGCAAAAACCACTAAACTTTTTTCAAACCCAAAAACCATATAAAACCACTAGAAATCCAAGGATATGTAAGAGAGATGATCAAACCATGGCTCTTGATACCAATTGTTAGACATTGGATTTCACAAAAACTCAATCAATCACAAATATGGCGTATGGTTTAAGAGTTTAGAGATAGAAAGTAGAATGGGAGCCTTTCTAGAGAGAGAAAGTAAAAAAAAAGGAAGGTTAGATTAGAATGAAAGGTCCAACCCTCTACCTTGGGAGGTAGAGGGTATTTATAGTTACATAATAAATGTCCTCCTTCAGACTGTGGATCAGGCATACAGTGGGTAAAGACCCGTCCTTCCTCCACGGTGTTGCTCTAAACTAAACTATGCTAATAACTAACAAATAAACAAGCAAATAACGATATGTCTACGAGCTAACTTATGCTAGATTATATTTGGGGTGACCGAATCTTCACTATGGAATTTCTAATTCCTAACATAGGGCGTGATGCCCAAGGAAATGCTATGTATGGACCACTTGCCCCACCGTACTTTGATCTAGAAGATGAGATGGAACGAGCACTTGCTATGGAAGCTTTTTACAACCCGTTTAAGAACATTCTTGTGTATAAAAAGCTTACGGACTTCCTAGGATCCTTACCCGTGCAATTGAAAAACTTGGAGTGGGGACCCGAAAGAGCGAGTGTATACAAAAGAGAAGAAGGTGATGGGGAATGGCATGTAAAATTCGATATACTATGCCCAAGTGGAAGGAGATTTGTTAGAAAATTCAAGACCCATGAGACATATCGTGAGTTGACGGAAAAATTTCAAAGCGAGGATATCTTGAAACATGAATATTTTGAGGGGTGATGAGGAGTATAACACCGCAACAATAATAACAAGCACTTGTTTGCTTGATCTTCATCTTTTGATGAAATTTACTTTTATGCACTTAGGGATTTTGATTTCATTTTGTTTTTATTTCTTATTATTATGGCTTGAAGTTATTTTAATCAATTTCTTTTTGAGTTTTAGTTTAAGTTTTATGATGATAAGATTTTATGATTTAGTTTTTGAGCTAGTAGTTTAGATGTTGTTGGAATTTGCAAATGGTTGGATGAATGTTGTGTGCATCTTTAATCGAATTTTTGAGTAAGTAATTTTGCTTGGAAGGTAAAAGGGCCAAGTAAGGTTAAAAAGGTAAAATTCTGCAAAAATGCAAACCGAAACGATTGTGTCCATGACTGAATCGGTTGGAAGCAAGTATAAGTGCCAAAAATTCATTTTTTCAAGAAAAACACACACACACACACTAATCCTCCATCTAGGTTTCAAAAATCGACCACTAAGAAGTTGTTTGAAGGTTGAAGGAGTATTAGAAGTTCATCATGGAACCTAAACAAGTAAGCATCTGCAATCAATTAGCTTAATTAGGGTTTAACTTGAGTTTTTGATTCGAATTGCAAATTAGGTCACCAATTGGGGGTTTTTGATGGGATTCGAATTAAGATGTATTCTTTTGGAATTAAGTGGGTAATTGATATAGGAATGCATTGCAAAAAGAATTGCAGTGATTGATTCAACATTGAATGAGTATTAGATGATTGAATTTTCGAATTCAATTAAGTTTTACCCTTGAATCAAATTAAGTTGCAATTGGTGATTCCTAGTTGTTAGATGATGCATTTTCAGTGAATTTTAGATGCCACATTGTTGCTAGAAAAATTAATTGATGAATTGAAGTTGAGCTTTTAAGTTCTAAGCATGATGAATAAGTGATAAGAGGATGTTTTTGGATGCAAATTAAGAGCAAATTGAGGTTGTAGAAATCATTATTGATGTTCAAAGGAAGTTTAGGAGTGAATTAAAATTGGAAAAATCTAGTGGGAAGTCAATTGGAAGGCCATTGCCTAATGTAGAACAGAAGACCAAATCGGCTGCGCAACGCAACCGATCGGCTGCCCCTCGACCGAAACGGTTCCATATTCTGTTGTAAAAAAATGCGAATTTTGAACATGACCCTAGGGGCTTCTATATACTTTATCGTTGGTTCTAACACTCTTATATTAACTTATATTTATGATTTCTACAGAGAAATGTTGTAGGTTGTTCGAGTACAACGCGGATTCTAATGAACCAGCTCGTGACCAAGTATTGCCAAAGGAATGCACGGAAGAAGGTTACCTACAGCATGCGAGCTGAAGGGAATGCAAACCTAAAGTTTAAAGATCTTACCAATGAGGAAAAACACGCTTTTAGGGAATGTTTGTCGAAGTTGCAAACTAGAACTATTTCGGTTCCGAGGTTGGTAGATTGGGACTTGTTTAACGAATATGAGTGTGAAAATGAGTTGAGGGATATGATGCGGATGTCTTATGTCTATCCAATTGATGGAGATTCGTTCGATGATTTTTCATGGGAGAGAGCTTTTAGCATCAATGAAGAAGTTTACCGTGAATGGTGTTTGGAGTTCTTCTCAACAATGTACTTTGAAAGAAAGGTAAACTTGCGAAACATTATGAATGAAATTTGTTTTTGGTTTAGGCTTTGTGGGTAGGATCATGCATATACTTTTCTGGGGTTTGTGGTTGCTCTTAGATTGTATGAACCGGATGAGGTTAGTCATCGATTATTTGAAGCTCATTTCTTGAGGCTTAAGAGGTTTGAGAAAGATTACCCTAGTGCCCCCGCGTATTGGAATCACGTGGGAGATCCTTCTTGTCCTCGTAGGAATTCTTCAACCCTTAGAATTCCATTGTTGAGGATCCTACATAAGTTGCTAGTATGGGGGCCGTTCCATAGAGTTGGAAGCAGGGACAAATGCCAAAAGCCGGACTTGTGGATAATGAAGCTGTTGGAGGAGTCCAAGGATGAGAATACGGCTTGGATAATAGCCGAGTATTTGTCTAGGAGAGCCCGGGTATCAAGGGCAATAGCAACATATGTGGAGGTCATTATGTGACGAGGTTGGCAAAGAATCTAGGGTACTATAATAACAATGAGTTGGCTAAGTGTGATGATCCAAAGGTTAGTGAGACGTGGGATGCAAAGAGTTTTGGAAAGGCTTTGAATAGGACGGCAAAGACTTTGGGAGCATGTATTGACCCACCACCACCACAGCAGCCGGCGGATAATGCACCAATCGGTAATGTGCCAATGGGTACGTCTAGTAGCTTTGACTCGGGTTGGGGAGATTGGAACCGGCACATAAGTGAAATTAAGTGTAGAGATGTTTGGAGAGATTCAATGATGTTGAGGCACAACTACGTTAATGATTATTCGATCCCGTTATTTCAACACATGGCTCAAGAAGCCAATTATGAGTTGCCTCCCTACAATCCGCCTAATGTTCCACCATATCCTTTCCCGTACACCTCGTATCCTAGACCATATCCGTACCTGTATCCTGGCTATGCACCATTTCCCGACCCAGTGCCTACGTATGGTAGATTACCCGAGGTTGGAGGATCTAGCTATGATGTGGGAAGATCTTCATCTCGAGTTGGCAAAAAAAAGAAGAGGAAATTTTACACGGTATTTGATGAGGAAGAGAACTATGAGACCGAAGGTGAGGATGAAGATGATGATGGTGATGAGATGAGCGAGGATGACGAATGATCGTGGATCATTCTTTGGATTGTGATTTTAAAACAATGCTTATGTATGTCGAACAATATTCTCTCTATCTCTCTCTCTAACTATTTCTCTAGGGTTATTATCATACTTTGTTTATTTTTATTTTTAAGTAGCGTTTGGATTGTTTGTTTTTTTGTGTTGTGTAAATTTTGCAGTTTTGTTTGCAGGATGGATATGCCGGAAGCTTATTGTTAGTCAATATTTGGAGTTGGATAACTCACATGCGTGCCTATGACCAAATATGCGTATTGCATATCTAATCCCGTAGTATCTTTTTGACTATTTCTTTTTCCCATTTTCTTTACTTTGAAGTTCATTTTATTACATTGAGGACAATGCGAAACTTAAGTGGGGGAGGGAAGAAAATAGAAAAAATGATACGATTTTTTATTTTTAGTCTTATTTTTTATTTTTAGGTAGAATTTTTTGATTCAAGTAGCTAGTAGAAGTTCGCCTTTGATTGTCTAGTTGTTTTTCATGTTATATATATATATATATATATATATATATATATATATATATATATATATATATATATATATATATATATATATATATATATATATATATATATATATATATTTAAAAACAACACAGGTATTTCAATGGTAAAAGAGGTTTTGAAATTTTTTGATTTGGACCAAATTGCGAAAGTAATTCATTTTGGATTCGATAACATTTACTAGTACGCGTTATAGACCTTTTCCACAAAATTGTGAGGATTCTTTTTGTATAAAACACATCTTTATGTTTTATATTTTGCTATGAGTGTGCCAGTGATTATGTCGATTCTAGAACTTGTACTTGTTATGCATTACAGTTAAAATCACTCTTGAGTGATAAAAATATGTTCAAATGATAAGAGGCAATCGTAGGATTTAACCCAAATGGCCTTCCATTTTACATCTAATCTTTTTTGCTAACCACATCGGTTAGTTAACCACTTTATATGGACCCATTTGTTAGTGATCACTTTTAGCACTAGATACCCTTAATTACACCCTTCGAGCCAATCTTTTTGTTTTTGTTAAATCCAGAAAAATACAAAAATATTTTACACCATAAACCTTAGCCAACCTATGTCAATGTCTATTGGTTTGTTGCTAGTTGTTTGGAGTGTTGGATTGTTTTTGATGATTATGAAGAAGCTACACTTTATCATTCGTGTGTACCATTTTCCAACAAAGATGAAGGAGACGGCTTTCTCATTTGTAATTTTTGTGGTGTATGCTCATACTAAGTGTGGGGGAGATGTTACTAAAACAAATTATGTGATGATGATTATAGCCAATGTGCTATATTGAGTATATATTGATTAGCCGATGAGCTAAATTGAGTTATATATGTTTGGAGATCGATATGTGAAGAAGAGGAAATAATAATCATTTTCGGGATTGAGGTTTGTTTGATGGTTAGCAACACGAAGGTTTAGACTTGACTTTATTTTTCTTTTAAACCAATTTCATAAATTATCCCATGCATTATCCATACCATTTTATAAACCCAAAGCCTTAACATTATAACCCGAATAAAAGCCCTCTTTGATGAATTTATTTTATTTGTCTTGATACTTGTACAAGCTTATGGTAAAAAGCATTAATCATGACTAGGCATTGAGTGATTTACACATACCCACCAATATATGAGTGTTGAGTGAATTCTTAAAATCATTCGTGAGGTGTTTAGTTATGTTATCTAAAGTCATTTGGTTCATTTTTAGAATTTTCGCATATTAAAAGCAAATTAACAATTATTTCTCTTGAGGTGATTGTTTGTTAGGTCACCATATATGTAACACAAGCATCAATATGTAGAAATAAGAAAGAGATGAAGGCGGATGAACAATAAACCAAACACACACACACGAATGTATAATACGGTTACGCGTAGGAGAGTGAATGAAAGAGTAAATTGAACAACCAACCTTCTAAGGAAGGTTTACATGTGTTTATATAGGGGAAGGAACTAGGGCAACATCCAAGTTCCCTTCCTTTCCTATATGGGCTTGGGCCTAGGCTTATGGGCCTTCTACATAAGCCTAAGGCTAATTACTAACATAAAGGCCATATTAAGCTAACTATTACATATGAATTACTAACACTTGAATTAAGGTTTAGGAGTGATTCCAACAATCTCCCTCAAGTGCTAGTGATGAATGAAATGAGTGATAATGTTGTAGGTGCTGATGTAATAGTAGCTTGGGCGTCTTGACATTCTTCTTTCTTGTGAGAAGAGATGTCTTGATTCGAACAATCTCCCAGTGTAGAGAAATTGTTTCCTTTGAAGTATTACCTTTGACGTCTTCATTTTCTTTGTTCTTTTGTTCTTTGTTCTTTGAAAGTGATAGTATGGTGTGGTAGTGCATCGGGTTTGCTTCACGCTCCAGTGTCTCCACGTCTTTCTCCAACATGCTCACACGCTCTATAATGTTGGATTACAGATTGATGAAGTTCTATAAGTCTTTAAACTTTGTAGATTCTTTGTTGAGGAATCATTCGACTTTGTGTTGCCTTTGATTGTGAGAGAACTTCCATAAGTGATGTTGTTGGTATGAGCATGTGGAGAATCAGACGACCATTCCGCTCGAGCTTCCATAAGAAGTAAACATAAGAAAGGTTAGTAATAAGCGGTTAAGCACTTACAAGTTTGAACTTGAGTGTTAACGACATAGTGTGAAAACACAATTCTAATTCTCACAAAGGCCGTTCTGAACCGGAGTCCCACAAGTGAGATAACACGATGTATCAAGTGTTAGGAATTAGAAAATTCCGGTGTTGAAAGAGTCGGTCACCCCAACTATTATCTAGCATAAGTTAGCTCGTAGATTGGTCATTAGTTACTGCTTATGTATTTAGTTAGTAGTGTAAAATAGTGTAGTGCAACACCGTGGAAGAAGGTCGGTCTTTACCACTGTATCCACGATCCACAGCCGTCGGGAGGTCGTTTAGTTTGTAACCTATAAATACCCTCTACCTTGCAAGGTAGAGGGTTGGATATTCTTTGGTAATCTAATATTCCACAAGTTTCTCTCACTAGAATGTCCCACTCTTTCTCTCTAAAACCATCTATGTGCTCATTGTGTTAATGTTATGATGTGTATGTGAAAGTTAATATCTTACAATTGGTATCGAGCCATGGTTAGATCATATCTTGCACATCTTTGGATTTATAGTGGTTTTAGGTGGTTTTGAGTTTGAAAAAGTTTAGTGGTTTTGCATCATTTGGTTGATCTCTCGTGTTAAAGTTTGAATTTTGTTGGTACTTTTATGTTTAGAATCATCAAAAGTGTTTAGGTTTTCATTTGGTAAGCTTGAATCATCTTGGTTGGGTTGTTTTGGATTGAAAAGTGAAGTTTATTTGATTTTTCAAGCTAGCGACTTAGCTCTCGGAATAGTTTCTTGGTAGCGACTTGCTTCACGGTTTTGTAGCGACTTACGGGGTTAAAGCTAGCGAGTTAGATCTAGCGAGTTAAAGTACAAGTAGTGGACTCTCCACTACGGATAGCGACTTGTGGTAGCGACTTGGTGCATGCGAGTTGCTCTTTAGCGACTTGCATTGTTGGCGACTTGAGTAGCAATCATCTGCGAATTTTGCTAGCGACTTGAGCGTTAGCGAGTTATCACCTAGCGACTTACATCTGGCTAGCGAATTGTAAAGTTAGCGACTTAGCGTGGTGGCGAATTAGTGTTGGCGACTTGGTGTAGTACTTTCTAGCGACTTGGGATTAGTACTAGCAGCGAATTGATTCTAAATTCTCTTGAGACTTGGGGAGTAATTCATAATAACACAATGTCAGTCATCACGGATTCTTTAATCACCAAAGTACTTGCTCTCTATGACACAACACAGAATAGTGAAACAGAATGCCCATCTGAAAGCCTCACACCTAATAACTCAGTATCAATCAATCAGAACAACTCAAATAAGTCACTCTTAATATCATCAGATGATACTAAGAATGTGGAATGCACCAGTGAGCCGTTTCAACAACTCAGTCAGCTTCTCAAATTACTCTTATCAACAACCATGGATCGAACAAGCTGTGCCATCCTTCGTCAGGATTTTCCCACTTTAACAAGAGTCGTTTTGCTTAACCTAGAACGATGAGGTTTCAAATTACCAAAGAAAAGCTCTCAACCGATGATTCTCATCTTTTCTCCAAACCATCTTCAACCAATTTCACCACTTATCCGGAAGAATACTCCTCGATTTTGATAATACCATGACCGGAATGTCTTTCAAGAACACACGGAATGGAAATTCATGAGTTCGAAACTCATTTATTCAACTCATGAGTAATATGGAAACATACATCGAGGAAGCAAAGAGAATAACAAGTGAAGGAAGTGAATGAGTGTCAAGAGTGTCCATGGAACAATGATGACGTGTCATGCTTCACTCCGATTGAACCGGCAAAAGACACCGATTGTAGAATCACGGTTATGATGGAAATGGATGAAGAAAACAACATTGATCTCAAATTCTCGAGTCGAGAAAAGGTAACAATCAACAAGGTACACTTATCGATCACACAAATTCTCACAATAAGGTACATGACTCTTACCACGAACATAACAATGTGGAATCAATCTTTGTTTTATGCGAATCTAGTGCAAGTAACATGATTGAAAAAGGGTATATGATGAGCTTTCAAACAAATTTTCAATTCTTGAAAACACTGTCTCTTTGCAAATTGAAATACAACATAAGGATGAAATGTTTTATGCAAAAAAAGCAGTAGTAATCTGTAACTTCGAATTTAGAAATTTTTGAAATTAATCGATTAAAATCCAGATTCGGGACAAAGATTCAACCATAAGTAATCAAATCTCTTCTTTCGAAGCCCGAAATATATTGTCATGAGATAAGTGATACACTAGAATCCAGGAATTCTGAACTAGCACTATGTGTGTCCAACCTTCTAAGAGAAAATGAGCATTTAAGAAAGAACCTTGAGGAAACAAACTCTAAAGTAGTCAATCAATCTAATCTCTTGATGAAAGATATTGATGACCTCAAAGCACAAATTCAGAACAAGAGCTTCAATATTGTTGCCCTAAAAAATGAGCTCAGGAAGTATGCTGGAAATAGGATGAACACTAAGTTTGCAAAACCTTCAACTTTGGGAAAGTCAACGGTTCGAACCACTTGAAGCGAGCAGTTATTAAACAACCTAATGCCTTTAGGTGCGAAAGAGCTAAAACATTGAAATCAAGCTTACATCCCAAGTTGATAACAAGTCTTTTTGTCAAAACCGGTCACTTCATTGCCTAGTTCGGATATGATGAATCCCAAGCATAGGACTAATGAACATCACCCACAAGTCAAAAATGCTATAACCTTAACTAGGTATCATGCAAAACATAGTCGACGGATCAATCCCCAAGAAATTCTCGATCACAAAAGACAAATAGTCAAAACAAGGGTGTGCACTCATTTAGTTCATCTCATTGTGGCCTCAAATGGATTCCCACCGGCGGATTATTTAAGTATCTGGGACTTAAACGAACTTACATTCCTAAATCATGCCTCAAGTGGATTCCAGGGTAAACTTTTCAAGAATGAAGAACCTATTAGGACCCCCATTAATGATACGTCACGAATTATCTTGTGTTGAATCTAAATGTGAGACTAAACATGTCACTAACCCTTCTATGTACAAGTCTACATGTGCTTCAAGTACAATGTGTTCTCGAGTTTTTCAGTACAATGCTCAACTCAATCGGGAACTTCATGACTTGGTTCCCCGAGATATGAACATGGCTCATTCAGAGCTATAGCTTGCGAGTTGATGTACCTCTTACTTTGACTCCTATTCATTTCGAATCTGGACTCGCCCTTCCATGTCTTTGTATAAATCAAGCTTTAAAAAAAAAAAAAAAAAAAAAAAAAAAAAAAAAATTTATCATTTTATCATTTTATCATTTTTTTCTTTCACAATCTAATAATGAATATACTCCTTGTTATCGATAACATCTACGGTCCTAGAAATGTCATTCAATAATGGCACGGGATCATAGATGAAGTTCGAACAAAAGATATATTCTTGGTGGTTTAATGGGTTCGGTAATATCAATCAATGTTCTTTGTTGACATTGATTGAGGGAAGATAGTTTTATACACCATTGGCTTCTGTCTTTGGTTATGATGCTTGTTTATTTGTATGATGTGGTGATTTCACCTTGTGTGACTAACTGGTTATACTTTTGAAATATCACGGAATGGGTTTCTCCTGTTATAAGTTTGTGATTGTATCTTGCTCATGAGACTTTCGGTTTGTGCTTTCGTTATAGCCGACTATGTGTTGAAATGTTGAATTGTTTCATGATGATCAGTGTAATAATCAATGCTAGAGACGTTATCTTATCCGTGTTAGCATATTATTACCACTCATTCACTAATACCATAGGGACCAAACTTGTCATATAGTGTAAGTTATGTTGCTCTAGCGTATTACCACCTTAGTTTATAACCACAAGGACCAATTGTGTCATATTGCCTAAGTTAGGTTGTATACCCCTAGCGTGTTACCCATTAGCGAGTTACCACTTTACCCTCCAAGAATTTTTTTTTCTCTCTCTCGTTCCTTTCTTCTACCTCTCTTCGTCACTTTAGTCTTACTAGCGACTTAGCATAAGGTTTGCTTCGATTCACTCTTATCGTTACTATCTTATGTTTCAGTTTCTAGTCTCTAACTTATCGTTATATTCAGATCCGTTCGTGCTCGTGAGGTGTGATTAGTTGACTCTCTCGCTTAGGTTCGGATTTTTATGTAATCGTGTGTGTGATTCTTATAAAATGATTGAACGTGTTAAATTGTTTGGAATATATTTGTTTGGATTATATTGGTTGGATACATTGATGGTTGTTTATAATGGATTGGACTGATGGGTTGGGGTTAGGAGTGTTCTTGGTGGCGAGTTAGATTGTTCTTGGTAGCGACTTAGTATGAATGTTCTTCATGGCGAGTTAGAGTTCTACTTAGCGAATACGTCTTCGTAGCGAATTAGTTCACTAATTTCCAGCGACTTGGTTAGCGAGTTAGTAACTAGCGACTTGTATTTACAAGTTAGCGAATTAATAACCTAGCGACTTAGTTAACCACTTTGTAGCGACTTGGCTTAGTTACTGTACATGGCGACTTAACTTTTTGAGCTAGCGAATTATCCTAGCGACTTGGTTAGCGATTTAGCAGATAGCGACTTGTAGTTACAAGTTAGCGAATTTGTTACCTAGCGACTTAGTTGACTGCTTTGTAGCGACTTGGTTTAGGCTTTATTCATGGCAACTTGGTCTTACATGTTAGCGAATTAGCTTAGCGACTTAGAGTGCTAATCCTTTTGTGACTTGTCCGTGGCTCTAGATGACGACTTGTTTTTACAAGTTTATAACAGTGTTCATGATTGAGAATTTGTCTTAGGGTCAAGGATTTTTTTAAATGCTCAAAGTTTTTGCTAAAGATGATTTCGCTCTCACTACTCCTAGGATCTCCTAATTCGACGTGTTGAATCAACTTACTCTATGTAAACTGTTATGACATCTCTGTTTAGGCAAAAGGTATTTGGGTTCTCTCACGACTGCCAAATGTTTCTTTTTGCCTCATACATATGTGTTATATCACTTTTACATGTGTATCTTGGCTCATGTCATAATCACGTTGTAATGCACTCTTTGCCCTTTAAATCCCTTATAAGCTCGTCATGTAATCATTTTCTATATGTATGTTCTTCATTGATATATCTTAATTATGTATGTCATCATATAGTTGAAAGGTGTCATATAGTTGCAATCTTTGCCACTCTATCTCTCTCGGTATGTGTTGGGAACGTCTTGATGTTACTACTTCCTTGTCATAAGGGTGCTCTCAATCTTTGTCTCACTTACTATGTATCATCTAACTTGTTCCCATCTATTCTTTGTTGATTGTATGATTACCGAACATCAATGGCAAGTTCAATCCCGAAAAGAGCGCTACCCGTCGGGATCATCGAGTTCTCTCGACGAAGAAGTCCTTCCCAAAAGTCAATGGGTCGCTATTGGTAAAAGCAAGCGTATGTGGACCTTCAAAGGCTTCAACAAAATCCGATATTCAAAGTTTCAATTGACATCCTCAAAACACTAACTTCTTGGGGCTATTACCAAGCAATGCTCAATTCCTACCATCTACATTCAACAATTACGGAACACCGTTCAATGGAATAAAATCACAACACGATACTCTTGCAAGTTTGGATAATATGGAGTTCACAATTGATTACGATATTACGAGCAAAGCTCTTGGAATCACACCATGTGACCACGACATTAGCTTACGAATCTCCGCTTTGTAATCGACGATCGATCGTATTTCTTATTGGGTTGGGTTATCGAGCAAAGATCTCAAGAGCATCGACATCATCACGGACACATGTATCAACCACGAGAGCCATTACAACCATTACGAACTTATGCTTATCCGGGAAAACTTGAGGTTCGATAAAGTGAGAATTCCTATCTTGCAAATCCTATGGGGAATCGTTAATAGGGTTGATGTGAATGTCTCAGATCGTATTTGGGAAGAATTCTCGTTATCAATGAACACATTCATATCTGATAGAACCTATTTTTTGAACAATGTTCAAGGTCGAAAGAAGCGAGAACAAACTTGTAATTCCCAAAGATCGATTCTCCAAGCTTGTCATCCAGTATTTGCAACAAACTCACAACTTCACTCCTAGGTGCGAATCAACTCTACACAAAGCGAACATGAATTTGTTTTAGGAAACTTGAAATATGTTCCTAGAGGTTCGGATCAAGAAGTATTTGGATTGCCAATTCACGATCTTCTCTCACAGATGATATCAAGAAGAAGGACTACTTCAAGCAATACATGAAAAGAGCAACCAAACTCTCGCTAATGTCACACCTCTCCTTTACAACCAAATGCTCCCGTGATAAAATCACCTCACAAGCATCCTATGCCTCTCTTCTTAAAAGAGGCGTGAAAGTTCTCGTGATCGACACCATCTCCAAGAAGCGAAAGCAAAAGGAAGAAAGTGGAAAAGGAGATTGGTGAGAACACTTGAGACCCCAAGGAATGTTTCGAGTTAACGATGAAGATGATCTTGATCGCAACTTGGAATTCAAAGAAAGCCTTGAAGATCAAAATGTGAAGGCTCCGAGGGTGGAGTTGTGTTAAGAGAACCCGCTCAACCACCTCAACAAACAGCCCCAATTACACTTGACAAGGGTAAAGGAGTTGCAAGTGTTGAACAAGTCGCTCACATGCTTTTAACTATCTCATCATCTCCTTCTAGCACCACTAATCAATATGAGTGAAGAGAAGAAACAGATTCACCTCATGCAAAAGAACAATGCGGTGTGGTTAAGGTGCACAAGCGTTTAAGGAATCTCTATCACTTGGTGAGACTCAATCGATTTGAATGTTGACACTCTGTTACAAAAGGGCTCATAGGAGAACCTTGAGACAAGATCTGACGAGACCTTGAAGATGGATGAACCAAATCTGTCTACAAACTCTCTATCTTCACTTAAGAATCTTGATGAAGACTTCTCTTTTGGTGATCAATTCATTAATGACAAAACCTTAGATTCTGCACAATCCATGTATAATGTCAGCATTCAGCAAGATACTTCAACCATTCCTCCATCACAACCACCATCATCACCGCCAAAATCTACCAGTCAATCAGATCCAACAAAAGAGCAGAGTAATCAGAAAAAATCTGCTGCCTGGACGACGGTTGATTCAAGGTTCACATCCACGTCCACCTTCATCCCTGATGATCAAATGGTTAACGAAGAATCTCAGGTCATGGCTGACTCAGAACCATATGAAGATGATGCGTCGACAAAGCATATTCCAAAGTCATCAGAAGACTGGTTTGACTCCTACATGGCTAGGAATCGCACTAGCACATCCAGAGTTGCACCTTCAAGAGACACTATTCAAAGCTGCATTATGGAAGATAGACCTCCTTCTCCTGAACCCACATGGACCATCCCAGAGTCTGACTCTATGATTCCTGACATCAATTGGGCATCGATAATCACCAATAATTATGAAGTTCCACCAAGACTCTCTTCGCACTACACCGGTGATATGGGAAGTTTTATCAAATGGTTACGTGAGTGGAAGAGTATCTCATCCATAACTCCAAGAGATCTAGAAGGTCAAGCTTACGAAATTGTCAAAGTCTTCCATTCGATGCAAATCATCTTCAATATCGGATGGAAGAATGCCATAAGATCTTTGAATGACCAAGTCGGTGAGCAAATCGATCACTTCAATGTCAACAAATCTCTTCCTCTTGGTGGTGAGCGGGTCGAGATAACCATTCAGGTGAATTCTTCTTCAATCTCGACTTGGATTATCGTGTGCTCGCTCTGCGGAAAGAAGACCCGCTCTATCTATTTCAAAGATGAAAGTCGCAACCTATTACGATCGGGGCTTGAGCGGATGGTTCTGATCAGTGCGGGCAAATGAAGAGCAAAAGTATGATATTGCGTCTTATGGTATCTCCACTGGTGGTTCAAAAGAAGAAGTTCTACATTGATGGACATGGTGGCGATAAAGGCGCAATGATGTCGATCAAAGCGCAAATCTTAAGCGTTGTCGGTGTAGAGATCTTCCGATGTATGGATATGAGTACTTGAAGAAGATTGTCCTTAAAGAGTGATTTCAAAGTGTATACCATTGAAGAGAACGACTTCAAACATCTTCTTCCCAATGATTTCAAGATCTCTACCTCTTAAATCTTCAAGGACACCGGAGCACTTACATGCGTGAGAAAAGGCCCTCTCTGCACTGTCACTCTTTGGATCGGGGGCTTAGTCATTCGGAAGCGAGTTGAGGACTTTCGACTTGGCATTGAAAGCTACCAAACCAGGTCAACCTCACAAGTCCTCAATGGAGTGCGGTGGGCATGAATTTCATCGAGAATACAAAGTTCTTGACACCCCTAGAGCCGTCATCTTCACCGACGGATATGGATCGCGTATGCTTATCGTCTATGTGAACTCTACAAGTTTAGTGATGGTGCGCTCAAAATGGTCGAAGAAGAACTTGACACCAAAGTGAAAGAAGCCAAACTTGATATGAGATCTTGGGTTAAAACTACTTTACGGGTGATGATGGCGTGAAAAGATGTGAACATTTCATTCTTTGCAATCGACGAAGACTCAAGACACGAAGGATCTTCCGCACCTTGAAAGCTTTGTTGGTGGAAGGCTCGTGATGGTCACTACAAACTTCTTCGAGAACTGAATGAAGACTTCTTGAATACCGTTTATGCTTTGTTAACTTTGTGTAATATGTGGTGTAACAAATATGAACAATTGTAATTCATGTAATAGTGCTAGGATTTGTACTATGGTTTCCCTTTTGAAAAGGGAAACATCTGTGTTATCCTTTTCTTTATCATATAAAATCGGACACATTTTCTCCTACAAATATTTTACCTCATACTTATTTAAATCGCTTGAGATCCAAAATCTCAAAGGATTTAAGATTTTGATCGGGAGAAAATGTGATATAAATATGAAAGATGGTAAAAGATAAGATGACCAATTTTGTGCAAACTTCTCCTTATATGTGCTAAACAATTTTTCGAATCTCGAAGCATATATTAAGGGGAGAACTCTCTCAGAAATTCAAGTCATCGGTACACCACACTTTAAATATTTTAAAGTACCTTGATCACATGGCTTCTAATCCTTTGATGATAAAAGGTTCCCTCTAGTATGTGCAAAACTCTTTTCATACACGAGGCACATATTGAGGGGGAGCAAATTTATGGAAACCTCATCCTTCCTGAAAATGCTTTATCTACTTGATTTGATCAAGGAAGTGATGGTGATATTTTTTGAAAATGGTAATCAAAGAAGTAATTTCTTTCTCTTGCCTCCGTGTGCAAAACATTTTGAAATACTTGATGCACATGTTGAGGGGGAGTTCTCGTTCTAAAAATATCAAAAAACAATTCAGGTACAAAATGCTTTGATAATATATCACAAGTATCTGAATTGATTTTCAAATGGTTTTCAATTGGATCCAATGGCAGATGAACAATACCAAATAGACCGACCAACTTTACTTTATGTACGGTGATATAAGGATGATAAGGTTAGGTATTGGTTCCCATGATCCGCCAGAACCGGAGGGATCTACCGAGGACAATCCACTAGTTAGTGTAGAAGTCCTTAGGTATGATGATAAAGGAGAAAATGAGATAAGGGAAGAGTGCGGACTAAGGCGAGCTAGTCTTGGAATAAACCCAACAAGGTTCTAGCTATGAAGTCTCGGTAAGCTTGAAGGGTTGAAGAATTAAAAAGAATTGAATGAGAAAAGGGTGAAAACAAATAGCCTCCATTTATTCAACCTTAGGCGAAACCGGGTTCACTTCATATGCTACCGATGGTAACATCGGTATTGAAGACAAGACGTCATGGACCCAAAGTGGCGCCTGCACTTCAACTTTCAAACCACTCAAGTTCCTCTTAAAAGGGCTTGTTTCATTCTCACGGGAACCAACATTATCTATCGACTTTCTCTTAGAGATGGTTGATATTGAAGAAGGAGACCCTCTCCTAGTCTCGTTATAGGATCCAAAATATGCACAAATTGAGTCTAGAGCCACGAGATCATCAATAAATCTCATTAGGACACTTTCAATGAAGACTCTCTGTTTCACACAATGTGGAAAGAGAGTTTATATCTAGAGTCCCACGCATTATCCTTGTGGTATTGCCGAACATCCGAGTGATGTGTTTACATATTCACAATGAAGATGGAAAGCCTTACGGAGCCAACATCTAACAAGCTCTGGTAGGTGGCATGTGAGATCTATTATATAGATCAACCATGTGACAACCGAATGAAACAATGGGGCGATTCAATCTCTTGAATCAATCTCGGTTCGAGTTATGGATTGACGGATGCCTTTGAAAAAGCGGTCGTTGTGCTTAATAAACTCTTTTCTTTAGCACATCGATCGTGTACTCATTTTCAAACCAAAAGGTATTTTATGATTGATAATTGATTTTCAATAAAACCTTCGTTGTATTGCAAAACAATTTCTATTGAGCAATACACGATTGTTTTTCAAATCTCTTTTCATCAATCGGTGGACTTAAAATTATTTGGTTCACTCACTCCGTGTTGTCTTCTTTGAGATGTTCGGTTTGAGAACAACTAGAACAAATGCGAAACCCCATCAAGGAAATTCTTGAATTATACCGATCACGGGCGGTACATGTCTTGATCAACGGGAACCGTGGGCGTGTACCTCAATTCAACAAAGTGATCAAAGACACTTTCGTGCGATTTGTTGCTAATCGTTGTATGCGTACGCCCGACGCTTGCGGTGATCGAGCAAGCGGTCAATCCACGGCCGCATGCTCACTTAACACATTCATCTCAAAAGAAATCATGATTAGTGCATCAATGACTCGATATTTTCACTCCATGCTTCGCTTTCTGCTGCGCCAATATCATGATTCAACAAATGCTTCCGCTACTCGATAAGAAGATCTCATGATCCAGAATGTGAGCATGTCGGTCCCAAAGTCACAATATCACATAATACCAACACCACTAAGGATGTGTTAGAGATTGTTGATTGCTGATGATCTCAAAAGTTGGCTCATATTTACTATCTCGTGAATCAAAAATGGACCTCCTACATAAAGTACAAATCTTTGCAGACTTTGAAGTTGCACCACCTATGCACCAAGGTTACGATGTTGATGTATGAAAGTCTACGAGCTCAAGAACAAAGTCAAGACTAGAATGCTAGGATTTGAAATGTAAAATATGGGGTGACCTCCCTTAGGGGGAGATTGTTAGGAATTAGAAAATTCCAGTGTTGAAAGAGTCGGTCACCCCAACTATTATCTAGCATAAGTTAGCTCGTAGATTGGTCATTAGTTACGGCTTATGTATTTAGTTAGTAGCGTAAAATAGTGTAGTGCAACACCGTGGAAGAAGGTCGGGTCTTTACCCACTGTATCCCTGATCCACAGGCCGTCAGGAGGTCGTTTAGTTTGTAACCTATAAATACCCTCTACCTTGCAAGGTAGAGGGTTGGATGTTCTTTGGTAATCTAATATTCCACAAGTTTCTCTCACTAGAATGTCCCACTCTTTCTCTCTCTAAAACCATCTATGTGCTCATTGTGTTAATGTTATGATGTGTATGTGAAAGTTAATATCTTACACGGCACGCCTACGATTCGGATGAGTCATTGAGGTATACCAAGCATCACCTCCTGACGTAGACCGTTTGAGACCACTAAGCGTAATCCACGGGAGTTACCAAAGTGACTGCTTTGTCGGGTTTGTTTGATGTTGACCACGGCGGAGTTTCCATTCAATCACCGAGGATCACGATGTGAACCTCTCATAAATGTTCTCGACAGTTGCTAAGATCCGTAGGACTCGATAATTTACCATGATGTTCTTATTGTTGAACAACAAGTGATGAAATGTCAAGTGTACCTAAGAGATCTTTTGATGAATCTCGTGGCTCTAGACTCAATAGTGCGTTTGGTTTTCTGGCGGAGACTAGGAGAGGGTCTCCTTCTTCAATATCGGCAATCTCTAAGAGAAAGCGGATAGATTATGTAGGGTTCCTGTGAGAATGAAATAGGCTTCATTGAGAGAAACTTGAGTGGCTAAGAAGGTTTAGTGCATGCGTCACGGGGTCCATGACGACTTTTAATCTTCAATACCGGTGTCACTAAGTGACAACCAATAGCATATGAATTGAACCCTGTGCGCCTAAGTTGAATAATGGAGGCTATTTCTTTTCACCCTTTTCTTTGCTTTTCTTTTTAATTCTTCAACTCCTTCTTTCTCCGATTCTTATTTTCTCCTTTTTATAATCATACCTAAGGACTTCTAAGTACTAACTATTTATGATGTCCTTGGGTAGATCCCTCCGGCTCTGGCGGATCATAGGACGGTTATTCCTAACCTTAGTCACCTTATAACTCCATTGCCATAAAACCATTTTCATGAAAATCTCTCGAAGCGTTTGTGAATGAAAAACATGTTTGAACACTTCAAGAGTTTTAGATTTTCAGAAATACTCCTCCTCCACATGTGCTTACGAGTTTATGCGGAAATCTGCAGAGTGAGGAAAGAGTTCGCACTTTTGAATTGATCGACTCAAGATAGACAATTCCCTGCGAGACACGATTACGTTGCATAGTTAAAGAGATACATTGTCAGCTTTTAGGTGACAACTAGCTCTAATAACTACGTTGAAGATGTGGACAACCCCGAAAGGTTGTCAAACCCGTCAAAGTTCATGTCTATCAGGAGTTTCTCGAAAGGGATGATCTACTTGGATAAGTCTTGGAAGACAAATCTTTTCGATGTATGACCGCTCGGATCCCGTCAATTCATGGGTTGAAGTCTTTTCACGAGAATGCAATAGCAATTCACAACATATTTCTTATCACATAAATTTTCTCCCCTCAAAATGGCATATAAAATGTTATTTTTATAACGTTTGATAATAAATATGACCATTTCGAGTTTTGTGGGAAGATTATCACGAGGAACAATTTTGTGAACAAATTTTTAGCAAATACTCCCCTCAACAAGTAATAATAATTGTTGAGGTTTTGAAATGTAAGGGAAGTACTTGTTCTTTTGAGCAAAACCTTGAAAATTGAAAGGTTTGATAGGTTTTATTCAAAAGTAAGAAGCTTTCGCTCCTTTTATAGGATTGTGGCAATCAAGCGTACCACGGGTCCTTTCTTGACAAGAACGGGTTGTACACTCGTTATGTGTGCACAAGCCATTGTCATAATTAAATCATACATCCAAAATATTATGAAATAGAAGCGGTTCAAGGGAACCAGAAGTCCATCAATCTTGCCAGAATGCGAGCAGGCGTTGATAGCCGTGAGAGCAATCTGGGACGACCACCTACAAAGCTCTCCGAGTTACGAATTGGTCCGTCGATACAACCTTTCATCAATCTTGGTGATGATTCTCTTCACATCCGTCTTTCCTTAGAATTCCATCGCTTTTGTGACCCAATTCCTTCATGTATGTCCTTGAACCTATAATCCAACTGCTCTAACCTTCTTGATGTGTGATCCCCAAACTTGTGAAGATCTCTACACGCCATCAAGCGATTGCGTTGTAGTTCACTATTGTAAACTACTCGAATGGTTGGTGATGAGAGTGTTTTGTGGAAGTCGGTTGATGTCGGGAAGATCTAGGCGAGGTGGAGTAAATTTGACATGGGTCCGATATGATTCAACCGCAGTCGGAGATCTTCTACACGCTCTTTGATTACTATTCTTGATGAAGATAAGCAAGGACTTGATGTATTCATGTTGCACTTGATCGAGAATTGTCTCATGCGACCACGTACTTTGGCAAGGTACATGTCTTCAATGTCGTTGATAGACAAATTCTCAAAGTCCGCTTCGAGAGAATGCATAATCCCTTTCGCCTTGCCTTTTGACCACGATATTCTTGAGGAAAGTGTAGTCCCATTTAGACGAAAGTTCAACATGTTTAATAGCCACGATTGCTTTAGTCTTGAACACTTCATGTTGAGACTTACGAATCTGGAAGCTTCGTAGTAGATTCGTTGGCGTTCCCGCCAATGGTGAATCCCAAACATTGCATCACGGTCATACTCTTCCACATCGTTGGAGAACATGTGGTTAGCTCTTTCCTCGATGGCTATGCGGTTAGAGTATATGGTGCCGGAACGGAAGTGTCGGTGATGTAGCGTATTTCCTTGAACCATCGCCACCGTGAAGAAGAAATTCCAAGTCTTTGTTGAAGAAATATCGGATCGGAATCCTAGGTCGATCTGGTTGGCAATTGTTGGTAGAGGTTTAGACCGATCGGTGTAATATGGAGGGTTGTCCGTTTGGTGAAGTCGATGTTTGCTTGAGGTTGAGCCAATCCATGTTGTTAGACATAGCTCGTGCTATATTATCAAGGTGATACTCAACTTCAATAGCACTTTCCGAGTCGTCTTTGAGCGGTTGAAATGCTTCATTCTTGATTCGCTTCAACTCGGTTTCGTCATCTTTTCACACGGAATTTTTCTTGCAAGAACTTAGCATGCTCCAATGCACGACCTTCTACCGCATCTTGACCTTGGTGGGTAGGGTGTAGAATCAACAAGCTTCGAGAACCATCGAATTGATGTTATCCTCATCCGACCATGATAAGGCGTCGGTCATAGGCGCCTTCTTCTTCTTTTCTTTGGCCTGAGGAGGATTACGGTTTCTTGGCTATGTCGGGAGAGATGGGTTGTTGTTGGGGCTCAGAGACTTCCTCATCGTCACCACCCGTATACTTAAAGTAATCATCGGTTTTTTAAGTCTAGGGTGGTAACTCAGAATCCTGAGGTTTATCTGTAGAAGAACGAGGAGGAGATCTTTTTTGAGCTGGAGTCCGTTGGGGTGGAGGTTGCATTGAAGATGATTCACCAGACTTCTTCAGACGTTTGGACTCGTTATCTTTATCCTTGTCTTTATCTTCATCGTCTCTCGGACGTTTAGGCCTTTCACTTCTTCTGCGCATGTTGACTTGAGTTGGTATTCGGCAATGCTTCAAACAATTTTCCTTCGTAGGAGGCAAATGTTGCGAGCGCTTCGACATTTGAGCCACCAGGCCGGTTAACCGATTCAAGATCCGAGAAGATTATGGGATCAACTGGATTGATGTTTACATGCATTGGAGTTGATTTCATGGTTTGCTTGGCCGATGTAAGAGATTCGGATAGAGTTGTTTGGTGAACATCTCCTTTGTAATTCCGAGAACGATGTCGAAGGAACTTGTGAGTGTATCCTTTGATCATCTCGTTCATTTTCCTTGAAGATCATCTTTCATGCGCTCGGACATACTCCTTTCAACTTGCATCTTTCTTTCTCATCATGAAGATTTTGTATCCGTCGTCAAGAAAATCTAACTTCTTCTTTGTAATATCTTTCTCTCGACCGCTTGATGCCTTTAACGATTCGGTCTTTGCTTGAGAGATCCAAGATGCGGTTGGCTTCTTCACCGATTTGGATGTTGATTTGGTTGATCCTTTTGATGGTGGTGGTGAAGAGTGAGAAGATGAATCGATGATGAGATGTGGGAGACTCGGTCCTTTGGTGGCTCGAAGTTTTCTCCTTGGAGCGGATCGATCGTTTGTAAGAAGACGATCATAATCGTCCATTTCATCAATCTTTGTATCATCTGCAGCTTGTTTTCTCGGTCTTTTACATTTTCGGTTCCTCAAATTCATAATCAATAGAATCTTCCACGCTTTTGTTGTTGCTCCAAGGTGGTGGCACGGATCCCTTATCGGGTTGATTAACCGCATCGGGACTTGGTGTAGTTTGAACTCCACCACTTGACCTCCGGGCCACCCATTTGATCCTTTGCAAACTCTTTCGCAGCGTGTTGGAGTCTAACGAATTTGAACTTCTTCCTGTGTCGGTGTCCGGTGGCTCTTCATCCGAACTTTCCTCTTCGTGCTCAATCACCGAGTCTTCCTTTGCTCTGTGTCTGCCGGTGGTGGGAGGTTTCGATCGATGGAGTGTCATCCTTGCGGTTTGAGTAGGTAATCTCTTCATCGATTCAGTACCATCGAGTCTTCGTCCGTTAGCTTTCTTTGCGGTTCGGGCTTGGGAATAGGAATAGGAAT
This sequence comes from Chrysanthemum lavandulifolium, assembly GCA_022545495.1. Classification (NCBI taxonomy): domain Eukaryota; kingdom Viridiplantae; phylum Streptophyta; class Magnoliopsida; order Asterales; family Asteraceae; genus Chrysanthemum; species Chrysanthemum lavandulifolium. The sequence continues at coordinate 118,659,032 of CM040243.1, forward strand.
GACTTCTTGAAAAGGAGCTCTCCTTTGCTTGGAGGTTTCCTCTTGGGAACTTTCGTTGACTCTCGGTGCTTGCGGCCTTTGCTGCACTCCTCGTCTCGGTTTTCCGGTAGGTGTGCGGAAGATTTTCATCTAGAAAACCAACTTTGTTCTCTTGCACACTTTCGGATACATTGTAAGAGTTGAGCTTTTGAGTTCATCCGAGAGAAGGTGGTCGAGCAACACAACACCTTGTTTCTTGGTAGTTGACTCCTTAAATCGATCGTTAGAGTGGGTTCGCACAACATGTCGAGATTATCGAGATCATTGATTCTCTTGGGGATATCGTGGTTATATCCAAGTGCTCTTTGGATTAACAGCTTTGTATATCGATATAAGGAATCTTTGAGCCAAGCTTTTGAGGAATGTCATCATGTCATCCCATATCGAGCTTCAATTTCTATGTGTTTCATGTTGATCGAGCCCAAAAGATTTGCGTTCCACGAGCTTGGGATGCTCATAGCCACCGTCATGACCGAAACGGATTTTGTGATGATGATATAAAGGGTTCTCCAAGGTGAGGAATGTTCTTTAGATCCACGTGAGAATGCTTATTAATAACCCTCAAGCTTCGTCATACCCAATATCAATCAAAATTGCGAGCAGTCTCTTTGGTAGGTGCGCAGAGTATTCTTGGTATGATGTCGAATGAGGAGGACGACTCTTAAATCTGCGGGAGTGATAGTGACTTGTTTGTGGTTGAGAGTCACGATCCACAAGATTTTGTCCTTTGATCTTTTGCATTGTGTTCCGGCCGATGAATGTAGATCTGCGGAGCGAGAGCGAAATGAAAGAGCATGTTACGATAAGGATGGTTCTTGAATATCCACAAAGAATCAAGCAAGAGGACTCGATCGGTGAGGGTTTCAAAGTCAACACGAAGGTTGTTCTTTCCAATCTTCATTGGATAGCCATGAGGAAGATATCGGCAATGGTGAGTACATTTGGTGCATCCACATTCATTTGAGTGTCCATGTCGTGATCTCGAAATACATTTAGCCAAAAGAACCAACATATCGAAAGACATTATGTTAGTCAATAGATGGTTTTATTGTCTAATAATTGAATGAGATATGTCAATGATTGTTACGAGTCCAAAATCACTTGTTTGTTCAATAGTCCAATGATGTCGTGATAGGTTTTGAGAGTTAGTTAACTTTAGGTTTTAAAGTTTATGTTATCTCATATTTTTCACAACATATTAAACGTTTAAGCTTATTAGTGACATTATTGGTTTCGTGACGTTATGATTCCTCCGTCCCATATTAAGTGTCCATAATGGAATCTTTGCATGTCCCAAATTAAGTGTCCATGTTTTATTTCAACCAATGGGATGAGACTTAAGTGGGTAAAAGTGATATTTGATTGGTGGAGAGTGTAGTTAGTGGAATTTTCTAAAACTCTGTGCATGATGTAAGCGGACACTTAATATGGGACGGAGGGAGTATTTATTTACAAGTTTGCACGCGTAACAATTCATAATGAAGGTTTGATCAAGGCTTAGGCGTAGAAATGGTAGCTTATGCGTAAACAAAAGTTATACGCGTGAGACACAAGCTTATCGTGGGATCGACTTACGCCGTAAGAAATATTACGCGTGAGGAGCAGGGGACCTTATGTGTAGAGCTTACGCCGTGGCGCATATAAAACCTTACGCGTAAGGCTTACTCGTGAGTAGACCTTATGCGTGAGAGGTCATTGTTCACGCATATCCTTCACGGGATACGCGTGGTCCCTTATGTAGAACCTTATGCGTGGCGACTACGCGTAAGATTACTCTTACGCATAACTCTCTACGCGTAAGGTGATCCTTATGCGTAGTTTGCTAGTAACCTTGATTCTGATTTTTACGTGTAGCAAACCTGAAATAATAATTATCATAGCATCAATATTAACATTAACATTCATTATTCATCAGATCAATCACGAAGAACTCATCAAACAGTTACGCGTAGAAGCACTTATGCGTAGTCCTAAACCCTAAAGTTCAAGAATTACGTGTAATATATGTGACAACTCGTAATTTCAGGTCATTTCTCAAATTTATTATTCATGTCGGGAATTTACTATTCATCATTTTACTATTAACTTCTATTTACTTTAAACTTGCCTTAGTTTAAATAACACTTGAACACTCCGATAAACCCACGATTCCTTCTAAATAATGAAATTGAATATATTGATAAGTTTTAACATCTTTATAAGCCCTACATTTTTACGTTATCTAGTTGTAAGTTTCGTAACTTAAGGACTCGACATTTGTAATTATCGGGATCACACTATACCCGCTATATCTCAAAACTTCATTAAGACAAACAAATATCTCTTGTTTTTCTTATATACAACCGCCTTCATTATATATTTTTTATCAAACCGACACCACTCCCACTCATTTATATATATTTCTTTCACTCTCACTCTCAAAGAAACAACACGTAGATCATATCTATCTTTCTTTCCTCTCAAACATTCCACCCATCTCTTGATAATCGCCACTCTCCCACCGCCTCAAACAGGTCCACCGCCTGCAGCCACCACACCATCACAAGGAGAAGACAAGAGCGGGTTGTTCTGAGTTAAAGTGGAGGGTCACACATAGGGCTTGAGGATTATTTGGTTCGTGAGCCGCCACCACCGCAGTAGCCACTGCCTCCCATCTCCTTCATAATCGTTTGGTATGTCAAAAACATAACCCACCTCTATGGCTTTTATTTATAAGCCGACTATAAAACATTTAATATAGTTTTTTGTGGAATAAAAACGAGATTTAAAACCTGTTTTTCTGATTCATTCGTGTGGTAAGCTAATAAAAATGGTATTGATGAATTGGTATTTGGGTCTGATGTCAAACCCGTTTAGAGTTTCAAGTATAAAACCCACGTACAGGTTGTTGGTTCAAAACCCTCAAGGTGTGTCTAATTTGCTTATTCTTTTAAAGCCTACTTAGGTGTGTCTGGGTCTCGGTTTACATAGAACCCCAAGGGGGTGTGTTTGGTTAACTTTGGTCGAGAGAAAAATCACCCACGGGGGTGTTAGCCTGGTTTGTTTATCTCAGTTCAACACCCACGGGTATTTGATTTTCGGATTAAAAGGGACTAACCGTAAGGGTCTTTGGTTTTGGCTCGATTAACAACAACACCGGATAGGTGTTTGTTTGTGTGGAGTTTTGGTTCAGCAAATACCACCCAAAGGTGTGTTTTGTTTGCTTATTTTTGTCCAACACCAGCCCCAACAGAGGTGTTTGCATTCTTACTCTCGACTCAACAAGAAAACCCACGAGTAGTGTAAATTAAGGACTGCTTTGGTCAGCAGCTAAATCGAGTTCTTTGTCAAGTATTTTTGGCTTATATCCTCTGGGAAATCACATTATTAGATAGATATATGTCTTAGCTTCGTGTGGCGAATGGATGGGTTATCAACTCCTCCGGATGAGGGAGTTATGGCCGTTTTACGATTGCTAGTCAAATCTGGAGCATCGTTTGGAAAACGAGTTAAACTCCAGGTTAATACTATAAAATGTAGGATAGGAAAGCTAATCTCAGTAGTGTACATCTAAATCTAACTTCTCCAAATGGAATCACTTTAATAGCTATCGCGGTTTGGGAAATACATTGAATTTAGCGTTTCGTAGGAAAAGTTAGGACTACTGCAGACCAGCAGCATAGATGGGTTAATTGCAGAAAACTTTTGGCCTAAGAAGGTCTATGTTATTTGATGGGATTATGTAAATAAGTTTAAGGTACATGTGTTGAATTGGATAGGGTGATATCTCCTCCGGATGAATGAGATATGGCCATTTTATAGAAACATGTCAATTCGAGTCTTTGTTGGAAAACATGTTTTCTCCATATTTTGTACAGAGACTTGGGTTTTAAAACATGGTTCAACACTAGTAATTATAAGCTTTCACCTCCAATTGGTTTCAACTTGATAGCTAATATAGAATAGTATTTATGACCAAAACCGTAAGCGTTAAATTTCAAATAACTTTACGGTTGGAGTTATAGTTGGTAAAAACTTCGTTTCCGTTGATTGGTAAATGATTTGATTGGATGGCCTAATGTTTTGGAAACTAAAATTGAGTATAATTCAGGGTGAAAACCCATCCTTCTATCTTTTATAGGTTAAGAGATACGATGATGTGAAGTTGACTAAAATTCAGCAACATGATTTTTACGTCTATTCTTGAGAAATAAAAGTGTGATCACTTAGTAATAGTTAAAATAGTTAAGCAATACTTATTAGATGCTTATTTGGGTATAATTGGAGGTTGTCCACCCATTTGGAGAATAAAATACCTTGATTAAGTCATTAACCTCTAGCCTATAATTCACCGTCAATACTTTTGTGACTCATTTTCTTGAGACATCTTGTCTATTCTTTTACTTTATAATATATATGTGATATATATATATATATACTTTAGCGTGTTTTGTCTTGAGTCTATGGTTTTATACCACCACACGCATGATGGAACTAAACATTTTACAAACGTTGATACGAAACTTCCACGAAAACTAAAACGTATTATCTTTTGAAAACTCATACGCATCGATTACTTTTCGCGTGTTATATTCTGAGACACATTACATATCTATTAGGTTGTGCCGATTCGTTAACGTCATGCTTTATTTGACATCGCTTGCATTACCTTTTTCACTATACGCTCAGGTGAGTTCATAGCCCCACTTTCTATTACTTAATTGTTTTACAAACTCTTGGGGGAGATACATGCTATATTTTTAATCGAACACAAATGCTTTGAACTGTACGTTATATCCAAATGCTTTATTGTCACTAAGTATTCTATTTCCATGTTTGAAGTCCCTACATCATGCACCATTAGTCACTTGCAAGTGAGCGCGAATATTGTGAATAGGCCTATTGGAATTAACACTCCCGTTCTTATTGACCCGCTTAGGGAAATCGAACGCACTATATTTGAATCATTAAGGTAAATTGGCAAGTTTACCTATTAGGGCTGCGATGAAACGATTTTTACCAATTTCTATTGGTACGAGGTTTACGCTTTGGTTGTCATGAACTTAGTGAAATAAATGATGTTTTGTTTTCAACGATGTGTGTGAAACAACGTAACTCACACTACGAATATTGTGTTCAAACGAATTAATTAAATCTATGAATTTCACTCAACCTTTGGGTTGACTGTTTTAAGCATGTTTTATCTCAGGTATTAACATATCATCATGGTTTGCATGGAGTCGCTGAGCTGACGCGTCTCACATATAATTTATGCACTTATTATCGTTTGATTGTAACAAACTCATTTTGGTATTTTGGAAATATTTTGGGACCTATACTTTGTAAACTCTGATTATTTTACTTAATCAAACGATATTTTCCAAACGACACTTTAGGTCGTTCAATATAATTATAACTGATGCTATGGCGGTCATCCCCGTATTCCATTCCGGCGCCAAATGTAATTTGGGGTGTGATGATTGGCATCGAGCTTGATTATAGAGAACTAGGTTGCATCATTGACCCTAGACTATAACTACATCATCATAGCATCTCATCATTTCATCATAAGTGCATATTCACTTTACATGCGGTTTATCGTACATTTTCGAGTTGTTTACTTTCATTTCAAGTCGATTGTCACATGGATGCCTTTAAATACCCATCCCATTATCCTTTCCTCATACTCTAATGTGGAGAATGCCTTGTCATTCCCTATCACAATTTTACATCGGTTGATTCATTACCGATAACGTCGAATGCCGAGACAAAACCTTTAACTAGGGCGAAGTCACTCTCACTCCTTTGTTTCATCACTAACATGTCGAGTTACACACTAAGTCACTAAACCGTCACTCATTTTGAAAAGTAACCTCAAACTTATCACCTCACATCACATCTCTTTAGAGCGCTTATTCTTAACATAGGACTTTGCTACGTCTCATTTTTCCTCTTATTTTGAAGAGTTATGAAGCCGAAGAAAGCTGCACTAGACATGACACCAGCTGCTATCCAAAAGTATGTAGAGGATAGTATAGCCGAGGCACTAAGGAAAGAACGAGCAACGGTAGCTGCTGCTGCCGAGGCCGCGACTGCTGCCGAAGCTGCTAGATTTGCTACTGCCACGGGAGCTGCAGGAGGGTCTGGAGTTCGAAATTGTACATACAAGGACTTTAAGAACTGTGATCCCACAAAATTCAAAGGCACAGAAGGAGCCACTGCTATGGTTTGATGGTTTGAGAAGATGGAGTCTGTATTTCTTCTAAGCAATTGTCCAGATGACTGCAAGGTAAAGTTCGCCACTGGTACACTCTTAGATGGCGCAATGTCATGGTGGAATTCGTATGCGCAACCTATTGGTATCGAAAATGCTTACAAGCTCACGTGGGATCAATTCAAGAGGTTGTTGACAAAGAAGTATTGTCCACGCACGGAAGTGAAGAAATTAGAAACGAAATTCTATGAGTTAGTGACTATTGGTTATGACATCGAGACCTACATTAGGAGGTTTCAAGAATTGGCTGCACTATGTCCATCAATGGTTTCGGACAATGAGAAACTACTGGAAAATTTCATTGGAGGACTTCCACAATGTATTCAAGGAGATGTAACTTCTTCCGATCCACAAACAATTGAAGAAACTATTAGGATAACTCAAAAACTCATGGCTCAAGTTGTGAAAGGGGAAAACATTATCAACAATAACCGCAACAACAACAACCACCAAACTAGCAACAACAAAAGGAAATGGGAAAATGACCGGGAGGTTATGATAACGACAACCAAAACCGTAACACTAACCATCATCAACAACGTAATAGAGGGCAAGAAACGCAATGGTTTATGTTCTTTGCACCAATAGAAGGCGAGAGGTTATCTTGGAACCTACCCACTATGTAATCGATGTAAGTATCATCACACGGGTCTTTGTCACGCTAAGTGCTACAAGTGTCAAAACAGGACACCTTGCCGAGAATTTTAAAGGCAAGGCCATAGTTACATGTTACGAATGCGGGAGCAAGGACACTATCGGAACCAATGTCCCCAAAACCAAGGTCAACAAGTTGAAGGTGCACATGGGAAGCATACATGTTAGAAGGAGGAGAAGCTCGCCATGGTCTCAACAACGCGACGGTGAAGAAGTTTAGAAACTAACAGTTGATTTCCCTATGTACTATGTCGTACTAAGTTTATGTCCTCCATCGTATTCGGATCTTATGACTTAAGATGTATTACTTGATAAACCACTCGTTGTAAAATATTCTCATTTAGCGTACTTTCTTTTCCTTCTGATTCGTTATCACTTACAAGGTTTAGATCTCTGTAAACATCGAGAGTTATAACAACTAAACCGAACGTCACATTATCGTTCCTTAATTATACATAGCCTAGCTAACTATGTCTAATTCTGGAGGGATCATGTTATGTTGGGAGCAGTTATTTATAAGTCTTAGTGCAAGCAAAATTTTCACATATTCCAAAAATTCCAAAGTGATGCTCATCGGAGATATCCATCCAATATTTTCTCTACTATGATGTTTTGTACGCTCTCAATCATCGATAACCGTAACTACACTTCTTCATGTTCTCTCTCCTCGTTATACACCAAAAACACTAAACCTATAGAAACCAACATGGACTGAATTCAGGGACTGAATTCCTTTTTGGGTGGGCGAATGTGACAACTCGTAATTTCAGGTCATTTCTCAAATTTATTATTCATGTCGGGAATTTACTATTCATCATTTTACTATTAACTTCTATTTACTTTAAACTTGCCTTAGTTTAAATAACACTTGAACACTCCGATAAACCCACGATTCCTTCTAAATAATGAAATTGAATATGTTGATAAGTTTTAACATCTTTATAAGCCCTACATTTTTACGTTATCTAGTTGTAAGTTTCGTAACTTAAGGACTCGACATTTGTAATTATCGGGATCAGACTATACCCGCTATATCTCAAAACTTCATTAAGACAAACAAATATCTCTCTTGTTCTTCTTATATACAACCGCCCTTCATTATATATTTTTTTATCAAACCGACACCACTCCCACTCATTTATATATATTTCTTTCCTCTCACTCTCAAAGAAACAACACGATAGATCATATCTATCTTTCTTTCCTCTCAAACATTCCACCCATCTCTTGATAACTGTCACTCTCCCACCGCCTCAAATAGTCCCTTTGCTGCACCACCACACCATCACAAGGAGAAGACAAGAGCGGGTTGTTACAGGTTAAAGTGGAGGGTCACACATAGGGCTTCGGGGATTATTTGGTTCGTGAGCCACCGCCACCACCGCGTAGCCACTGCCTCCCCATCTCCTTCATAATCGTTTGGTATGTCAAAAACATAACCCACCTCTATGGCTTTTATTTATAAGCCGACTATAAAACATTTAATATAGTTTTTCGTGGAATCAAAACGAGATTTAAAACCTGTTTTTCTGATTCATTCGTGTGGTAAGCTAATAAAATGGTATTGATGAATTGGTATTGAATTCGATGTCAAACCCGTTTAGAGTTTCAAGTATAAAACCCACGTCTGAGTTCTTGGTTCAAAACCCTCAAGGTGTGTCTAATTTGCTTATTCTTTTAAAGCCTACTTAGGTGTGTCGGGTCTCGGTTTACATAGAACCCCAAGGGGTGTGTTTGGTTAACTTTGGTCGAGAAAAATCACCCACGGGGTGTTAGCTTTGGTTTGTTTATCTCGGATCAACACCCACGAGGGTATTTGATTTTCGGATTAAAAGGACTAACCGTAAGGGTCTTTGGTTTTGCTCGATTAACAACAACACGGATAGGTGTTTGTTTGTGTGGAGTTTTAGTTCAACAAATACCACCCAAAGGTGTGTTTTGTTTGCTTATTTTGTCCAACACCATTGACAACAGAGGTGTTTGCATTCTTACTCTCGACTCAACAAGAAAACCCACAAGTAGTGTAAATTAAGGACTGCTTTGGTCGTGACTAAACCGAGTTGGTGTGCGGTATTTTGGCTTATATCCTCTTGGAAATCACATTATTAGATAGATATATTTCTTAGCTTCGTGTGCGAATTGGATGGGTTATCAACTCCTCCGGATGAGGAGTTATAGCCGTTTTACGATTGCTAGTCAAATACGGATCATCGTTTGGAAAACGAGCTAAACTCGAGTTAATACTATAAAATGTAGGATATGAAAGCTAATCTCGGTAGTGTACATCTAAATCTAACTTCTCTAAGTGGAATCACTTTAATAGCTATCGCGGTTTGGGAAATACATTGAATTTAGCGTTTCGTAGGAAAAGTTAGGACTGCTGCACCACCGAAATAGATGGGTTAATTGCTGAAAACTTTTGGCCTAAGAAGGTCTATGTTATTTGATGGGATTATGTAAATAAGTTTAAGGTACATGTGTTGAATTGGATAGGGTGATATCTCCTCCGGATGAATGAGATATGGCCATTTTATAGAAACATGTCAATTCTGGAGCTGCTGTTGGAAAACATGTTTTGCTCCATATTTTTGTACAGTAGGCTTGAGTTTTAAAACATGGTTCAATACTAGTAGTTATAAGCTTTCACCTCCAATTGGTTTCAACTTGATAGCTATTATAGAATAGTATTTATGACCAAAACCGTAAGCGTTAGAATTTCAGCGAACTTTCTGGTTGGAGTTATAGTTGGTAAAAACTCGTTTCCCGTTGATTGGTAAATGATTTGATTGGATGGCCTAATGTTTTGGAAACTACAAAAGAGATACGATGGTGTGAAGTTGACTAAAATTGACAACATGATTTTTACGTCTATTCTTGAGAAATAAAAGTGTGATCACTTAGTAATAGTTAAAATGGTTAAGCAATACTTATTAGATGCTTATTTGGGTATAATTGGAGGTTGTCCACCCATTTGGAGAATAAAAATACCTTGATTAAGTCATTAACCTCTCGCCTAGAATTCACCCGTCAATACTTTTGTGACTCGTTTTCTTGAGACATCTTGTCTATTCTTTTACTTTATAATATATATGTGATATATATATATTATACTTTGGCGTGCGTTTGTCTTGAGTCTATGGTTTTATACCACCACACGCATGATGGAACTAAACATTTTACAAACGTTGATACGAAACTTCCATGAAAACTAAAACGTATTATCTTTTGAAAACTCATACGCATCGATTACTTTTCGTGTTATATTACGAGACACATTACATATCTATTAGGTTGTGCCGATTCGTTAACGTCATGCTTTATTTGACATCGCTTGCATTACCTTTTCACTATACGCTCGGTGAGTTCATAGCCCCACTTTCTATTACTTAATTGTTTTACAAACTCTTGGGGAGATACATGCTATATTTTAATCGAACACAAATGCTTTGAATCATCGTTATATCCAAATGCTTTATTGTCACTAAGTATTCTATTGCCATGTTTGAAGTCCCTACATCATGCACCATTAGTCACTTGCGGTGAGCGAATATTGTGAATAGGCCTATTGGAATTAACACTCCGTTCTTATTGACCCGGTTAGGGAAATCGAGCGCACTATATTTAAATCATTAAGGTAAATTGGCAAGTTTACCTATTAGAGCTGCGATGAAACGATTTTTACCAATTTTTATTGAGTACGAGGTTTACGCTTTGGTTGTCATGAACTTAGTGAAATAAATGATGTTTTGTTTTAAACGATGTGTGTGAAACAACGTAACTCACACTACGAATATTGTGTTCAAACGAATTAATTAAATCTATGAATTTCACTCAACCTTTGGGTTGTTGTTTTAAGCATGTTTTATCTCGGTATTAACATATCATCATGGTTTGCATGGAGTCATTTGGTGACGCGTCTCACATATAATTTATGCACTTATTATCGTTTGATTGTAACAAACTCATTTTGGTATTTTGGAAATATTTTGGGACCTATACTTTGTAAACTCGATTATTTTACTTAATCAAACGATATTTTCCAAACGACACTTTAGGTCGTTCAATATAATTATAATCGTGATGCTATGGCGATCATCCCTTGGTATTCCATTCCACCGCCAAATGTGTAATTTGGGGTGTGATGATTGGCATCGAGCTTTGGTTATAGAGAACTAGGTTGCATCATTGACCCTAGACTATAACTACATCATCATAGCATCTCATCATTTCATCATAAGTGCATATTCACTTTACATGCGGTTTATACGTACATTTTTCGAGTTGTTTACTTTCATTTCAAGTCGATTGTCACATGGATGCCTTTAAATACCCATCCCATTATCCTTTCCTCATACTCTAATGTGGAGAATGCCTTGTCATTCCCTATCACAATTTTTACATCAGTTGATTCATTACCGATAACGTCGAATGCCGAGACAAAACCTTTAACTAGGGCGAAGTCACTCTCACTCCTTTGTTTCATCACTAACATGTCGAGTTACACACTAAGTCACTAAACCGTCACTCATTTTGAAAAGTAACCTCAAACTTATCACCTCACATCACATCTCTTTAGAGCGCTTATTCTTAACATAGGACTTTGCTACGTCTCATTTTTCCTCTTATTTTGAAGAGTTATGGCGTAGAAGAAAGTTGCACTAGACATGACACCACCGCTATCCAAAAGTATGTAGAGGATAGTATAGCCGAGGCACTAAGGAAAGAACGAGCAACGATAGCCGCCGCCTTAGGCCGCGATCGCTCTGAAGGTTGCTAGATTTGCCGCCACGGAGCCGCAGGAGGGTCTGGAGTTCAAATTGTACATACAAGGACTTTAGGCTGTGATCCCACAAAATTCAAAGGCACGAAGGAGCCACCGCTATGGTTCGATGGTTTGAGAAGATGGAGTCATATTTCTTCTAAGCAATTGTCCGGATGATCGCAAGGTAAAGTTCGCCACCGGTACACTCTTAGATGGCGCAATGTCATGGTGGAATTCGTGTCATGACCTATTGGTACCGAAAATGCTTACAAGCTCACGTGGGATCAATTCAACGGGTTGTTGACAAAGAAGTATTGTCCACGCGGAGGTGAAGAAATTAGAAACGGAATTCTATGAGTTAGTGACTATTGGTTATGACATCAAGACCTACATTAGGAGGTTTCAAGAATTGGCTGCACTATGTCCATCAATGGTTTTGGACAATGAGAAACTACAGGAAAATTTCATTGGAGGACTTCCACAATGTATTCAAGGAGATGTAACTTCTTCCGATCCACAAACAATTGAAGAAACTATTAGGATAACTCAAAAACTCATGGCTCAAGTTGTGAAAGGGGAAAACATTATCAACAATAACCGCAACAACAACAACCACCAAACTAGCAACAACAAAAGGAAATGAGAAAATGACCGGGAGGTTATGATAACGACAACCAAAACCGTAACACTAACCATCATCAACAACGAATAGAGGGCAAGAAACCGCAATGGTTTATGTTCTTTGCACCAATAAAGCGAGAGGTTATCTTTGGAACCTACCCACTATGTAATCGATGTAAGTATCATCACACGGGTCTTTGTCCTGCTAAGTGCTACAAGTGTCAAAAACTGGGACACCTTGCCAGGAATTGTAAAGGCAAGGCCATAGTTACATGTTACGAATGCGAGGAGCAAGGACACTATCGGAACCAATGTCCCCAAAACCAAGGTCAACAAGTTGAAGGTGCACATGGGGAAGCATACATGTTAGAAGGAGGAGAAGCTCGCCATGGTCTCAACAACGCGACAGACTGAAGAAGTTTAGAAACTAACAGTTGATTTCCCTATGTACTATGTCGTACTAAGTTTATGTCCTCCATCGTATTCGGATCTTATGACTTAAGATGTATTACTTTTTGATAAACCACTCGTTGTAAAATATTCTCATTTAGCGTACTTTCTTTTCCTTCTGATTCGTTATCACTTACAAGGTTTAGATCTCTGTAAACATCGAGAGTTATAACAACTAAACCGAACGTCACATTATCGTTCCTTAATTATACATAGCCTAGCTAACTATGTCTAATTCGGAGGATCATGTTATGTTAGGGCGATTATTTATAAGTCTTAGTGCAAGCAAAATTTTCACATATTCCAAAATTCCAAAGTGATGCTCATCGGAGATATTCATCAAATATTTTCTACTATGATGTTTTATGCGCTCGATCATCGATAACCGTGAACGACACTTCTTCATGTTCTCTCTCTCGTTATACACCACAAACACTAAACCTATAGAAACCAACATGGACCTAATTCGGGGAATTCCTTTTTGGAGTGGTAGAATGTGACAACTCGTAATTTCGGTCATTTCTCAAATTTATTATTCATGTCGAATTTACTATTCATCATTTTACTATTAACTTCTATTTACTTTAAACTTGCCTTAGTTTAAATAACACTTGAACACTCAGATAAACCCACGATTCCTTCTATATAATGAAATTGAATATGTTGATAAGTTTAACATCTTTATAAGCCCTACATTTTCGTTATCTAGTTGTAAGTTTCAGTAACTTAAGGACTCGACATTTGTAATTATCGGGATCGAGACTATACCGCTATATCTCAAAACTTCATTAAGACAAACAAATATCTCTTGTTTTTCTTATATGCAACCGCCTTCATTATATATTTTTTATCAAACCGACACCACTCCCACTCAATTATATATATTTCTTTCACTCTCACTCTCGAAGAAACAACACGATAGATCATATCTATCTTTCTTTCCTCTCAAACATTCCACCCATCTCTTGATAACTGTCACTCTCCCACCGCCTCAAACAGCCCACCGCCTCGGCAGCCCACCACACCATCACAAGGAGAAGACAAGAGCGGGTTATTCTGAGGTTAAAGTGGAGGGTCACACATAGGGCTTGAGGATTATTTGGTTCGTGAGCCGCCGCCACCACCAGTAGCCACTGCCTCCCCATCTCCTTCATAATCGTTTGGTATGTCAAAAACATAACCCACCTCTATGGCTTTTATTTATAAGCCGACTATAAAACATTTAATATAGTTTTTCGTGGAATCAAAACGAGATTTAAAACCTGTTTTTCTGATTCATTCGTGTGGTAAGCTAATAAAAATGGTATTGATGAATTGGTATTCGGGTCTGATGTCAAACCCGTTTAGAGTTTCAAGTATAAAACCCACGTCTGAGTTCTTTGGTTCAAAACCCTCAAGGTGTGTCTAATTTGCTTATTCTTTTAAAGCCTACTTAGGTGTGTCTGGGTCTCGGTTTACATAGAACCCCAAGGGGGTGTGTTTGGTTAACTTTGGTCGAGAGAAAAATCACCCACGGGGGTGTTAGCCTGGTTTGTTTATCTCAGTTCAACACCCACGAGGGTATTTGATTTTCGGATTAAAAAGGGACTAACCGTAAGGGTGCTGGTTTTGGCTCAGTTAACAACAACACCGGATAGGTGTTTGTTTGTGTGGAGTTTTGGTTCAACAAATACCACCCAAAAGGTGTGTTTTGTTTGCTTATTTTGTCCAACACCAGCCCCAACAGAGGTGTTTGCATTCTTACTCGACTCAACAAGAAAACCCACAAGTAGTGTAAATTAAGGACTGCTTTGGTCGCTGACTAAACCGAGTTGGTGTGCGATATTTTTGGCTTATATCCTCTTGAAATCACATTATTAGATAGATATATGTCTTAGCTTCGTGCCGAATTGGATGGGTTATCAACTCCTCCGGATGAGGAGTTATGGCCGTTTACGATTGCTAGTCAAATCTGGATCATCGTTTGGAAAACGAGCTAAACTCGAGTTAATACTATAAAATGTAGGATATGAAAGCTAATCTCAGTAGTGTACATCTAAATCTAACTTCTCTAAGTGGAATCACTTTAATAGCTATCGCGGTTTGGGAAATACATTGAATTTAGCGTTTCGTAGGAAAAGTTAGGATCTGCAGACCAAAGAAAGATAGATGGGTTAATTGCGTAAAACTTTTGGCCTAAGAAGGTCTATGTTATTTGATGGGATTATGTAAATAAGTTTAAGGTACATGTGTTGAATTGGATAGGGTGATATCTCCTCCGGATGAATGAGATATGGCCATTTTATAGAAACATGTCAATTCGAGTCTTGTTGGAAAACATGTTTTGCTCCATATTTTTGTCTGATGAGCTTGAGTTTTAAAACATGGTTCAACACTAGTAGTTATAAGCTTTCACCTCCAATTGGTTTCAACTTGATAGCTATTATAGAATAGTATTTATGACCAAAACCGTAAGCGTTAGAATTTCAGCGAACTTTCTGGTTGGAGTTATAGTTGGTAAAAACTCGTTTCCCGTTGATTGGTAAATGATTTGATTGGATGGCCTAATGTTTTGGAAACTACAATTGAGTATAATTCCAGGGGTGAAAACCCCATCCTTCTATCTTTTATAGGTTAAGAGATACGATGGTGTGAAGTTGACTAAAATTCAGCAACATGATTTTTACGTCTATTCTTGAGAAATAAAAGTGTGATCACTTAGTAATAGTTAAAATGGTTAAGCAATACTTATTAGATGCTTATTTGGGTATAATTGGAGGTTGTCCGCCCATTTGGAGAATAAAAATACCTTGATTAAGTCATTAGTCTCTCGCCTAGAATTCACCAGTCAATACTTTTGTGACTCGTTTTCTTGAGACATCTTGTCTATTCTTTTACTTTATAATATATATGTGATATATATATATTATACTTTAAAGTCGCGTTGTCTTGAGTCTATGGTTTTATACCACCACACGCATGATGGAACTAAACATTTTACAAGCGTTGATACGAAACTTCCACGAAAACTAAAGCGTATTATCTTTTGAAAACTCATACGCATCGATTACTTTTCGTGTTATATTACGAGACACATTACATATCTATTAGGTTGTGCCGATTCGTTAACGTCATGCTTTATTTGACATCGCTTGCATTACCTTTTCACTATACGCTCGGGTGAGTTCATAGCCCCACTTTCTATTACTTAATTGTTTTACAAACTCTTGGGAGATACATGCTATATTTTAATCGAACACAAATGCTTTGAGCTCAGACGTTATATCCAAATGCTTTATTGTCACTAAGTATTCTATTGCCATGTTTGAACTCCCTACATCATGCACCATTAGTCACTTGCGGTGGCGCGAATATTGTGAATAGGCCTATTGGAATTAACACTCCCGTTCTTATTGACCCGCTAGGGAAATCGAGCGCACTATATTTGAATCATTAAGATAAATTGGCAAGTTTACCTATTAGGGCTGCGATGAAGCGATTTTACCAATTTCTATTGGTGCGAGGTTTACGCTTTGGTTGTCATGAACTTAGTGAAATAAATGATGTTCTATTTTCAACGATGTGTGTGAAACAACGTAACTCACACTGAATATTGTGTTCAAACGAATTAATTAAACCTATGAATTTCACTCAACCTTTGGGTTGTTGTTTTAAGCATGTTTTATCTCAGGTATTAGCATATCATCATGGTTTGCATGGAGTCGCCGGTGACGCGTCTCACATATAATTTATGCACTTATTATCGTTTGATTGTAACAAACTCATTTTGGTATTTTGGAAATATTTTGGGACCTATACTTTGTAAACTCGATTATTTTACTTAATCAAGCGATATTTTCCAAACGACACTTTAGGTCATTCAATATAATTGTAATCTGTGATGCTATGGCGATCATCCCCCAGTATTCCATTCATTGCCAAGCAGGTAATTTGGGGTGTGACAATATATCTAGCCATAGGAATTGCACCAAAGTTTTTCGGGAGGTCTAGAAAGCTTAAAGAGTTGTTTTATCCAAGATTTAACATCAAAACTAAGTGAACCAAAAATACCCAAACCGTATGAACATAAACCCTAGTTTCCAATTTATGAATCATTAGTGTTTCTGGGTGATATCTGGGCCTAGATATTATCAATTTAACTTGATAACAACCTTGTACAACAATCTTTATCATCAAAAACGTTCTCATTTGAAAATACCCAAACCCACGATAAACCCTAGTTTTCAAAATCAATCAATTCGTGTTTATGGGTGCATTTTGAGGATAAAAGTGATATCATTGATGTTATAGAAACATTTTGACACTATTATTTAAACCCCAAACACACAGACATGATTAAGTGTTCATACGCTTATGCGTAGAACACAAAAATCACTCAATCACATGTTTTAACCCTTGGATTTAAGTATAAATCAAAACCATTGTTTAAAAACATGTTAAGATTATAAAAACACTTACAGATTGATGATCCAAAACACGGATTTGAAGATCAAATTATAGGCGTAGGATATGGTTTGGCAAGATATTAAATGAGAAGAGTTAATGTTAGGTGAAAGTTTTATTAAAAATGAGTTTGAGCTTTTGGCAGTTTTAGTCCCTCCACCTTAACCATTTTCATCCAATGCCTTTAACTTCCATTTTGGTTACCAAACGAAGAATATTTGGAAATAACTTTGACGACACTCCCCCTCGACTTAAGAAATAATGAAAGTTTATAAATTTTAGTCCGAGGAGTGTCAGAAAACCAGAAATGTGACCACCATTATTAAAGAAACAATCGGGATAATGTAACATGCAAGTACACGATTATTTTGAAACAGATTAAGTATAAAAATTTTCTCCCCTCAACACTTGATCGGAAAAATCTTGAATTTTGAAAGATTAGAGTGTTGACTAAGAAATGTACTTGCCATGTTAAGAGAAAATAAATAGAAGAATATTTTTGTTGTTTTATCGATTTTATATTTTTGTATTTTGTTTTTGAAAATATTTACAAAAGAGGTTTTGGTGTTTGTTGGTTTTCAAGAATGTTTTAAGAGTTCATCCAGTTCCTCTTGAGTCAAACACCGCATACCAATCCGGTGGACCAACTCATTAAACCTAGCGAGAGCTAAGGCTTTGGTGAGAAGATCGCCAATTGGTATTCTGCACCCACAAAATATAATTCAACGGTACCACTGCTCCACGTGGTCCTTGATGAAGTGATATCAAGATCGATGTGCTTTGATTTGAATCTTGAATCGAGTTGCACGAGATCGCAATGGCACTCCGATTGTCACAAGACATCGGGATTCGGTCAAATCGTAACCATAGTCTTTGAGTTGTGTTCTCATCCAAATGACTTGAGCACAACACGACATGGCTACATATTCTCGCCCGGTTGAGGACGATGTACAATCTGTTTCTTGATTTCCAAGACACAAGTTTGTCACCAAGAAATTGTAGTACTCAAGTACTTTTCCGAAAGTCTAAGCATCCTGCGTGGTCGTCATCTGAAAAGCTATTAGTTCAAAACCGTAATCCTTTGGATACGGATCCCAAATTAATGGTTCCTTGATGTATCGAGGATTCTTTTAGCCTCGTAGAGGTGGGTTTCGCTTGGTCGCGATCGATAACGGAGCAAAGATATCTGACAAAGACAATATCGGGCACCGCTAGTTTGTTAGATACATGAGAGACCCAATAATACTACGGTATTTTGTAGGGTCAACCAGTTCCCATGCAAATCGCGTCTAGCTTCTTGGTATGTGACATTGGTATGGCATAAGTATCACAAGTATTCATTCAATTTATTCGAATTTCAAGGGCATATTTGGTGACTCAAGAAAATACCACGGGTGATTGATGAACTTGCGATCCTAGAAAGAATGTAAGTTCACCCATCATGGACATTTCAAAATGTTTCTTCATTAGTTTTGCAAAAGCATTTGAATATTTTAAATGTGTTGACCCAAAATGATGTCATCCACATAAATTTGAGCGATTAAAATATGTTCCCGTGATATTGTATGAAAAGTGTAGGGTCGACCGAACCTTTGGTGAAATTATTGGCAATTAGGAAAGATGATAACTTATCGTACCACGCCCGAGGAGCTGTTTGAGTCCGTAGAGAGCTTTGTTCGGTTTGTAGACATGGTTCGGGAACAGCGGGATCAACGAATCCTTCAGGTGGTGACATAAACCGTTTCTTCAATTGACCATTCGAGAAAAGCATTTTGACGTCCATTTGAAAGACCGTTATATTTATATGTGCCGCGAACACTAGAAATATCCGAACGACCTCAAGGCGAGCAACCGAGCAAATGATTCTTCAAAGTCAATACCTCTTCCCGACGATAACCCTTAGCCACCGGGCGTGACTTATTTACGATTCGTTCCCTTGACATCAATTTGTTTTCCAAATCCACTTTAGACCAATGACGAAGACCCTGTTGGTCTTTCAACAAGTTCCCATACTTCAAGACGTTTGAATTGGTTGAGTTCTTCTTGCATGGATTCAATCCAGGTGTCTTTTGTCATTGCGTCCTTAATGTTTTTAGGTTCAGATTGGCAGACAGTGAGAACTAAATGCAATGTTCACCATCTGTGTGAAGACGTTGTCTTGTAACGACTGGTTGATTTGGGTTGCCAATAATATTCTTTAGAGGATGGTCTTTTGTCCAACGATGTGTAGAAGTTTGATGTTGATATACATTATGCAGATTTTGAGGATTCAAATGGCTTGTAGATGATTCCGCGACATCGGTGCGAAATTTCATTAGCAAGCGGATTGAAGAACGATTTGGATCAAAATCCGCGGTGGGGTACTTCATTAAGAACATCATCACCGGGATCGGCGTCGTTGAAGCAGTTTGTTCAATCTGTTGTAGTAGAGTCAATCGGTCGTGCTTCTTCAACCATAGTTGTTGTAGCGGTGTATCGGTATAAGAGTATTATCGGGTTGAGCATACGAAACAGCGGATACACCGAGCACGGTCATCAATATCGTCACCGACAGAGGAGCAAATAGCCTTTCCATTTGTTGACGTGTATGTGGGGCTTAGTTCGGTGATGATGGGGTTTGGGGAAGTTTAAGCGGTTGTGACGGGTTCCAAGTCATTATGCTCGAAGCCATTTCAGTGAGTTCATCAAAATGAGCATGAATCGTTTCCATAACTTGCTTTGTCGACGATTCTAGATCCGGTAACCTTTAGAATTCTCACAATATCCAATAAAGACACCAATGTCGACTTTGGCTTTGAGCTTTCAAAGTCATCACGATCATTATTCGGATTGCAAAGGATCCAAATACATGAAAGTGTTTAAGATTGATTTTCGGTTGTGGAGAAGTTCAAATGGTGTTTTGTTGTGGCGTTTTGTAATCATTGGCGATTACGAGTGTAGCATGCGGTTAAACGACTTGACCCGAAATAACTGAAGTTTAGCATTGATTAACATCGTTCGGCGACTTCCACTAACGTCGGTTTTGTCTTTCAACAACTATGTTTTGTTACGGTGTGCGGGCAATAGATGTTTGATTTTCAATTCCCACTTTCTCATAATATTCCAAGAGTTTGGTTAACAAATTCGGTTCCTTTATGCATTACGATTTGGCGGACGGTGTTCGGAGCTGAACTTGAATTTTCGTGAGAAGGTGATGATCATTTGTGGAGCTTGGTCTTTGCTTCGAAGAAAGTAGACCCAAGTCCATCGTGAGTAGTCATCAACAATTACTAAGATGTAGCGTTTGCCATTAATTGTCTGAACGCGCATCGGGCCACACAAATCCATGTGAAGAAGATGAAGCACATGCTGAGAGCTGTGTTCCATCTTTGAAGGAAAATGAGCACGAGTGCTTTTCCCTTGTTCACAAGCTGAACATAGGTGATCTTTAGAGTACCGGAATCTCGGGAGACCTTCGACTAGTTTGTGTCGAGCAAGGTTGGTTATGGTTTGAAAGTTTAGATGTGAAAGACGACGGTGCCATAGCCAAGATTTTGTATATGTAGCCTTTGAGAGAAGACAGATGGGAGATGAAGCGATCATGTCTTGCATGGAGATAGTGTAGAGGCCGGATGGCGTTGGCGGACATAAGATCATTTCCTTGTAGATCACGAATGAAACAAGTTTTCTCCCTAAAAGCAACTTCCAAATCTCCATCACGAATTGACCAACGAGAAAAGAGATTGTGACCGAGGCCTTCCACATAATAAACCACCGCTAATTTCGATGTTTCCATTGATGTAATCTCCGTAGCCATGATAGGCTGCAGTGATCATTCCCGAATCGGCGGTGCCAATGAACTTTGCAACAAAGTTTGATAACGCTTTAAGGTTACTGTCATGTGTCGGAACATCCGCTATCAACAATCAAGGATGATCATCACCATTACACACATGCATTTACACGATGGAATAGAAGTAGATGTGGAACCCGATGAGTTAGAGGGTTTCAAGCGATTATAGTTGAAATATACACATCAATGATTTTAGGCATCCATTTAAATCCTAGTGTATTGTGTATCCATTTATGCCATCTCCAACTAGTCTTAGCTTTGGTCTTAGTGAATGTGCTAGGTGGTACTACATTCCTTGGAGGTAAGGCCGGAGCTACGGGGACATCAATTCGTTTCTTAGAATCTAAAGTGGGCGGTTTACCAAGCACGAGACTTAGAAGTAGTAGTGGGCCTAGAGGTATTCGAATCTTAGGATTCTTTAAACGAGACAAGATAGCCTTAGCAACACACTTATCATGACAATGTAACGCATACTTTTACGACAAATAACACAAGAAGCATCGATTGAATATCAAAAGTACTTAAAGGTTCAAGATTAGTTACAACACTTTTCCATTACATTTGCTAGACGAATATCTAAAGTGGGTGCAATCGAGTCTTATTCAAAGTCCTACGGTGTTCTTCTACTTGACATTCATTATTTGTCTTTTCTTAGGTCGCAACTTCCTATTCTTTCTTGTATTGCTCCTAGGTCGTGAAGTGCGGACATTTGGAAAAGAGGCAACTATTCTGCTTCGAGAGAGGGAAGCACATTAGTAACTTGTGTTTTGTCGTGAGGATTCGGGGACATGATTGCAAGTGTTACAGTGCAACTTTCTTAATGATGCTAGGTGAACTTGTTCATACTTTCCTAACATTTCCTTAACTTAAAGATAGTGTGCACAGTTCTTGATTTTCGAATGAAGATTTCGAAAAAATTCATGACTTCTTTAGTGTATGCAAGATAATGATCAAGTTCGTTTGATGCTTCATCACGAGTCTATTTGAGTAAATCAAATATGACACCATATTCATTTTAACTTTTTCAAGTTCTTGTTCATATTTTGAGATTTGACACTTAAGAGACACATTTTGATCATCCAGGTTGCTCAATTTTAGGATCGGAAGATTTAGCACGCAATCGGGTGATTTTGTTTTGAAAAACAAGTTGTTGATCGTGAATATCTTTTTGACACCAATTAAGGCGACGTTTTGCATTAGAAAGCTCGTTTGACAATCGGTCATTTTCAACTTTTAAAGACTCATTACGAAGCACATTATCGGTATTCACAACAATATCAACGGTATCAACGAGAATCGGCAAAGATATGATCGATGTATATGCAGCAGATTGTAATAACACAAGATTATTGATATCGGCCTGAGATAACGTTTTCCAAGATTCGATCAACATCTTTTCTCAATAATTTCTTTTGCGTTTAGTATTTGAAATTGATGTTTCGCTTTCTCAGCTGTTTTCATGAGACCAAGTTCCTTGTGAAAATCCTTTCCCAATATAGTGCACAATTTTTCAAATTTTGACATGGGGTAAAATTCTTTTCGAAAATGTCTCTTTGTTCTCGTGCCAATGGTGAGTGAAAATGTTCAACTTTTATTTCGATGAAATTCAATCTCACGTTCCAAAAGTTTGATGTCGATAAGAAAGTGTCAAAATATTTGATAACACGACAACTTTCGGCTTTAGTTTTACTTCACTAAGTGAAGGTAAGGGACCATTGATTTGTGCACCATTGTGTTGGGGTGACTTGACTGGTGTGACAACCAAAGGTGTGTTTGAAGTATCTTGTTGTGTGACAAAAGTTACGGCTTTTGAATAGTTAAATGGTTTGTTATAAACGACATTTTCCATTTTGACCGACTCTCGTCATCGCATCTAATTCTTCCATGCGATTATATTCCACAACAATCATAATTGAATCATCAATTCTATGTTCTCGCTCAGAAACTTGATTTGGTTTGAATGCTCGTTAGAAAACTTAGGTTTGTAATCGGCAAGAATCGGACCGTATCCATTTGGATTTGGTTTAAAAGTAAACTTTTGAATAGTTGTGATTGACTCACCATGTTTATAAATGACATTTCGAAACTCTTTGATTTTGTGTTGTAAGTCGACAATTTCTTCAAGATAGTTATCTATTCGTTTCGAGGAATGCCTTTTGTACTCAAAGAACTGTTGTTGACAGGTTAACAACTCAGCCTTGGCTTTTTGATTTTCCAAAGTGAGAGCGTTAAGTTTTTTTTTTATGTTCATGTTTCAATTGTTCTATTTGAGACAACAAAGCATTCTTCGATGCGGCTAGATCACGATCTCTCGTTCTAAATATTTTTCGCTTTGATAAGATTTAGCAAAAGCGACTTCAAAACCTTTTTCACGTTTTTCTTGAGTTTTAAAACTTGATTTGTCGAATTAAGCAATCTTTATCTCTCGGTTATAATGCATTTTTGCTTTTAGTTTAGAATTAACATCATGATAATGTTTCACTCGGGATTGTTGGTCTTTAACTAAGGCCCGAGCTCAAATTCGGATCAAACATAGAATCATTTTGTTCAACGTGGTTCGCAACTCGGTCATTGTTTAGATCCTCAAGTATAACCACGGAGTCAACTTGATCATCAATGGTAACCATAAGGTCATCTTGATCATCAAATATAACTACGGGTCTAGTTGATGATCATTGGAATGAGATGTAGAAGACTCATGTTGAACACTCGATTATGTCGATGCGTATGTCGTGAGATATCGCTTCATTAATGATGATTGTTTGTTCGGTACACGAGACAAGTCGTCAATGTCATACACTGGGCCTGTGTCACTCATGTGTAGAGCTTGCATTTGTGCCATCAACATAATCTGCCGCATTAGCCTCGTAAGTCCTCCATATCATCATCTCGAGTCGCATCCGCCATAAAGCTATGTTCCTTGTTGGAGAGAGTTCCACCACTTCATCCTTAAGATCCAAGAGCATAGCCTCTTTGAAATAAGACCGCCTCTTGTCCTCGGTTTAGGACATGCATTAGCCGATGACCCTTCTCATTATAGTTATAGCATCAAGACCATTAACCCCACCCGAGCATTCCCTTGTTCAACCACTTGAGCCCTTTGTCACATGCGAGCACCCATGTTATTCCTTCCCATAGCATTGAACCCTTGACCACCTCCCATCTGACGACCATAACCACGATTCTGAACTTCAACGCGTCCATTGTTCAAAACAGCCTGATTTCTTGTATTAGATGAAGAACGAATGCAATTGTTGGATTTGTTTGTATAACGGCTAAATGCTTTAGCAATCATAACAAATCCTTGTTGCAATTCATCGAAAGCAGCAGAGTCCTCATCAGCTTCACTGTAAAGTGCTTGAGCAGTGTTGTTGTTGTACGGAACCAATTGATTTTGTTGAGGTTGTTGCTGTGACGGATCATAAGGTGTGATGGTTGCAGTTGGTTGAGGAGCGGGTTGAGGAGCTTGTTGAGGAGGAATGTTAGTTTGAGCCCACAAAGCAAGTTGTTGATTTTCCGGAAGTGACGGTGAAACAGTTTGACCACGGAGAATCCTTTCCTTATCAACTTCTTTTTTGTGAGGCTTTAGATAGTCGTACAACAATCCGTATGTATCATGATGAAGGTTCTTAGCTTGACGGAGAAAAATGACATACTTCTCCCATTCCAGACCAAGACTACTCAGGAACTTAGTGTTGACAATTCGAGGCATGATGATATTGTGTATGTCCAAATCATTAATGATGTCTCGTAAAGCGATGATGATATGACTCTAATGTCTCTCCCGGTTCAATCATGAAGTGTTCATAAGCCAAGTAAATTTTGGATTCCATGTCTTCCCGATTGAGTGATGTGCCTTCCATAAGAAGATGAATATGTTCCCACATTGCTTTTGTAGTCCTTTGAGCATCAACACTTGAAGGATTGTATTTGGTAGTCCTAAAGGATGTATTGCATTGCAAGTTCATCGGCATCATAGTGTAGAAGTTGATCACCGTGAGGTCTCAAACAAGAGCAATGTTGGTGACAAGATCTCTTGGTGGATTAGCATCCGGATCTGCGGGTGTGACAGAATAGGCATCGAAATGGACCTTCCATAATGACCTTATTTAAGAACTTTCCATGTGGCTTCTTTAGATCACAAAACCTAAAGAACCGAATTACCCATTGATCATAATTCCGGGAGTGAGCATTGAGGTCTATCAGTGAGCCACCTCATGAATTGATTGTTGGCTACTTAATGCTTCACACATCTTGCCAAACCATGTTGGTTCCTTCAAAGTATTCCTGGATGGATGTTGATTGTAGAAGTTTGTGTAAGGTTGTACTTGAAGACTAGGTGGTGGTTGAACCATTTGTGGTGGTGGAATTGCTCCAAGTTGCGGAGTATGTTGTTGGTTAAATTGTTGTTGATAAATTTATTGTTGATGATTCCATTGTTGATGTTGTGGACTTAGTTGTTGTTGTTGTTGTTGATTATAAGTGTAAGGGAAATAGTTAGAGTATGGTGGTTGTGACATGTTGAAAACTTGTGTTGTTAGATGGATCTTTGTAGTCGAATGAACCTTTGTTGATGAAGTATCCTTAGGCATAGAAATCACAATAAAGCCAAGTAGCACTTATGCGTAAAAACACCAAAGTTACGCGGAACAGCAAAAGTTACGTGTAGGTTTAGCTTACGCGTAAGTAAGGAGAAAAGCACTAAAGTTATGCGTAAGCGATGAAGTTAGGCGTGAAAACTTAGGCGTGGGATTACCTTATCGTAAGACAAAGCTTATGCGTAAAGGGTTCTACGCGTAAGCTTAAGCTTATGCGTAAGTTAAGGGTTTTGCCCAAATGATCTTTTACACTCTCACAAAGGCAAAAGATATCCAAAGTCGACGATTTTCAGGCTTATCCAAGCAAGAAAACACGGAGTAAACCACGAAACTGAAGATCAAACCAAGGAAAATGTTACGCGTAAGTTTAGGGTTTTACTTACGCGTAGGATTTAGCCAAAAATGATTTCATGCACTTGATGTTTCCAAACCAGCTTTTTTTAATGATGAGATAGCTTCAATATCACCAAAATAACACAAAATTGTGAAACTTGATGATCCAAAGCTTAAAAACAAGTTACGTGTAGAACGAAACCTTCGTAACAAACTAAGCTCAAAAACAATGATCCACGCTTAAAGTTTGAAACTTTTTGCCAAAAACAGTTATTTTAACACCTAAAAACGTTGAAAGGACAAGAATCTTGGATTAAAAAGTGTAAAAAATGTGTTTTTAAGCGAACCAAAGTTTTAACCACGTTTACGCGTAAGACCAAAAACAAAAACTTCAAAAACAAAAGTGTTCACCCAACTATTTGGCGATTGATACCACTGTTAGGTCACCATATATGTAACACAAGCATCAATATGTAGCAATAAGAAAGAGATGAAGGCGGGTGGACAATAAACTAAACACACACACACGAATGTATAATACGGTTACGCGTAGGAGAGTGAATGAAAGAGTAAATTGAACAACCAACCTTCTAAGGAAGGTTTACATGTGTTTATATAGGGGAAGGAACTAGGGCAACATCCAAGTTCCCTTCCTTTCCTATATGGGCTTGGGCCTAGGCTTATGGGCCTTCTACATAAGCCTAAGGCTAATTACTAACATAAAGGCCATATTAAGCTAACTATTACATATGAATTACTAACACTTGAATTAAGGTTTAGGAGTGATTCCAACATTGTTAGATTTTTGGAACCACAATGTTGAGACCATTGAAATCGATTTTCATAATGCTAGACCTACTCGAGGCTTAGTAGAACTTAAGTATGGTGGAATTTGATAACGCTCAAAATGAGCATGTTTTTAGTAGCGTTATTGTTAGTTTTGTGTATGATAATCGGTTATATTTACACATAATTGTTGCAAAAGTGCAAAAGAAGCGTATTTGTATGTGAATGTAGCCAGGTATCGTAAAAGGTGAAGAAATGAAGATTTCATGCACATTTGGATAATTCCCGAGGAAGAAAGATAAGTGAGGAAGCTCAAGGACTCAATGATTGGAAGCACAAGGATTTCTAAGTGTCTACATCAAATAAATATCAAGTTTCATCTTGGAAATTAGCATCGAAAGCAAAGAAAAAGGCATGAATCGAGAAAAGTCAAAGAAAGTCAAGATCTGCTGTACGGAAGGCTCTCAGCCGATCGATCGGAGCCCGCAACCGGATCGGCGGGGGAATGGAAAACACGCAACCGGATCGGCTGCATCGCAACCGATCCGGCTGGAGAACCTGCAGTTACACTTTTACTCATTTATTGATGCCTTAACTTCTATTAATCATGAGAGTCCGATCATTTCCAGTAAATAACTTATTGAGGACGTTTTTGGCTTGATAGTAAAGGGTTCCTAGCTATATAATGCACCTAGACTTAGTAGTTTAGTGTGACACATCCAAAAGAGTAATAGTTTACACCAAAGCTATTACCAACCCATATTATTCATCCCAAAAGTCATTTCTCTGCTATAAAACGTCCAGGAGAGTGGTGAGACCAATTCTCAACCATTTTGTAATCATTTGGAGTTGTACGGTTAGGCTAAGACGATTGGAGGCGTGTGGTTGCTATATTCCACAATTTTCTAGTTCTTGTAATCCGAAGTTTAGGTATTCTATTGAACTTTTGTAACATATTGGATTTCACAAACACATCAAACCATGAATAAAAGTAGGCGTACACTTGAGGTTTTAGAGAGAGAAAGTTTAGAGGTTTAGGGAACTTAGTGACAGAAAGTAAAAGTATTATTATGAGCTCCAACCCTCTACCTTGGGAGGTAGAGGGTATTTATAGTATCTTACATAAACGCCACCTACGGGCTGTGGATCAGGCATACAGTGGGTAAAGACCCGTCCGTCCTCCACGGTGTTAATAAACTAAATACTAACTAACATTAAATAACTACGACTACGAGCTTTCTAACGAATACATATACTTGAGGTGACCGACTCTTTAACGATCGAATTTTCTAAATCCTAACAATCTCCCCAAGGAGGTCACCTCAAATTACACGAATACAAACAGATATTACATTAAGATTGTTCTTGGATTCTTGTTTAAGTTCATTGCTTTGTAGCTCGTAGTCTTTGATTCTTCATGTTTTGCATGTTTGGATAATTCAAGTGGAGGTCTTCAAACCGATCCACATGATGATGAGTTTTGAGCCATCTTTGAGATCATCGCCTTGCATAAATCTCGACTCTTCCATTGTAGTGTTGACATTATGTGATGTTGTGACATTGGACCGACATGCTCACATTCGGATCATGATTTCTTCTCATCGAGTAGAGGAAGCTTTAGTTGATTCATGATATTTGCGGCAGTAGCGAAGCATGGAGTGAAAATATCGTAGTCGTTGATGCGTTTATCATGATTTCGTTAGAGATGAATGTGTTGTGTGAGCATGCGGCTATGGATTGACCTCTTCATTACGATCACCGCAAACGTCGGGCGCACTCGCATACAACAATTAGCAATAAAGCGCACGAAAGTGTCTTTGATCACTTCGTTGAATTGAGGTACACGCCCACGGTTCCCGCTGATCGATACAAGTACCGCCTGTGATCGTATAATTCAAGAACCTCCTTGACGGGGTTTCGCAATGCTCTAGTCGTTCTCAAACCGAACGCCTCAAAGAAGACAACACGGAGTGAGTGAACCAGTGAATTGAGATTCACTTATTGATGAAAAGAGATTTGAAAAACAATCGTGTACTGCTCAAAATAAAGTGTTTTTGCAGTACAACGAAGGTTTTAAGGAAAATCAATTATCAATCATAAACACCTTTTATTTATGAAATGTTAATACACAGTCGATGTGCTGGAGAAAAGAGTTTTTAGCACAACGACCGGTTTTTCAAAGGTATCCGTTAATCCATATCCTGAACAAGGATTGATTCAAAATTATGAATCGCCGCATTGTTTCTGTTCAGTTTTCAGATGGTTGATCTATTGGATAGATCTCACATGCCACCTACCAGGAGCTTGTTTGATGTTGGCTCTAGAAGGCTTTCCATCTTCATTGTGAATATGTTTGCATATCACTCAGATGTTCTGGCAATACCACAAGGATAATGTGTAGGACTCTAAAAATACATTCTCTCTTTCCACATTGTGTGAAACAGAGAGTCTTCATTGATTGTGTCCTTAATGAGATTTATTGATGATCCCGTGGCTCTAGACTCAATTGTGCACATTTGGTTCCTATGCGGGAGACCTGGGAGAGGTCTCCTTCTTCAATATCAACCATCTCTAAGAGAAAGTCGATAGATAATGTAGGTTCCCCGTGAGAATGAAACAAGTCCTTTTAAGAGGAACTTGAGTAGTTTGGAAAGATGTAGTGCAGTGTGTCACTGGGTCCATGACGTCTTGTCTTCAATACCGGTGTTACCAAGGTAACAACCAGTAGCATATGAATTGAACCCGGTTTCTGCCCTAAGGTTGAAATAATTGAGGGCTATTTATTTTCACCCTTTTCACATTTATTTCTTTTTCATTCTTCAACCCCTTCAGTGCTTACCAAGACTTCATTACTAGAACCTTGTTGGATTTATTCCAGTTCTAGCTCTATCTCAGTCCGCACTCTTCCCATATCTCACTTTTCTCCTTTTTTTCATCATACCTAAGGACTCTACACTATCTAGTGGATTGTCCCTGGGTAGATCCCTCCGGCTCTGGCGGGATCGTGGGAATGAATACCTAACCTAACCATCCTTATATCACCATACATAAAGTAAATTTGGTCGGTCTTTTTGGTATTGTTCATCAGCCATTGGAACCAATTGAAAACCATTTGAAAATCAATCCAAGTACTTGTGATACATGATCAAAACATTTTGTACCTGAATTATTTTTTATATTTTTAGAAAACGCTCCCCCTCAACATGTGCATTGTATATTTGAGATCGTTTTGGCACATGGAGGCAAGAGGACTTGAAAATATCAGATTTACAGAACGAAGGATTTGATTCTTTGATCACCAATTTCTAAAAGACATCAACATCACTTTCCCGATCAAAATTAGTAATTTTCATACTTTGTTAAGAATAATTTAGGAAAGGATGTGGTTTTCAAAAGAGTTGCTCCCCCTCAATATGTGCATCTGATTTTGAAATTGTTTAGCACATATTAGGGAAAACATGCACTTAGAGACAAATCAATCACGTTTCGATCCATTTTAGTTTGATATAAATGCTCCCCCTTAACATGTGCATGGAAAACTTGAAATCGTTTGGCACATGCAGGGAGGAGAGCTTGTTAATTGTGTATAAAACCATTTATCGAATTATAAGTATAAATCCAATTTAAATCACAAATTCTCCCCCGATCACAATTTTCAAATCCTTTGAGAGTTGTGATCTCTATTGATTTAAATTAAATTTTGAGAGCTTTTGAGGAGAATAGTGACTTGCTTTTGAAAGACGTTTTAACTTATAAGGATTAGATTTTGAGACTTTAAACTCCATTCACCAATCATGCATAAATATCTTTTGAAAACATAACATTAGCCAAGGTCTTGAATCAATTGTATAAAACATTGTTCTTTTTGATTTTCCAAAAGTAGACCTTGCTCTTTTCCGTGCTAATTGTTTGAAAAATAACCTTTTTGATTGAATTGAAATCATTACCCCCCCCCCCTCAATCAATGATATGAGTTGTTGATTGAGTGTTAGAGAGTTTGACAAAGATAAGCCCGGATGATTTTCAAAAATAAAGTCCGAGGTATTTTTAAAGCAATTTTGTTTTCATTAGATGACAAATATTTTTCAGAAGAATCATTAGACAGAAAAATATTTTGAAAGAAAACATTTGTCATTATGGTGACAAATATTTGTTTTAAGAATCGGAGCATGAGATCTGAAAAATAAGATAAAGTATGGCTCTGTTCTTTTCTTTTAAAATGGGTTACTGCCTGAAATTACAATAAACCACCATTTTTCTCTCATTTTTTTAAGCAATTTATGTACATTCGAAGAACATCTAAAAACCTGTGACATTCTTTGTCAGTCAACACAAAGTCCGTAGATGATATCGAATTAAGAAAAACATGACAAAATAACAATATTTTTGGGATTTTTCAAGATTTTCTAATTTTTATGGACTTTGAAAATTTTATATTTTTCTATTTTCTTTTGTGGATTTTGAAATTTTGTATATTTTTTTTTTTTTTTTTTTAAAAATATATACAAGAGATAGATGAAGAAAACCATTTACTCCTCGTCTTCCTCTTGAAGGCGTTTGAGTGTTTCCGGTTGAAGACTCTTTAGACCAAGTCGTGGAAGGATAAACTCAAAACGTTCTCTTAGAAGAGCTTTGGTGAAGATGTCTGCTAATTGGTATTCAGTCCTCACAAAATAGAGTTCTAGCACACCTTTTTCCACTTGTTCCCGAATGAAATGATGTCGAATGTCGATGTGCTTTGCTCTTGAATGTTGAACGTTGTTGCAAGTGAGAGCAATGGCACTTTTGTTATCACAATACAGAGGGATTTTGTTGAATTCAAAGCCATAGTCAAATAATTAGGATCTCATCCATAGGATTTGAGCACAACAAGATGACATGGCTATGTATTCAGCCTCTGTAGATGATATAGAAGTACTCATTTGTTTCTTTGAAGACCACTCACAAGCTTATCACCCAAAACCGAGCACCTCCGCACGTGCTTGACGTGTATCTTGACATCCCGCATGGTCAAGATCTGCATAGGTCGTTAGTGACATACCGGTGTCCTTCGGTACCAAAGTCCCAAGTTGATGGTTCCTTGGAGATACCGAAAGACCCGCTTTAACCGCTTCAAGGTGCTTTTGGTGGGCTTAGCACGGTATCTAGCACACATGCATACAATGAATGAATATCGTGTCTCTTGGTTGTGAGGTACATCGTGATCCAATCATACTTGATATTTTGTTTGATCTACCATGATCCCCGAGTGGTCCTCATCCGGTTTGGTACGCTCCACCATGGGAGTATCAACGGTGTCACAAGTGTCAAATCCAAATTTCTTTAAAATTTCATTAGCATATTTAGATTGATTGATAAAATGCCTCCGGACTTTGTGAAATTTTTAGTCCCAAGAAAATGACATTTGTACCATCATTGACATTTGAAATTTGGAGCCCATCTCCTTAGAAAAGCGGTCACATTCATTGGGGTCGATCGAGGCAAAATAATATCATCAACATAGATTTGAACGTGAATTAAATGTTTGCCCGACTTTACGGTGAACAATGTCGATCAACTGCTCCTTTCTCAATCCAAGAGATAGAAGAAAATTTGATAGTGTATAATACCATGCCCTTGGAGCTTGCTTCAAGTCAGTAAAAGCCTTCTTCAAGTGATAGACATGAGTAGGATGCTCGATTCACAAAACCTTCCGGTTGGTCGACGATACGACTTCTTTAAGATCTCCATTAAGAAAAGCCGTCTTTACATCCATCCGATAGACTACCATGTTCTTACTTGCAAGATTAGCCAAGAAGATTCGATTGCCTCGATACGTGCAACCGGAGCAAATGATTCTTCAAAGTCAATACCCTCCTCTTGACGGTATCCTTTTGCAACCAATCGAGCCTTGTTCTTTAATACATCACCATGCTCATCAAGTTTTACTTTGAAGATCCACTTTAGAGCAATGATCATAGCGCGATCGGGAGCATGTACTAATTCCCATACATCAAGTCGATCGAACCCATGGATTTCTTCTTGCATGGCATTGAACCATTGTCTTCATTCATTGCGCTTTAACGTCTTTTGGTTCGACCTTGGACAGTACAGAGTTGAGGAAGCACCATAAGGCATCAGTTGCAAGTTGTTTACGTGTGGATACTAGAAGAGAGGGATTTCCAATGATGTTGTCCAATGGATGATCATGTGTCCATTTTCTAAGGTGTTCGTGTGGTTGTTGTTGAGCAACTGAAGTAGCAGAGTCATTTTCTCCTGATGAAGATGGTTCTGATGATGGTTCAGGAGCAAATATGTTCTTAAAGGGAGCATCTTCTAGTGTAGTAAAGGGGTTATCTCCATCATAGGTGCCAGAAACAATTTCATGATGTACACTTGATGATTGACGAATTGAAGATGATACCGAGTGATCGGCAGCAGCGCTTCTTGACTCAATGACATAGAAACGAAGGGTTGTCTACGTTGATGTGGATAGAGCACCTCGTTGATGGATTTGACGATCATTAGCATTTGGCTCATAGTGTTCATCAAACATTGGATCAAATAATTTCTTCAAATCATCTTCTCGAGGTGGTACATATGGAGTTCTTGGTGAGGATTGTACACAAGAGTAGAACCGATGGGACTACTTGATGAAGGTTGTGATGCGGGTCCGAATCGGGTTGTCCGGAGCCATTTGACCGGTCGACTCATCGAACGTAACGTGAATTGTTTCCATGATATTTCGGGTTCTTTTGTTGTAGATTCGTATCCTTTTACGGTTGGTGCATATCCTACAAATACTCCAATGTCTCGCTTTAGTTTTAAGTTTGCCTAAGTCTTGACCTCATTAGTTGGATAACATAATGCACCAAACACACGAAGGAATGAGAGATTAGGTTTTCGATTGTGGACAAGTTCATATGGAGTTTTCCATGAGATGTGTGAATTAGGGATCGATTTTGAGTGTAGCATGCGGTGGCAATGGCTTCACCCGAGAAACATTGGAACCTTTGAGTAAATCAAGATTGTTCTTGCGGCTTCCACAAGAGTTCGATTTCGTCTTTCAACTACACCGTTCTGTTGAGGAGTCGTGGAACACTTCTTTGATGACCGATTCCAACACTTTCATAAAACTCACTAAGTTCTTTATTAACAAACTCGGTTCCATTGTCTGCTCGGATGATTCGACGGTTTTGTTAAGTCGAACTCGCATTTGTTTGATAAGTTTAATGATGATATCTGGAGTTTCATCCTTTGTCCTTAAGAACTTAACCCAAGTAAATCGAGAGTAATCATCAACCACAACTAACACATATTTCTTCCCCGTAAATATTTTGCACTCTCATGGGTCCACATAAATCCATGTGAATGGTATGAAGAACTTCCATAACTGAGTTTGTAGGTTTGGGTTTGTGGGCATACTTCTTGCTTTTTCCCAATTGGCATGCTGAGCAAAGATGATCATTTTCATACTTTAGTCTAGGTAAGCCTATTACTAAGTCCTTTCTGGAAAGATCATCTTTGTAACATATTGGATTTCACAAACACATCAAACCATGAATACAAGTAGGCGTACACTTGAGGTTTTAGAGAGAGAAAGTTTAGAGGTTTAGGGAACTTAGTGAGAGAAAGTAAAAGTATTATTATGAGCTCCAACCCTCTACCTTGGGAGGTAGAGGGTATTTATAGTATCTTACATAAACGCCACCTACGGGCTGTGGATCAGGCATACAGTGGGTAAAGACCCGTCCGTCCTCCACGGTGTTACTAAACTGAATACTAACTAACATTAAATAACTACGACTACGAGCTTTCTAACGAATACATATACTTGAGGTGACTGACTCTTTAACGACTGGATTTTCTAAATCCTAACAACTTTGTCATGAATCTCTATTCTATTGAATTATTCCATTATGTCTTGATTTAAGTTCTGAATTTGTTAAAATCTTATGAAGCATTTTATTAACAAATCTAGAGATAAGAACTAAAAATGTATTTTGTGGTTCCCAATAAAGAACAATTTATTGTTGCTTAAATACTCAGTATTTAGAGAATTGTCTCTACTTACAAAAGTAAGTGGGAGCACATACAAATCTCAAAGTTTTTGAGAACAAAATACTTAACCTTCTAAAATCCACTTATTAATGTCATACTAAGGTTAAACATGAAAATGTCGACCAAAGTATAATGATTACTCTCATTCATAAATCCGAAAGGATGCCTCATCACTTGAGTGATATTTTATATCAATGCAGAGGGATATAGTTAAAAGATTGTTGTAAATCAACTAACTACTAAAATATATTATCACATCTTGAATCTGATAAATATTTTAGAACTATGAATGATAAGATGCAGTCCTTAAAAGACAAATCAAGTAATGTGATTGATTGTTATTTCGCCTAATAGTTAACCTATGAGGTTAGAATGAGTTTCTTTTGAAGAAAGACTCACAAGGACAAAATTGTATACATGTTAACGCATGGCATTTTATAAGAAGTTTTTAATCATACTTAAACAATTGACTGTGATTAGATTTTCTTATATATACGTGCATTAATTATATAAAGATATTGAATTGTCATACATGTTCCTTGTATGTAGAATATGGCAATTAGATTTTATAACTCTTTCTTTATGATTACCTTTTGTGAGGACGGTGTGTAATACAAAGGGTTATGAATCTATATTATCTTTATGTAGTACACAAAATTTATGCAATCCAAGTTTTGGATTGAATCATGCATCTAGGAGCTGAGATCTTGAATTTAATTAAAATGTGATTCTGATTGAATTAAGATAACTCTTGAGTACATCTGACATTAAGTGGGAGCATTGTGTTTATCCTTAAAATTTATATGTTGAAGATGTCATTCCATTTAAGCTAGATATTGATCCTTAAGCTTGGAATGAAACTTCGCATGGAATTTAGGGAATAAAACAAACAACCTTGAAATAAATGTTTATCTGGAATAAACAAATGCAGAAAATATTAAGTCTAACACAAATGCAATATATCATTCAAGCAAGTCTTAAATGGTATATTTCACTTGGAATAATTTATTACATGGATGAAAACCTTATGTTTTTAAAACTAAGGATTTATCATGTATATATTATATTGTGTATAAGACTAGTTGTTGCTTTTGTACAAGAACAAAATGAGCTGACAACAACAATATCTAATTGAGAGTGTTTAGATTATTGTTAATATAGATGTTTACGAATTATAAAGCATAATGTTGTATAAGTACAAATGATGCTAGAGGATTATTAATACTAGTTGTAGTAGGATTTCATCTTTTATGATAAATCTGCTAACTAGTTATGCTCAACATAGAGCATTGTTGCATTACACATTAAGGAATGAGAATACTTTACACTTTTAGAAACTGTAAAGATGACTGTTAGTATGTCGTTGATTTCTAATAC
The DNA here is from genome assembly GCA_022545495.1 of Chrysanthemum lavandulifolium. Lineage (NCBI taxonomy): Eukaryota > Viridiplantae > Streptophyta > Magnoliopsida > Asterales > Asteraceae > Chrysanthemum > Chrysanthemum lavandulifolium. The sequence continues at coordinate 118,695,220 of CM040243.1, forward strand.
CTCATGCAAGGTAGGGCGACATCTCCATACTATAACTCTTGCAATAGTATGAGCATATGAGATAAGACACTCATCTTATATTTCAAATCACTCACTATAAGTGAAATTTGAAACAAGTATTCGGGAAGTTTACTCAGATGACTATTTATTTTTTCTTTTAAAGAAAGGTTGAGAATGTTGGAAACATTAGGCTTCAACTTAATAAATTAGTTTCATGCATATCTGTTTTAGTATTTGGATAATTGGGATTGAAAAACAATTATTACTTTATGATGAATAAAGATACTTGGTATTTGTTATTCATTCATATAATAATTGTTATCTTATATTTGCATGTTTAATCCTTGAATAATTTTATTATTCTAAATATGTCCATTGTCGGTTAACAATATGGAATATTGTTATGTAAGGCAAATGTGAGAGTTGGTTATATTCTAACGAGAATTTGGATTGTTCCCGCCAAACTCATGTGTATTCACAAGGGATGCATATTGGATAGCCCAACTTTCAAACATTTACTTTTGGATCCTTGTCATAAGTAAAATCTTGAAAATGGTTTGTTAAAATCGTCCTTAGACTTGATATACAAGCAAGTTCTGTTATGTGTGGATATCACTTTTTGTAAGTATACGCAAAACGCTATCTGAATAAGGTAGTTATAAAGGCTATATTTCGGAGTGATGTGAAGCAGCATCCACAACACTTGTAGTCAATAAAGGATTTGTTACTCCACTTGATATGTGCAGAAAGATACCATGGTGCCTCTCCAGAATTAATAAGATAATTATTCGGCCGAACCCAAAGGGTAATGCAAGATGATACTTGATTACATTTGGTATATCTAATTAAATTCTATAACGAGATTCTAAATGGTTAAACTATATGGAATGATTTAAGATCCATATCCATGGTTTAACGGTATCTATAACAAAGGATGATTAAAGCAAGAAATTGAATAACCATGCCACTGAGAAACTTTTATGAAACTATTCTCTCAGACACTTTTAGTTAAAAAAGCGAGTGAGAGCGTTTGCTAGGCGTTTCCGTCGTTAGTTTTGTGTGCCATTCGACACACCAACTTCCAAGTGGGAGTTGTTGGTTTGTGGGAGTTGTAAACACGACAAAACACTAAAAGTGTGTGAGCCTATGGGGGCACACACGATAAACACGAGTATACGTGTCGAACGTAAATATAACTTGAACATATTATTACCCGATATGCATGTATTTGACCCGATCAATATAGACGACCCATGGTCTTGTTTAAGTCTCAAAGTGGGTCGCTTGGTTGACTGCCTTGGGCCTGGAATTCTCAACCAATCGGGCATGGGGAAGCTTGGGCTTGAAGCTTGTCGACCAAGCAAAGACCCATGTAGGGGTTGTTTGTTTATGCTATATAAACAAACACATTCCCACCTCAATCTGATATACATACACGCGTATTATCATTGTCCATAAACCAAAACCAATTGATAAATGGTTCCTGTAAGTACCCAATCGGAATTCATCTTGAATTCGATCAGGGTTTCCTACTTGATTTATTCTAACCTTGCATCTTCCATCGATCCAAGTGTGTTAGAATTTCATTGGTGTGATAGTTGTTGGTTCCTTGTTGTCGAACAGTAGCAGCTAGCTTATTTGGTTTTCTGGTCGTGAGGCTTTCTCGGACAAAGAAGGAATAAGATATCAGACATACTTGTCTGATATCGGGTAATGGTAAAAACAACTTGTTTGGTTGTTTTGGTTCTCGGCAGAATACAAGCTAGTTCTTTGGTGGTCTTTCTAGTTCGTGAATTATTCAAGGTGTTCAAGTGGTGATTGGTTATTACGTTCTCGACTAGCTCCTTATCGAACGTATACGGTTATCGGGTTTGTGTGTAATACTCATAGAGGTGTCTAATTTAGATACTGAGTTTCATATTGGTTTTCTTGTTCGTTACACTTGCGTTCAATTGCCACGAAAGGTTAAGTTTCTATTTTACCTTTTATTTAATTATTGTTTATTAATACGTGTTAACCTAATTAAGATTACTAGATCCATATCCGATGCGTACTCGTATGCGTTAAATGGTTAATGTAGTTCTAAAATCCCAACAAAAGTACAATCAAAAAATAAATATTCGTGAGAATCCGGTTGCATTTTACAAAGAGGGCATAGAAACAGGTTTAAATTAGTATCGCCACTTACTCACCTCTTACTATACCCTATTCTTGGCAAAAGCGATTTTCAACTTCTTTCTACATAACTTGCCCTCTAGTAAATAACACGTATCATTTAACCGCTACTACTCTTTTAATCATAAGACTTCTAAGCTATTTTCTATTTCAGCTTCTACTACGGTTCATCAATCTTCTATTTATCTCTTACAATCATTTGCACTAATTATACATATTATCCACGGTCAGCGGAGCCAGAAAATTTTGTTAAAGGGGGCACATTTTAAACTTTTTTAGAAGCTATACTATAAATTAGTTCGTAAAAGGGCAAATTACAAAAAAAGTCAAATATTTTCGAAATTTTACAATACAATTTTTTTCGCTAAAGGACACGTGACCCTTGTGACCCCCCCTTATCTCCGCCTCTATCCACGGTTAACAACGATTTTCGTATAAACATATACGCATAATTATTCACAATAAATCTACATATTTTACTCAAGCTTATTATACTTGGTAGTTAGTATATCAACACTTTGTTGTAACCCAAATCAAGACTTTGTTGTAACCCTTTAAGTTAACCCTTAACACTAAATGTTGATTCTTGATTATATCATAAGATCTTCACTATGAAAAAACACCATCATATACACATACACCTACGGACCTACCCGTGTAAAATCAGGGAAATTACGTACAGGGCCTCTGCAGGGGTTACTTGTCCTGCAGATGTCCTCTTTTATTCATATATCCAATTAGGCCAAGCACTTCGCTTCAATTTGGTGCACAAGTCCTTGAAGGACACGTGCCAACACCCCGTTTATTGCAAGTGAAAAGTAAAATAAAAAATAAAAAAATAATAATAATAATAATAAATAAATAAAAAACCAATTCGCCTCAAATGTGAAGCGAAATCTGAAAATTGTGGGCCTACACTGTCAGCTAACGTCAGAAAAGCAACCAAATCGCCTCAATATTGAAGCGAAGTTCTCTCTCCATGCATTGGGACTCACCAAAATAACCTGCAAAATCTATTCGAATGACTACTCATTTTTACAGTGCAAAATGTATTCGAATAACCAGCCAAATTTCTTCATTTCGTTTTACATTTCAAGTGAAAATGGAGTGGGAGTATGTTCTGATTGTGTTGTAGCATCATGCTTTTCATTTTCAATTATCCAAGTGATGTTTGTTTTGTGTGTCTGTTTGAATTTTACAAGTGATGTTTGTATTGAAGAGACAATATTTAAGCATGTGTTTTATGTAAAAATAGTTTAAAGTAACGAATTTACAAGTATGTAAGGCAATAATAACACATTTTTTTTTGTGTATAAAAGTAATTGTGTAAAAAGGGTTTATAAAAAAAAGGGTAAAATTTGGCATTAAATCGGTCGTTATAAGTTTAATGACTTTTTTTATAAACATTATATTAAAATATATTATTATTCGACAGAATTACTATACGGTTTAAATGACAAGAATTTTTTAATTTTTTTATAATTATTTTTTTTATTAAAATAACAAGAATTTCTTTTATAAAAAGCCTCTAATATTTTAAAATGCAGTATAAATAAATATATTGCATTGAACATTTCCGATTTATATGTACGTATAAAATGTTTAAAAAGTGAAACATGTACCAATTTCACTAACTAAGTATAATTTATTACATGAAACATGAGACGGAGTCTAATATAGACTCGTGATACAGAACAATGTATATTACATTAAAGAGTGTCAAGTTGGTTATAAACTTATTGAAACAAAAGCGTTAAAAAGAATACAATGAAACAATAATGGTATGCCGATTGATACATTTTACATACTTGATAGCAAGGTATGCCGATTAGACTTTCATAAATACTAGTAACATACATGCTTTGATCGTCTCTAGTCTCTACCAAGCTGTGACATTGATACATTTTACATACTTGATTTTTATACATCTCCACACTAGAGTAAAAATTGATACATTTTGTTTTCCTGTGACATCTTTAATTTATTTAAGTGGAGAGAGAAGATCGCTTCAAATATGAGGCGATTTGCTTCTTTTTTTGTCTTCGTCTGACAGTGTAGGCCCCACATGGTCAGATTTCGCTTCACATTTGAGGCAAATTGGGTTTTTTTTTTTTTTTTTACTTTTCACTTGCAATAAACGGGGTGCTGACACGTGTCCTTCAAGGACTTCAGCACCAAATTGAAGCGAAGTGCTTGGCCTAATTGGATATATGAATAAAAGAGGACCTCTGCAAGACAAGTACCCCTTGCAGAGGCCCTATACGTAATTTTCGCTTCTTTTGACAAGCCTTTTAGAGCATTTCTGTCTTTTAGCATGTCTTTCTTTAGTAAATTAGTCCTTATCGTTAGTTCGGTTACATCATTGGTCCTAATCAGCTAACTTACGTTACATTTTAGGTCTTTAGAGGAATTTTCAAATGCTTACTCTTATTTTGGTGCTTATCAAGGGACAAATCCTCAACATCCATCTAGTTTGATCTAATGGTGGGGATAAACCTAAGATTTAATATGGAAACCTAAGTCCATTTTTTTTTTCTCATTTTTCTTTGTATTTTTGTCTTTTTTATTTATTATCATTTTTTTTTTTGGAATTCACGTTTTTATTTTAAATACACGTTTTTTTTTTTTTTAGTTCACGTTTTCATCTGTATTCATACGTTTTCGTTTGTTTTTATACGCTTTTGTCCGTGTTCATATGTTTTCGTCATTTTTTTACGTTTTCGTCTGATTTCAGACGTTTTCGTACGTTTACATCCGTTTTCGTACGTTTACATCCGTTTTCTGACGTTTTCGTCCGTTTTCGTACGTTTTCATACGTTTATATCGTTTTAAATCATTTTAAACGTTTTGTCCGTTTTCATACGTTTTCGTCCGTTTATACGCTTCGTCGCATTTCGAGCGTTTTCCGCCGTTTTATCGTTTTAAATACATTTTCATAGTTTTCGTCTGTTTTCTTACGTTTTCGCCCGTTTACGTCCGTTTTCGTCGGTTTTCTTACGTTTTTGTCCATTTTCTTACGTTTTCATACGTTTTCGTCTGTTTTCTTTCATTTTCGTTCATTTTTCATACGTTTTCATACTTGTTTTTCCACATTCATACGTTTTGGTCTATTTTCTTACGTTTTCGTCCGTTATCTTACGTTTTCGGTCATTTTCATCTATTTTCATACGTTTTTGTCTGTTTTTTTAGGTTTTCATGTATTTTCGTCCATTTTTAGACGTTTTCGTTTGCATTTTTACGTTTTCATGTATTTTTGTCCGTTTTCGGACGTTTTCATACGTTGTCATCCGTTTTTTTATGTTTTCATCCATTTTTAGACGTTTTAAATCTGCTGAACGTTTTCATCCATTTTATATGTTTTCGCCCGTTTTCATCGTTTTATATGTTTTTATACATTTTATACGTTTTGTCCGTTTTCATACATTTTATCGTTTTCATTCGATTTTATACGCTTTTGTCCGTTTCGACGTTTTCATTTTGATATTTGTAAATGACACTTATTTATCTATTGTGATATAACACTGTAAGGAAGATGAAAAGTATTACGTTCTTCATCATGTATGTGTTATCAGTTTTGATACTCAACTAAGAATGTGATGGTTGTGTTTTTGAAAATATTTAGGAACATTTTGTGTTTTATGATATTATGAAATATTAGAAATGTTGCTCAACTGAAAACAACAGATGTTATGATACTTTTGTTAGACTTGTGGTGGATTTTTCTATTTAATAGATACATTGTGCATGTTTCGATAGGTTTTATAGCGGGATTTGAAAATATCTATGGGTGAATCAGCAAACTAAATAAGATATGGTTGAAGATAGCACACATCTTTATAAACAAACTGAGGAAGCTCAAACACTTGTGATATCACAGGTGATATCACCTCACTTATGATATCACACGTGATATCATGTGTGATAACACCGTTGATATCACATGTGATGATATTACCGGTGATAGCATTTGTGATATCATAGTTTATATCACTTGTGATATCACCAGTTATATCACCTGTGATATCATGTGATATCACAAGTGAGGTGATATCACTTGTGATACCATGTGTGATATCACAGGTGTTTGAGCTTACTCAGTTTGTTTATAAAGATGTGTGCTTTCTTCAACCATAACTTCTTTAGGTTGCTGATTCAACCATAAATATTTTTAAATTCCGCTATAAAACCTATCGAAACATGCACAATGAATCCATTAAATAGAAAAATCCACCACAAGTCTAACAGAAGTTTCATAACATCTCTTGTTTTCAGTTAAACACCTTTTCTAATATTTCATATTATCATAAAACACAAAAATATTCCTAAATATTATCAAAAACACAAATAAGAAAAATGAACAGAATCATCACAGTAATATAATAAGTGATGTTTATTATCATTTCTTTTATGGGTTTTTCTAACTTGTGCCCTAGGGCACAAGTTAAGCACACCGAATTTATACAGGGACCCACTGAAAAGTACACTGGGATCCACATAAAAGTACATACAAGTGTACTTTTATGTAAGTCCATGTGTACTTTCGGTGTACTTTTTGTGTGTTTAAATTGTGCCCCTAAGGCACAAGTTAGAAAAACCCTTCTTTTATACGGAGTATATACTTGATAAAATACTAAATTCTTATCACATTTGGTATGAATTTAATATTTGACATTCTTAGTTGAGTATCACAACTGATAACACATATATGATGAAGAGTGTAATACTCTTCATCTTTTTTACAGTGTTATATCACAAGAGATAAATAAATGTCACTTAAAAATATCAAAATGAATAAAAAGGAAGCAAACTATGAAAATAGAGACTTGACATATTCTCAAAATCAAACAAGTGTTGCATTAAATTAGCATTTTTTTTGAACAAAAAAAGAATTCAGCTAAAGAGATTTTAACCCTTTTATTTCTACTAAGAGTATAATATCACAAGTGATAGATAACATTGGTTACATTAAAAAAATATGCGCTTGTCAATTGTGATGAAAGGCACAAAAACTATCTTGTAACTGAAAAATATAAAAATATTAGAAAACACATAGGTGATAATATATAAAAATATATAGAGCAATGAAATATCTCAGGTGATATTAAAGGTTAAAAAACATACTTGTTTGTTTATGAAATATCACAAGTGATATTAGACATTAACTTTTTTATAATAAAATATCACAATTGATATTAGACATGTAATATAATAAATTTTAATAATAAGCATGAAAATATATGAAAATAGACGAAAACGATAAAACCGCAAAAAATGGAAGAAAACATATGAAACGGACAAAACGTATGAAAACGGACAAAACGTATAAAACGAATGAAAAGCGATAAAACGTATGAAAAGAAAAAGCGTCAAACGGACGAAACGATAAAACGGATGAAATGGACGAAACGATAAAACGGACGAAAATGTCCGAAAATGATGAAAGCGTCTAAAATGGACGAAACATAAAAACGGACGGCGTATATAAACCTATGAAAACCGATGAAAACGTAAGAAAACGAACAAAACGTGAAACATACAAAACGTATTAAAGCGGACGAAAACGTAAAAAAGCAGGCGAAAAGGTACAAAAACGTAAGAAAACGGACGAAAACGTAAGAAAACAAACGAAAACATAGGAAAAAGGACGAAAATGTAAGAAAACAGGCGAAAACGTAAGAAAACGAACGAAAACGTATGAAAACGGACAAAAACGTAAGAAACGGATGAAAACGTATGAAAACGGACGAAAACATAAGAAAATGGACGAAAACAGAAAAAAAGGTAAGAAAACAGAAGAAAGGTAAGAAAACATAAGAAAACAGGGAGAAAAAAAAAAGGATGAAAATGTAAGAAAACAGATGAAAATGTATGAAAACGGACGAAAACGTATGAAAATGTAAGAAAACGGACGAAAACGTATGAAAACGGACAAAAACGTAAGAAAACGGACGAATACGTAAGAAAACAGACGAAAACGTAATAAGACTGACGAAAACGTAACAAAACGGACGAAAACGTATGAAAATGAACGAAAACATAAGAAAACGTATAAAAACACACGAAAACGTATAAAAAGCGGAAAAACGGACAAAAACGTATGAAAACCGATGAAAAAAAACGTGAAATTTAAAAAAGTGACTAAAAAAATACAAATAATGAGAGAAAAAAAAAAAAAAAAAAAAAAAAAAAAAAATTGACTTAGGTTTAGACATATTAAATTTTGGGTTAATCACCACCATTAGATCAAACTAAATGTAATGTGATGATTTATCCCTTAATATGCAAGTATTTTTTAGTATGCAAAATAAAGTGCCTCTAGGTCTTTATTCGTTAAAACCTATCTTTCTTAATATCGTAAATTATATAAATATTGTTTAATGAGGAGAGTTATTTTACATACAAAACTTTTCTTACATATCAAGGGACTCATCTCTACTATTCATCTAAAAATAAATCAATGGCTGAGATTAAAAGCATTTTATTATTTCACCTATTTTTTATAATTTAAATATCTCTTAAACCGTTAATCGTTAAGAAAAATAATTACACTATTACGACGACGTTTAATTATCTTTCTATAGGCAAGACTTTGATATACTTTCGAAAAAGGAAAAAAAATCATTTTTTCACGTTTTTTTCGTCTTTTTTTTTCGTTTTTCTTCGAAACTGGAATTTGTATTAAATATCATATATGATTTAACACTAATTTGAATATCACATGTGATATTAGTGTTAAATCACGTATGATATATGTAATATCATATGTGATACTGTATTAAATCATATATGATAAATCACATATGATATACATATCATATATGATTTAACACTAATATTACATGTGGTATTGAAATTAGTATTAAATCATATATGATTTTTTCATGCAAATTTCAGTAACGTAAAAAAACAAAAAAAAAAACTTTAAAAAAACGTGAAAAACACGGAAAAAAAATTTGTCGAAAGTATATCAAACTGCCTATCTATAGAAAGATAATTAAATGCTCGTCGTAATGGTATATTTTTCTTTTCGCTTGACGATTAACGATTTGAAAGATATTTATATTTGAAAAAAAATGATAAAAGTGGGTTTTTGAATTATTGAGATTAATCTCATCCATTAAATCAAATAAAAATAAAGGGTGGAGATTGATCCCTTAGTATGTAAATAATCTTTTGTCGCCTTAAATCTTGTTTAATATCCGTAACTAAAACTTCAGGTGTTGCAAACATCTTTGAACTTGGTTGTTAAATATTAAATCTTAGTTACATTACATGCTACGCGTGTAATAATATTAAAGTTACAAATCACAACCCTCCATAAAACACAAACATATAATATGAAACCAAGAAGAATAACCTATATATTATAGAGAATTTTCATTTCAGATACTCTTATTTTGGTCTTCAGACAATGATCCTCACCTTCTATTTGGATTGATCTAATGGTTGAGATTAATCTAAGATTTAATATGTTTAACCTTAATCTTCCAACTATATAAAGCCTTTATTTATTTTTCTTTTATAATTATTCATTTTTAACACACACTTTGTATGTGTTTTCCTGGTCTCATTTTTTCCCTCCAAAAATTAGTTATCCCCCGATCCACAATTACCATTCCGATCATCATCACCGTTCGATCATCATCACCATCACCATTCCAATCACCATCACCGTTCGATCATTATCTCATCATCAACTCCGGTAAGTAGCGATTTTGATTTGAATGAACCATTTGTTTCGAAGCTTATTTGATTTATATTGTTGTGGTTGATAATGATGTTGAATCACTTGTTAATTATGTGGATCAAGTTGTGTAACAATCCTTCTTATCAAGTTGCACACCGTGTTTGATAAAATGTGTGAGTGAAAATATTTGATGATCTTGTTATATGCTCCCGTAATTTTACTTATTAATTAAGTTGTTAGTTGAATTTATGTTTTTAACAACCTTTGAAAAGCTATTTTTATGTCTGATTGCTGTTTTTGAATCTGCTCTCTATCGTACGTGTGGTATCACCAGTGATATCCGAAGTTAATGATATTATAATTTTGTTGTTTTATGTGCTTCTCAAGATACAACCATTGGATGCAGTAGAACCTCTCATGTCTTGGCAGATGCTTATAATGGTGGGCATGGTAGTTTGAATTATGGAAATAAATTAGCTAACCGTAGTTCAGGGTGTTAAGCTCCTGTTTGGCTTGAAACTGGAGATGCGGTCGGTAATGTTTTTCTTATGAAACTTAGTGCTTGTTAAGATAGGTTCTATTAATGTATGCGATGTATGAATGCTTTAACTTTGTCGAGATCACAGTAAATATGTATTCTGAGATGCGTGGTGAAGCTCGTGATCGCAATTTATACTTTTAACACCGAACTAAATTTTCTCTCGAATGATCTTGCAAAACACATTGGAAAAGTTTTAGAACCATTCAAGACCCCTTTCACCTTATTGGACAAGGTAAAACACTTTATGATATATTTATTTCCTAGTAAAATGCTTTTGGTTGTTATCCTTGTGGAGGTCGTTGCCTAGGTGTTATCTACCTTTACATCTTGGTCTCGTCTTGAATGGTACAACATAATTGTTATAGTATGCACATATATTTGTGAGTTCGATTCCCAATAGGATATTTAATGTACAATTGAAATTGAGAGGAATCAACTGGGTATAAAGAGTTACAAATAAACAAAATTCTTGCTTTTGAGCTGTAGCTTTGTAGTATCACTTGTGATATTTTGTTTTTATACGTTTGATATTTATAGGTTAAACTTTATTATATGTCATGTAAATTATCACTAGTGATATTATTGTTATTGTTTTATAATTATTCTTAAATCTTTTTTTAAGTTGTGATAATACCTATTTACCGTATGTTTACCTTTGTTTACGACTTCTTATAGTATGAAAACACATAAGTCGTTTAATCATCATGAGTTTATTGACACTCTGGGGATAAGTTTTTGGGTTCTGGGTTTCGGCTAGTACGTTACTAGTATTCTCTAGTCATTGCCGGGGTGGTGTTCTTGGGGCGGCTCCGTTGAAGGTGAATCTGCTGCGGTCAAGTCGATTTTACATTTTTTTAATTTATTTTGTTTGATGTAACACTTGTAATTCATAGCTTTTCAATATTGCTAAAAACTTATGCTCAATAGTTTGGAATGATTTTATGAGGATTTTGTGATTTATCTGAGTTCTTTGTATCTGGTATCACTTGTGATATTCTGTTAAAATGAGGCAACACTTGGTTTTGATTTTGATGTTTATACCACTTATGATATTACATTAAATTTGATGTAACACTTTCTTTGATTTTTAGATATGTCAAGTTTTTTATTTTTGTAGTTTTATTTCTTGTTTTTATACATATTTGGTATATGTAATATGCAGTGTTATATCTCTTAAGAGCTAACGTATTCAAATGAATTTTCTTTGGGCACCCTTCCCTATTGCAAACTAAATACTTCTCTTTTACAAATTCATCCCTTAATCTTTTCTGAGTAGACTTTCTAATACCAAATCCTTCCTTTGAAACATATCTCAGGTACATACTAATGCAATCCTCAACAAAATCATAAACACTAAACAAAACTGGTAACACACTAGCGACAACTCTAGGAACCCAAAACCGATCCACCAGAGTATCAATAAAATCATGATGAATAAAGAAGGAGGAGTTTTCAAACCACTAGAAGTCAGAAAGAAGGTGATAAAACACAAAGTCAAAAGCATAACACAATAACTTCAAAATTGTCTTAAAATATCACTGGTGATATTATACATTATGAAATATCACTGGTGATACTATGAATCAAAAATATCACCGGTGACAATATAACGAGATGATTCAACAAAAGACTAAACTGAAACAACAACACATCCAATAAAAACTAACGACATTTAAAAGCAATATAACATCTACATTGATATACTTAAGCACTATCATAACAAAAACACAAAAACCTATAAATCGAATTGACAACATAAATTGACAACAACTATAACTCATTTTCACAATATATGCAACAACGCAAACACGACTATTCTTCTTAAATATGCAACAAGCGCTTTAAGAAATCTCTTCCAAAATACTAGATTTACGACTACTTCTACTACGACAAAAGCGCTTCCGATATGGTGACTTTGTGAGCGGAGGTTGTTTCTTACTACTTTTCTCTTTCATTTCATTTAGACTTGTATTCCAATCGCACAAAACAAATCCCAAGTAAGTTTTATGAATATTTATTCACGATAAATATAAACTACGAATGTTTATCGTCATACAATTTTATAACATTCTACTACAAGTATGTCATATCAATTTGTATCACGGTGATATATGAGAGAAGCTAAATGTCAAAACAAGTGTGCGCATACATACGGGGTTTATCACAGTTCATATTTTTCTAAATGAGACATGCTTATATATTGCAATTTACCTTTTCCTTATCAATCTTTGGAGATAGGCTCAAAATTTGCTTGTCGACAAAGCGCATTTACAAATTTTTTTAGAAACAAACATAATGTCTGCAATTTTTATGTTTAAAGATTTATTAGCAAAAGCCGACCGTTTAAAGCTTGTATTGTCTCCGGATGATTGTAAATATCATCTTCTACATTTTCAAAATCAAAATTTTAAACTCTTGCATTGTGACCCATTTCGGAGCCTTCATTAGGTTATTAACAATCTTCATGACTTGACCTCTTGACAAATGCCCCACAAGACGAGCAATAGGCGCAAAACATCGATTCGGAAGATATAAAAAAATAGAATAGTGGTACTTAAAGTCTTCAAGAGATCACTAATTTAAGAGACTCGTTTCGATTGCAAAGCAACTTCTCAACAATCATTTATATACCCAAAACATCCGACACGTTCTTTGGGATTGTGGATTACCAAGGTCGTGTTTGTATACTAAAGGTCTTCTTGATAATTTATAGCGGACAAGTTGCTACTTTGCAATGATGATGCATCACACGATGGGATATCACAAGCTTATAACATAACCAACTTTTCTCGTTTAACATTTGCATATTTAAAAAAAAAAAAAAAAAAAAAGGAAGGCTAGGGGATCTAATACGTTCGCGGTTCATATATGAGGCAGTGTCGTTTTATAAATGAGGAATTGAGCTACGAAACACAAGTCATCTAGTTGGGATCATAAGGATCCCATCAAGGTTGTGCATCCTTAATATTTTAAGCAAACAAACTCTATACGATCTTGACCGTCACTTACTCCACCATGAAAATGCATGTTTTGCCTACTTACCTTTAAATTCGGATCATCGTCACCGCTAGATACCTAAACCAACAAATTCTATCTTAAAAGCCTAGCCATCGTATACAAAATCATAGTTTTATTGTCTTTGGAACACACCGAAATGACATAAACAAAGCTGCAAAAATACCGTGTAATGATATATATAGGTGACATCGATCGGCGTAGATTATTGCTAGAAAGAAGAGCCCATTGCTCGGTTAAGTAAATAGTAGTACTTTCTTAAGGGTAGAAGAATATATGTGAACAATAGTGCATGGATAAATGTAACAAGCGTACCAACACTTTCGCCTAGATGCATTGATATTGAATTCAATGAGCTTTATTTTCATAAAGGCGATTCACGATTCGTCTAGACATCACAATTTCTTTAGCAAGTGCACGAAGTCAAATTTACATGAATAACACGGATTCGGAAAAGCGAATTCAAACATAAACAAATGAATGTATTCTAAAAAGATATTAATGTTGTAATAATATGTCAATGCAAAATAAACTACATAGAATGAATGTATTCTAAAAAGATATTAATGTTGTAATAATATGTCAATGCAAAATAAACTACATAGAATGAGCCAGTTCCGACTCTTTGGTGTCTTGTCGTGTAAGATGATAAGATCGATACAAATGACACAAAGGGTAACTAGTAGAGTAATAGGTCTTATGCTATATAAAACAAAAACACTATAAATTCTAATCAAGATTTATTTGAAATATAGTTATTTTAAGTATAACGGCTTATCATCACAGTTGTTATACTAACAAAAAAAAATCACTATATTTGTTTTATCACTGGTGATATACCATTAAATATTTAAGTTATCTGCGACTGCTCTTCATACCACTACCACTACCAAAAGTCAAAACTAAACCACCACCACTACCACGAAGAACACTAAAAATGTATCAGTTATCGCGCTACATGATCACTAATCGTGTGATAACTAATCAATAATCGCTACATCTGCTTTTATCACTAGTGATATACCATAAAATATTTCTCATCACACTCAAAAACGCATCATAAGTTATATCAAAATTATACTTGTAACAAGCTACCACTACCACCACCACCACCACTACCACTACCACTACCACTACCACTACCACTACCAAAATCAAAACTAAACCACTACCACTACCCTTTGTTTTTTCACCATATTCAAATCGATTACACATCTACCACAACTGTTTTTATCACTAGTGATATTTTCCAAAATCTTTAATAAATCGGAAAAACATCTAAAAACATCTAAAACATCTTAAATCGACAAAAGCGAAAAATCTTAATAAATATCTTCTTCTTTTACGGTGTATGACAAAATCTCAAATAAATACATAATCATCAATTTCATGACGGTAATACAACAACAAAAATCAGGAAAAATGTTCATAAATAGCAATAACATTCATAAATAAGTATAAAATCAGTAGAAATACATAAATAACATCTAAATAATTAGTTTGAAGCTTCATACCATCATTTTGGTCGGTAGGTTTATTTTGATCCATTTTTTTTGTGCTTACGCTTTTCGATTGAAGATTCTTTGCATTTTGTGTTTTTTTGATTTTGACGGTCGATTGTTGGTTGATTTTGATAGTTAGGGTTTGTTTTAGTGAGAGAATTAAGAGAGTGAAAGGAGGTTTTGTTTTGATGGTGAAATGAGTGCACATGTTGTATTTTTGTGGTGGGGAAAGTTCATTTTGGCAAGAATGGTCCTCCGTGTTTTAATCCTTAAAAAATGTTTGATTGATCCAATGGCTAGAAATTGTCCCTTGGTAAGTAGCAGATTTTGAGTATGTGAAATAAAGCGCCTCATTATATTATATTGAATTATTTAATCATTACTTCCCACACAAGGAAATAAATTATAAGTTGAATGATGCAAAACAACCAATAGCGTTAAGAAATCATACTTATTTATTAGTCCAAAAAAAAAAACAAGCATAACCCAAATCCATAATTCAATACATCATCATCCATTAAATTCCTCATTTGTTCTTTCTTTCTCATTTCACACACACATACACTAATTCAAGGTTTGTTTCTCTATATTATTTAATTTTCGTAATTTTATATGCTGTGTATAGTTGATATATATATATGCTTCATATTAGATGTTAATCCTATTATAATAATGTGTTTAAGATCTAGTTTAATTAGTATCTTAATCATCTTTTTACTAATTGATTATTAATCTTGTTTAAATGAAACAGGGGAAGATCCGATTTCGAGTATAATTACAAGAAATGGAAGAAAATGTAGGAACAAGATTAAACGGAATTCGACAAATCGTTAAAATAAAAGAAATCATACAAAGGTGGCAACATGTTACACTTGGTCCAAAGGAAAATGATCAAGATCAAGACCATGATCATAATGATCATAGTCCTGTAATGGGTAATAATCGTGTTAATGGCGGAATCAATCCAGCAATAAGTATGAGATTAAAAGGGTACAATGTGTATTCTGATTCGGATGTCGAAGATGGTTGTCAAAGTCCTGATATGCCAAATGATGTGCCTAAAGGGTATTTAGCAGTTTATGTGGGACGTGAGCTTCGTAGGTTTATTATTCCCACGAGTTATCTTAGTGATCCGTTGTTTAAGGTTCTGCTTGAAAAGGTTGAGGAAGAGTTCGGGTTTGATCATAGTGGTGCTCTTACTATTCCTTGCGAGATTGAGACGTTTAAGTATCTTCTTAATTGTATGGAACACCATCAGAAAGATCATCATGATATTAACCATGGTAAGTAATATTATCAACTTTGGATGAATTAATTCATTATCAGAAATTTAGAATCCTGGTTATATTTATGCTCTTTTAATTGATTTTGCAGCTATGATGTGAGCGTAAAGACTGATGCATGGATTGTGCAAGTAAAAATTGGATGAAGCTTATTGTTGTTGGTATGCAGATTCAACATTCTTTTATCAATTTTTTTTTTTTTTTTTTTTTTTTGTGTTCCTCATTCTTTCAAAAGTGAAAGATAGGCGAAGATTATAGTTTGTAGAAAAACTTGTGTTTTCTTAGGTTTAGTTTAACATTGTATTGTCCATTTGTTGTGTTCATGTACTTTGTAGCATTTGTTCATTGTTTAACGAAAAATATGTTCTTTCGACCATGTTTGTTTCTATTTTTTAACATTGTCGTGTAATCTTGTTGACGCGTAATTTAGATTGGAATAATGTCAAAGAATAATCGATAGCCATGTTACATGTACCTTTTTAGTACAAAAGCAATTAGGCTTAGTTGTAAAGTCCATTTGATTGGTGTATGTAGGAACACTTGTGATGAGGAATTAAAAATGTGAATGCTTTAAGGTAAAGAGTAAGTTGCTAGGTGGTGTTGTTTGAAATAAGGGATTATAATAAGGGATTAGGGATCATGTGATTGATGGGTGCATGTGCTTAAAGATAATGGATCATGGAGAGATCTGTATTATATAAGTAACATGATATCAGACACCTCATAGAAATTAGTATATTAGATATGAAAAAGATTTTGGGTATCTTAGGAAAATCATCATTGTTTTGCTGGCTTAGTTCATTATGAAATGAGTTCTAACTAGGTTCTCTAGTTCTTTTTAGAGATATTTGCATTGGTTGGAAAACCAGGTATTTTATCTGTATTGTATGGGTTAAAATGTTAGATACTAGCCTATATTGCGAGACTACAAGTCTACGATGACAAGAAAATGAAAGAGAATAAAGAAGGCCAGTATCGTAGTCTATCTAATGTAGTTTGAATTTTTGGGTTGTGTAATGAGATCTCAAGATTACATCATATCGTACTCCCTAACTAGTTTATGGAATATATTTGCAAAAATGATTGTTTGTAATGATTCAAGCAAACTTCAAGTTTTCTATGAGTCGTGGTCACTCGGTGATGATTTATGAGACATCAGAGGTTGCTAACTGATCATTAGGATGATCTGGTTGATATAGAAACACAATGCGTAAAAGTGCTGCATGGTTATTAATAGCATTCCAGATATGGTAAGCTAAGCTCGACGAATTTCTTGTAGGCATGAGACCAGATTAAGATTGATTCAAGCTTGGTTTGAGAGTCTGAAAAGCTATAAAATATTTATGAGAACTATGTTTTATAAAACGATGTTTGAATGCAGGTCCACCAAATTATACTTACACACGAATAAGACATCACACCCATACCCCGCTCTGACAGAATTGTGTATTGTTGTTGTTGTTTGATGATAAATAAGACAACACACCTGAGTAAAACGCTGCCTCGAGCGTTTACAAACTCAATATATGTTCGTTATATGTTTCAAGTTCATCTTTGTTCAAACTTGAAGTCAACACAGTTGGATTCATCGAGCTCAGACCTAATAAAGTCTGACTTGATCAAGCCCAAATTTGATAAAGTTCAACTTGATCGAGCTTGAACTTGCTCTAACTCGAGTTTAAGATTGTTTACTTACTTTTATAAAAGTTATTGCAATACAATGAATTACACTATAAACTCTATAAACTCTATAAAAGTTATTGTTTAATTAATCGATATTACTTTATCTACAAGTTAATGAATTAGAATATATGTTTCTAATGCATATGTTTGGGATTTATTTCCACTCGAAATCACCTCATTTTGTTGTTTGGAGTCAATGCGTGAGACTTGGTGGGATAACCTCTCTCTAAAACTCTCAATAGCTCTTATAAAAGTATCCATAAACAATATTTCGAACTCGAGTCAGGATCAAGTCTTTATTTTCCTCAAAAAAGCGATCTCACAGTTGTCATCTCGTCATTATCGTTGTTGTGGTGCCGCCACCGCTCGGCTTGATCTGTTGTAGTCGCCATCGATAAACTTTATCAGGGGTTTGTTTAGATCGATGGGTTTTGCTCAGCTCCTTTGAGGATCTTGATCTTCAATGTTAGAAAAAGTGTACTTTTTCAATATGGTTGTGTCTTCCAGAATCACTTTGGTGATTCCCAGAGGCCCAACAGCACAACTAACATCTTTCTTTTAAACTAAAATATGTATTTTGTTTGGCAAGTCGCCGATTTTGCATTTAATCATGTAAAATCTTAAGCAGGATTAAAATGTAATCTTTGTTCAAAAAAAAAAGAACATAGAAACGAAACAAAGAGGCCCAACAGCTTAACATCCAAAAACTAAAATATTAAAAAGTAAAGGCCAAGTCACATCAAAGCATATAAAATCTTAAGCACGATTCAGCTCATATAGAGCCCAGGCCCAAACCATAGTTGTACATAGAAGAGCCCAATGTACTTTAGATGCACATACCACCAACTAACACAAGTGCTTTAGCTTTTAGCGATCCTCTATGGGCGTAACAAAATGATGGCAGCTCATATCTCGGCTTTGTTTTTGTTAGAACAATGACAGTTTCTTCTTTGAAATGGAGTGTTTTTGAAAATAGATATGAAACACACAGAAATAGTCATTTTCTTAACCTAGGTAATGGAATTACAAACCCATGCCCTTAGTCTTAGTAACAAGTAAAACACCTTTCAACAAACCAAACATCCCCTCAATTTGTTAGTTTTACCTATTTGAGTCAATTCATAAGCCAAAGACATGTGTCGCTGGTTAACAGACGCATATACACCAAAAGTCAGCTAAAAGTCCCGTGTTATTTATACCATGAAAAGTCGGCGAGTTCGCAAGGACGGAATGGGGTCCCATGGTGTTACGGGAGCCTGATAAAAATTTTGCTTCGTAGTGATAAATTTTGTTAAAAACCGCTGAATTTTCTAAAATGCACCTAGTCCTAATGCATTATGTTTTGAGTTATTGCTTACTCTATTAATAAGTGAAAATTGAACTTAGTTTGCTTCAAACTCAAACATTTTAATTGAAAATAGTACTTTTTTAATAATGTTCCTTATAAAAAGTAACAAGTAAAAATTTTGTGCACTGGATATTTTAGCTTTGATTCCGTCCCTCATGAAAGTCAAAAAATATCAAAACATATCTTTTTTTATAAAATGTTTGGTAAATTAATTTAAATGTAATTATAAGATGTAAAATGACATAAAGGACAAATTTATAATTGTAAATAAATGTTTGGAGGGTATATTAGTAATTTAAAGTTTTAACAATTATAGACATTTAAAAGTTCTTATTGAATCGAATTTTCATTTTGGTATTTGTTTGAAATAAAACTTAGAGTAAATGATCCAAACAATTACTTTATTTATAGGAGATTATTTTAGAACAAAAAAGCAATATTTCCTTCAAAAGTTTCACGCCAAACAAGTGCCTTATACTACTAGTAAGTTGTGCACCATGTTATTTTTATCTCTGGCTCCATCCCTACGAGTTTGGTATATCAAAATAAATATAAAATTTGGTTTTTTATTTTATGACGATGTTAGTTCTTTAATTGATATAGAGGTTATAAGTCAAATTGGTTCAGTTGTACTTATAAAAGAGGACGAGAAACGTGATGTAAAAACATTTTAACTAGGGTTCGGCTTTTTTCCAAATAATTAATGAATACTACTCAGGGATGAACCAGGGTGGGTTTCAGGGGATATAGTGTTAGTTTGTGTAAAAATACTTTATTTTTCCTAAATGTATATGGTTCGATAAAATTGGGCAGGATTGAGCAAAATCACTAGAAAACCGACCTGAACCTACAAACCGACCAAAAATGAGTCTAATCGAATCAACCGTTCGTTTTCGGTTTTGTATAAACATTATGTTTTACTCGGTTCAGTTCGGGTCAAAACACACATATTCGATTCAAAATAGCTAAACCGAACCGACCATATTCGGCTGGATTTTGGTTTTGATAGCTTTTACTCGGTTCGGTTCTCGATTCACATTTTACTCTTATTCGGTTCTCGGATCAAGTCTGGTTTTGTTGGTTCGGGTCGGGTTTGACCCGTTGCTCAGCCTTAAAATTGGGTATATAATCTTGCTTATTTTTTTTTTAAATGCATCTATCGAATCAACATTTTGGTTCAGTTCCTGATTACTCGTAGATTCAGATTTTATCTTTTTTGTTATTTTAAAATTTGTAGTCTTATACAATAAAGTTTCGGATACTTCGTATAAGCAATTTGGTGTTTTCTAAAACTTGATCTTTACACAAATGGATTAAAATCAACATAATATCAAGAAACAAGATTTGTCCACCACATTCCTCCCCCTTGTCCATCAAACATTCTTCTTGTATTGTGTTAGTAGACATACTAGGATGGGCCTTACATCACATCACATGCAATTTATTTTGTTTGGAATATAGCATACTAGGAAGTTACATCATCATCATTAAAGATTAAACCATTAATGATTGGGGAACACAATCCAAATTTGCATTTGCGTATCACCTCAAAATAAAACACATCCCAACTTCCTTAAGTAGGTTTTGTGAAAGGGTGTGTTCTATATGATGGTTAATTAAATATTCTCACATCTTTATTAAAAATGCTTTTAGTGAAGTAGTGACGGTCATTATATGTGGAAGATTAACTTAGACGTAATTACGTAATGGATATAGAATTTTTAGATTATAATATAGATTAAGATGTATGGAATACTATCAGTCACCGTTTAAGAAATAGAAAAGAAAAAGTACAACACACAAGTTGGGTGTCTTTGGACTTGCATCATAATTTATTTGAGTTTGTTTTAAGGAGTCTAATAGACAAACAATTTGACTTTTATATGATAAGTACATGCATAGTTATTATTAGGACACAAAATAAGACTCAAAAATGATACGAAAATAAATAGGTTAGATTTGAGTTTAAATAAGTTTGAGTTGATAATAAGGTTAGGTTTGTGTTGAGATTCTCAACTCGATTTCAACCCGTCAACCTGTTTAAAAGATCGATTAAAAATATCAAATATTAGAAGTTATATGTTTAGTTTCATTATAACTAGCGAGATCTGCAATGGATGCGCACATGGCCTTTAAATAAAAATTTCAATGAACCACGCTTATAATCAAACGCGTTTATGTGACGATAAATTTGCGGACGCTAAAAGTTTACGTCGATATTTCAACTCTTTAAAATATTATAGTAGGTGACTTCAGGCGTTGCGACCATGAATTATCAAGTAATAAAATTTTCGGCAAAAATGTTTTCAATTTTATGTTTTCTCTTACAATAACTTTACCAATAAATAAAACATAATGAGTTTTAAGAACTTTAAAAAGTGATGGATACTATCAAACTAATTCATATAAAAACAATTGAAAGTGTCGTGATTTTGCGTCATGCAGAATCGATAATGTTATGGGGTTATGGTCAAATTAGTTGATAGTGGTTCGTAATCACAAGTAGGTAGAAACATTTTGTTTTATGAAATATATATGTAATAATCAACACCTCGTAATAAGTAAATAAAATATATTTTTGAATATGTTTGTTTCATTAATATTGTTTATTACACTTTTCTCATATAGATAAAAAAATATATATATAAAAATAAAAGAGTGATTATAATGTATACATTTTATAAAGTATATATTTATGAAAATGTTTGAATCATTAATATTGTTTATAACATTTGTCCCACATAGATAGAAGATATCAATAAAAGAGTGATTATAATGTAAACAAAACTTACATGTTTAAGCAATCATTTAGAGTTATCCATGGAAAGTATAATAATTAATACACTAATATATTAATCATTGAATTTTCATTAGCACATTTGCATCATTTGTCTTCAAAAAAATTGTCCAGATTTTTACAAAAACCCGTTTTTTACTTTTGGTGGTTAATTTTATTTAAAATAATTCAAAATTTATTTAGATTGGTTCTCGAAACACTCTTACGATATAATACTAGTTTTGGAACTTTGTAGTTGCGTGCATTTTAAAATCATATTCATTTATATGTGCATTTTTGCATTAAAACTAAACTAATTCAAAAAGAAATAGTAAATGAAGCATTAAAATGTTGTGGAAGATAAATTAGTAAAAGCTATGTATTTTGTACATTATGCATTAAAAATTGTAATGCTTAAAAAACACATTAATGACATCTTAAAAAAATTAGAAGAGGGGGTGTTAAATACTTTATAAGTAGTATAGATATGTGTAATATGTATAAAATCAAATAAATTATCACTTGTGAATATACATCTTTGCTTCATTTGTCTTCAAAAATTGTCCAGATTTTTACAAAAACCGTTTTACTTTTGTGGTTAATTTTATTTAAAATAATTCAAAATTTATTTAGATTGGTTCTAAACACTTCTTTTATATAATAATAGTTTTGGAACTTTGTAGTTTTGCATTCATTTTAAAATCATATTCATTTACATGTGCATTTTGCATTAAAACTATACTAATTCAAAAGAAATAATAAATTAAGCATTAAAATGTTGTAGAAGATAAATTAGTAAAAGCTATGTATTGTGTACATTATGAATTAAAAATTATAATGCTTAAAAAACACATTAATGACATCTTAAAAAAATTTAGGAGAGAGAGTGTTAAATGCTTTATCTATATCTATACTACATTATAAAGCATTTGGGACTTTCTATTAAAAGAAGTCTTAAAATTTTAAGACAAAAAACATTACTATAAAAAGAAAATTAATGTAAAATTTAAAAATTTAAGTCTTATTTAAACCATATAGTAACCTTCTCCAATAATGATATATTTTAATAGAATTGTTTATACACAAAAAGCTCACTAAACTTATAACCACCAATTTAATGCTAAAATTTGAAAATTAATAGTGTTAATTATTTATAATATTAATAATTTAGACGTTCTACTTTTGAAAAACATATATCTACTACGTTATTAAATATTTGGGACATGCTAAATAAGGAAGATTTAAAATGAAAATAATTTGCTCGCAACAAAACTAGTCACGGGTGCCCGCCGCCGCATTGCGCGGGTACCCTTCTAGTTACATTATAAAGCATTTGTGACTTTCTATTAAAGGAAGTCTTAAAATTTTAAGACCAAAAACATTACTATAAAAGGAAAAGTAGAAAATGAATGTAAAATCTGAAAATTTAAGTCTCATTAAAACCATATAACCGCCCTCCAATAATGATACATTTTAATAGAATTGTTTATAAGAAAAGGTTACTATAGTTAAATTTATCTACTACTTTATAATAAGGAAGTTTAAAATAAAAAACATTTGCCATTAAAATAGTTATCGGTCCACCACCGCGCGTTCATGTAGTCTTCTAGTAAGTAGTATAAATATGTGTGATATGTATAAAATCAAATAAATTGTCACTTGTGAATATACATCTTTGTTTCATTTGTCTTCAAAAAATTGTCCAAATTTTTACAAAAAACCGTTTTTTACTTTTGTGGTTAATTTTATTTAAAACAATTCAAATTTTATTTAGATTAGTTCTCGAAACACTCTTACGATATAATAATAGTTTTGGAACTTTATGGTTTTGCATGCATTTTAAAATCATATTCATTTATATGTGCATTTTTGCATTAAAACTAAACTAATTCAAAAAGAAATAATAAATGAAGCAATAAAATGTTGAGGAAGATAAATTAGTAAAAGATATGTATTTTGTACATTATGCATTAAAAATTGTAATGCTTAAAAAACACATTAATGACATCTTAAAAAAATTTAGGTGAGAGGGTGCTAAATGCTTTATAAGTTGTATAGATAATTAGACATAACTATTTTGTGTCTCTATCTTATGATATATCATTTATTTTTAAATATTTTATAATGATATATACTTATGTTAAAATATCTATCGTGTTGCTTAAACGGTTTTTAAAATACATCTTATTATATTTAATATGTCCTATTATATTCATATCTTAGCATAAACGGTTCGACATGACTAGCCCATTTAATAGACGTGTTCAGGTTAGGGTTGAACTTCTCGATACAAGTTAAATAGGTCAGGTTTGGGTTGAGATATTTGAACCCGCTAACTCGTCAACCAAACCCGTCAACCTGAACATGGCAGAAATTGACCCGTAGTTATTATATTGACATGTACGTATATTTATCGAAAGAAATTACCATATATGTAGACATATAGTCTATGGGAAGAGATCTAACGAGAAAAAATTTTGAAATGAGAAGAATAAGAAGGAATTTGAGTCACACATTTTAAATGACGAGGAGAAATTTAAAGAAAGATGTATCTATGCTTGTAGGTGCATCTAAAATCTACGATTGTGGTTTCTTCTCATCTTTTTTATTTTAATTTTATTTCTCATTTGATCTTTACTCTAAAGTCTATATCTATAATTTTATTTTGTCTTAACTAAAAGTTACATTTTATACATCTACTAATGTATGTGTTTCTCAGCTAGTCTAAATCTGGTTTTATCAAATACTTTTATAACAATACATATGATTACCTTGACATAATTCCACATCCAAACTTAATTAGCTTTTTAAGCTACTTTTTAAAAACATAATTAATCATAATTTAATTAAACAAAACCCATAGGTGAAGCAGCTCACTCCATTATTTAATTTTGTTTCCTACAACAAAAAACCCATAGGTGAAGCAGCTGAAATAATAGCGTTTACTCCATTTTAATGATTAATTTTTAATTGGTATGTTATTACTTACAGTTTATCTGTTACATTTAAGAAAATTATGGGCTTAAAAGCTTTCATATTTCTTGACTTTTAATTATATGTGCAATATTTTTATAATAAAAGTAAGACAAATATTTCATGTAAATAAAAAGTATCTATTATAAAGTAGTATAGATAACTAAATAAGTCGAAATAAATATAATAAAAAAAAGTGTCGAACCCAACAGAAAAGAGAAAGAAGGGGTCTGCTTCTTCTGCTGTTTGGTACATAGACGTTGATTAATTAAATAAAAAGCATCCAACCAACCCAATCATTTCCTTCACCTTCACAATTAATTTAATCTTTTTTCATTAGTTTAACTTATCAACTTTCCAAACTTTTTCTTGCTTTTCATGTCTACCAACTCAATTTTTGGTCAGTGTTGTCGCATTCAGCAAACGGTTTGTGACATTGACACCAAAACAAAATCATCCTAGATACCTTTCAATCCATCATACGATGGTGACAACTACGTTTTATATAAAAAATAACATGTTTAAGTATTAGTTGTTTATAAAGGGCACAACAATTTTATGGCAAGTACGAAAAATATATAGAAGTAGAAGATCAGCATGGACAAAATAACTTGGTAATATCTCTAAAAAAAAAAAAAAAAGGAGGTTAAAATTGATATTGAAAAATTAAACCATGGATTTTGGTCCCAAAGCTAGGCCTGAAACTTCCATATTGACTAAAGTTGTCCCATTGTGAATGAACCCCATGCTTCCGATTTGGTTACACGTTGTTTTAATATACAGAGCCTAGTCGTGGTACCCATACGTGTGATTTAAGAGTTATGATCGTTTTAAGGTGACATATTTTATCACATTATTGTTATATGTATCGAGCAACTGTCTTACATGTTGAGGAGTCAGGACCAGCTTCAAAGTCGGAGCAAACCAATTGGGAGCGGCAGGCATGCTCCCAAATGCACACCTTGATCTTAAGTTCTTGTTTTGGTAGCATTTTGTAAACTATAAGCAATTGCACAATTCTTGTAATGCAAAACACAAATTGATTTTGTAAGAGTAATGGAGTTCATGTTTCGGTAGTATTTACTAAATCAACCTTTTTAAGAGAATGTCATTTTTCATTTAGACAGCAGCAACTACATAAACGTGATGAACACACCTTGTTGAGTTACGAAATTAACTATATTCTATATATCGACTTGATCAAATTAAGAACAAAGAAACAAGAAGAAACTAATGGATTGCTTGTTATCCAAGAAATATTGAGGAACATGAATTTGAGAACAAATTACAAGAATGAATATCGAAAGTAAATGAAAAATCATTAGCAAGCGTAAAAATCGACAAGCTCGTGTAAAGAATCAGGTTGAGGATCAGCATTTTCAATCATCCAAAGTAGATGTTCAAACAACACAACTTCACACTCAATAGTCACATTATCTTCTCCATCACCCGAACGTTCCACAAGCTCTTGAAACAAAGGGTGTTGAGCCACATCCGAGCTTATAAGGTAGCGACGCCTTGTCTTGCCGACATAAACTGCATGAGAATGACTCAAGTTGTTGTAGTCATCTTCATCAGAAGTTGATGCACGGTCTTTTGTATGACTAGTTGGCTTGCCGTTGCTAAACGAATGCAATTTCTTTAGCACCGACCTGATTTTCGTAAGCTTGCCACCTTTTGCCATAGGGTTTGCAGTTGGAAAACCAGAGGTTTTGGTTTTGGTTATTGAGACAATGAAAAAATTATATGATTGAAAGAAAGTTGGTTTGTTATATATATATAAACAACCTGTGGCATGGGACAGGATATTTCTCATATGGGAAATATATAAAAATAAAAAAAATGTTAAAATAAAAATACATGTAATTGGTGTTGTTGAGACAAACAAAGAGGTGTTTAAGGCCATATTTGAATGTCTCATAAAATATTATTGTGATTTCTATGTGATTGAGACCTTCCAAGAACACGACATTATAATATATGTCATGAAATTTATCAATCACATTTGATTACTTTCCTAATTACAAATTATAAAATGGGAGTATATTGTGTATTCTAATAGCAATCCACCAACTTTTGTAGATTAATTAAACTTTAGTATAATTAATAAGTTAAGAGTTCATTAGTCATTAGGTCCAATCCGACTTTTGGTGCGTCTCTAATGATATATAACAGGACATGTCTTTAGGTGGTTATCCTAAGTGTTTTCTTTATGAAACAATACAATGAACCCCTTATTTTATAGAAAAATCGGGTTTTTTTTATTAAGGCTGTTGTTTTCTTAGAGAGAACATGGATGTTGATGTTCATAATTACTTGAGAGGATCTTAGTTAGGCACGTTGAATTATAGACGTTAAAAAGTGAGAAAAATGCATGTACCGGCTTCTAAAGCATGTATCAACAAAAATCCTATTATTAAGGAGTCTGTTTTCAACTTTCACAATTTGCAAGATCTTTAGGGGTCTGTATCATTTCTTAAATATTTAATTTTATTTTTACTACAAATCGCTTAGAATCTGGAGTCTTTTACTGAATGACTTATTTTGGGTAAGGGACTTTACTATTTTACCTACAATTTTGAAGACATTTTATAAGCAAATTCATTTCTCTGGTAATATCATATTTACTCCTAATGTTAAGGGCATGTTTGGTCCCGGAAGCAAATTCATTTCTCTGGTAATATAATTATTTCTTTTTGTTGTTGTTATATGTTTGGGAAAAACTTTATTTATTTTACAAGCTATAAATAAGCTATTTTAAATAAATAAGTAAATAATCAACTTATTTCAATAACAAATTATCAGACAAACAGTGTGCTTAAAATCTACAATACCCATAATACTACTTATACTAGCTGTATCAAACACCAATAAGTAGATAAGCAGATATAATTTTGTCCCATGTCAGAAAGCATATCGATGGCAATCACATGAACAAATCATATAAAGATTTAAATTTGTTTCAGTTTTGGACTATGCTTTACTGTAATGGCAAGGAAATGAATTACATAAAGCCCGTTATTATCACTATCCCTAAAACTTCTTCCTAGAACATCAATTTGAGAAGCTTAGGCACCAAGAAGTAAATGCTTAGTTATCAACCGCCAACGGAACAGATTCTGCCTGTAATTTGACAAAAAGGCCATGTCAATACATGTCATATTATTATACTTACAACATAAACAGACCAAAGCACCAGTTAGAATATTTATTAAAAAAAAAAAAAAATAAAAAAAAATAAAATAAAATAAAACTCTACCAGTTTCCGATACTTGAGACCATAGAACATTTCAAGATAGCGCTTGATCTCAAGGCGATCAAGCTTTGAAACGTGCTTCCAGAATCCATACACATTAGCAAGTGTCAACAATCTCTCTGAGTATATTTGCCACGTGTATCTGTTGTTTTAACGTAAGCAACAAACAGGTTAAACTTTATAACTGTTAGATTTCATTTTTAGGTGAAATTCAACGAAAAAGTACTTACTTCTCTTGAATACGTTGGAGGCCACCGTTAGAGATATTCTCCCAGTGAGAAGGATCTTTCTTACACTTGTCGAAAAAGTCAACAAGCAGATTACTAACCTGATCACCGTGATAAGGATCGATATGAAAACCAGATTTCCCATGAACAATGATCTCAGCAGGCCCGCCATGAAGTGTTGCAAATGTGGGCAAACCACAAGTCATAGCCTCGACAACAGTCAATCCAAAAGCCTCATATAACGCAGGCTGAATAAACGCTCCCTTGGTGTCAGCAATCACACGATACAACTCCCCGTTTCTTACTCTATTCATCTGTGCAGATATCCATCTGAACTGGCCGTTTAATTTGTACTCATCTATAAGAGAATACATTTTCTTCATTTGAGATTGTTCTTCCAAATCTTTTGATTCCTTCCTTCTGTCTCCACCAACGACAACAAGATTAACCAGTTCACGAAGCCTTGGATTCTTAGCATACCATTCCACTAGTCCTGTCAAGTTCTTGACATTGTCCAAACGAGCCATTGTGAACAAAATGGGCTTACTCTTGTCTTTCAAAACACATCTGTAACATTGTTATTTTTTTACATTTAATCGCTTGACAATTTATAAAGAGTAAAAGATTAAGAAAAAAATATATTTCTTACAGATGTTCTTCGTTCTCGACAGAACTAAAGAGAAGCTCCTCAATTTCAGGATGAAATGATGTCAATCTTTTCTCTTTCTCAGTGTACGAGTAGTAGATCCCGGTATCAGCACCAGGTGAAACAATGTTGAACTTTGGGTCGAATACATCTATCCCATGAACCACCCTGTAAAGTCCAGGCATTGTGAAAGCTGTATGGCTTTCATACTGTCCAACCGTTTCCTTGCTATCAATAACAACAATCATATATATATTATAATTTTTTTATTAATATAACAAAATGAATGATAATATTCGATTAACCAAAAGATTACCTTCCAGCAATTTCTTGAAGAGTACTTGTGATGATGAAGTCAGTATGATTCATTGCTATAAGATCAGCAGTAAACTGGGACGAGAAGTGATACTTTTCTTCAAAGTTTTTCCAGTAGATGTCAGAATCAGGATATTTGGTTTTCTCCAATGCGT
Organism: Chrysanthemum lavandulifolium; assembly: GCA_022545495.1. NCBI lineage: Eukaryota > Viridiplantae > Streptophyta > Magnoliopsida > Asterales > Asteraceae > Chrysanthemum > Chrysanthemum lavandulifolium. The sequence goes on from CM040243.1 coordinate 118,724,802, forward strand.
GAGCGATGGTACACTGCAGGAAAAAATCGTCCTCTAGTCAGCTAGACCTAGCAACAATTTCTACTAAAGGTGGCAACCTGTCTACTGGCTCGATTGGGGCTACAACGGGTTGACACTTGCCCAAAATTAAATTTTAATGCATATAAGTTCCCTAAATCATTTAGTTAAAAAAAATGTATAGTTACAGTAATACTAGCATTGTTTTGTGTAAAGAAAACAATGATGCTTGCAAGTCAGCCCAATCTTACACGGCGTGTTTTCAAACATACAGAAATGACCCATTTAAACCCTCACCCATTTTGACCCGTTACCAAAACCGCCCATCTTACCACTTCCGATATCTAGTTCTGATTACTCAAGTCCTAATATATACCTGAGTGACACCTAATTTGTGAGCGAGCAAGGAGGCAACGAGGTTTCCATCACTGTAGTTCCCAATAATCAGATCCGGCTTCGCTTGTAACTCTGTTGTAACTTCTTTTGCAACATCCTAATAGAAGGAAAAAAAATCAAAATCTTATTATAACACCATAAGTTATTTAGGGGGTGTTTGGATGTCTTACTAAGCTGATTAATTAAAACAATTATATCGGGAAAAAGATAACTGTTGATGTGAGAAAACTTGATTCTTCAGATAAATGTGAGTTTACCTAACTATCCCTATGCTTACACACCTGACTTGTTTAATTACCGATTACGTAGTATTGAAACTGGTTCTGCTTATGATCCATAATAGTTAATACTACAATAATCACTATGACATTGCACATCCAAACACTCCCTAAAAGGAAAGGTTATGCTTGAGATTACCTCTGAGAAAGTCTCAAGATACGGCCAAACTTCAAAACGAGAGATCCATTTTCTTAGAATCCCCTTCTCGGTTCTAAATGGGACACGTAGAATATGTGAATGTTCTGCTCCAAAGACCTTCTCAAGACGTTCCCCACAGGTGGTTCCTTTTGCATCAGGGAGGAGCCTCGTCACCTAGGCACGACAACCCATGAGTATTAATCCATAAAATAACCAGATATAGAACATATAATCCACAAACTGACTCACAATGAGAATACGAGGAACAATGTCAAGTCCTTGTTCCTTAATCCTCTTGATCATTTCACGCTCCATAGCAGGAACTTGATCCAAAATGTAAACAATCTGGCCACCAGTATCAGGATATCCCAATACATTCTCTTGAGCAAAGTAGCCATGAGGAGATAGTATAACAACGTTAAAAACCATAGGAATCCTCCCAAGGAATTTCTCGAGAGTGCACGCATCAGGACCTTCTAGAAGCTCAAGTAGCATCTGCAGCATCTCCGTGACACGCTCCACGTTATCACCCCAGCCCCTCTCTAAACCAATCTCTTGAAACTTATCTTCAAACTCAGAATACAAAGTATCTCCAGAAAATTTAGTTAGATACTCTACACCTTTCCTCAACACAGATTGAAGAGTACTCACGCTTTGGATCCTGTCATTGAGCATCATCGTCTGCATTTCATATCAAAATCAAAATACTTAAAATTTTGTCTAAAAGTTTAAATCAATTAGTTCATGACAAAATCATACCTTCCCCTTATATTGGTGCGAGCGGAGAAAATCAAGGAGAGGATGCATACTATCGTTTTCATTAAACATTTTAGCTGAGAGGTGTCGGTTAAGAAACTCGGCCCCGTTTCCTATAGACTTGGTAAGGGTTGGGCGCCGTAAGGATGAAGTGAAAGGTTCAAAGTCCAACTCGAGTGTAAAGTTGTCATTAGAGCTGCAACATATGAAAATTGTAACACGTTAGAGTGTTTAGTTTTGCTTATTTGAATAATAGAATGCTTATTCTTAAGAAGACCAGTCACTATGAGTTTTTGGTTACAGCTGTTAATTAAGCACTGCTTATTTTTTTAACCTGATAAGCAGTCTAAAATAAGCAATTCCAAACAACTTCATGTTTTTATATACAGTGACTGTTATGAAATGCCAACAATATAGCTTACGTTTCATTGGCGAGTTGTTCTTTGAAATGGAGATACCGAGGAACAGTTAGGTGCTCAACAAGAAGGGAGTCTACATTGATCCTTACATATTCCCAGACACCAGGTCTTAGACGTACAGCGAGTGCAACCCATGGAGGCATCACAATCGCTTCCTATCATATGAAATTGTACTTGAGGTCAATCACTTGTGATAAATAACATAAATATAGATATATCGTATATGTGTAATAATATGCAATGACTAACGAACCTGTGTGCTTTTGATAACTTCATTAAGGAAAGCATCATGGAGTTTGTTCTGATCATCCTTGCAGATTGCTTCAAACTCGGTTTTAAGCTCGTCAGGCTTCAAGATTTGTTTTTCATTGCTTTTAAGCCTTCAAATTTGTTTCAAAAACAATTATTTGAATTTATACTTTGTCCTTATGAGACTAAATTATTACACATAGTAAATATACTAATGTTAAAGTACCTTTTAAGAAGCATGGTGAACTCGTTACCCTGAATGGCAAGAGCATCATTGAGGCATTCACGTAGACTAAGAACACCGTTGAGAACGCGATCAGCCATAACTAACCAAGCTATGAATCCTTGCTGTAACACAACAAAATCAAAAGTATCAAAGAATGAGCCAAACACCACAACTTGTGAAAAAAGTTATAAGTCACAAAACTATCTAGATTAGTGAGAATGTCCTTTTACCCTTTGTCCCTTAACATCACCTTTTTTTACGAAGACAAAGTATTACACAATACAGTACAAATTTACCACGTCCTTTACGGTACTTGAACTCGCAACCATTTGGTCGAGGAAGATTTCATTAAACAGCTAGGCTACAAGTCTTTTGATAGTCCCTTAACATCAGTCAAATAGTTACATATTTATTTTCCTCGTATGAACATAATAAGTCAAGAGATTTATTTATTTTATAAAACATAGAAAAGTTCAGAAAGACAAAAAGATAAAAGTTTCCAAAAAATATAAACAAATATCGTCAACTAATGGCCCACTATATTTGACTACTCAAAATCAAAATATATGAACTCCAATGATCATCAGTTAAATCTTTAAACTTTAATGAACATTAAAACTAGCAGATTTATGATATTTAGGAACAAAAAAGTTTCAAAATTTTTAGTACCCTTCATTCTTTTAATCTTTCTTGATCAAGTTCAAAAACAACAACAACAACAACAACGAAAGTAAGCTAGTAATGGGAGATAGAGAAATGATCATACCTTGGTGAGCAAACTAAACAAGAAAATAACTGCAGAAAATGATAAACTGCAAAAAGAATGTTAATGCTATAGAAGGGGAGAAAAACAATGTGTGTTTAACTGTTTATTTACGTGTGTATAAATGAGTATATATTATGTAAACTGACAATGACATAGTTGTTAGTTGTTAACTAAATGTATACGTTTAATTGAGGTATTCCGTCAGTCAAGTACTCATGACTATACGGGGGGAGGGAGTGGATATTTCTCTACCCTGTCTACTCGGTACTTGCGTCACTACCAATAAAAACTAACAAAACTACCCTACTAGCATCTACCCAAGTGGACGGAGTGGTCTGATCCTACCCTAACCCAAAATTTCATAAAAGACAAAAAAAAAGAAGAACAAAGCTTGCAAGGTTCGGGTTCGAACTCGAAATCTTCAAACTTTTCAAGACCGAATAGGGCGCAGGCGATGTAGCCATTAGATTGAACTCGATGCCCAAGTTTCATCCACTCCGTCCCCCTAAGTGATCGGATTCGCATTTTTTTTATCCATAATACAACAAATTAACTAAGTAAAACATGTAACACAAAATTTTAAGGACGAGGTTTATTTTTAAAAAACATATAATACGCGACAAAAAAAAACCATGTTGACAAAAAAATTATAGTACGCAACAATAATTCATGTGTTTCACACAAACCTCCTTGGGTCCTTCCCTAATCCCGGTGACTTGTTTCCAGACTCAAACCATGTAAAGCGCCCAGTTATTAAAAGGTCGATGTGACCACTTTAAGTTTGTTTGCAACTAGTATGAATTGAGCTTGAAATCTCACAGGTTTTAATAGGGGTGAGCATAGTGCGGGTTGGTGCGGTTTTTAGTAAAAACCAACCCGCATCCGCAATTGCGGTTTTTAAAAAATGAAAATCCACATCCGCGCAGTTTTGCCGTTTATGCGGTTTGGTTTTGCGGGTTTTTGCGGTTTTTTGGGTCAAAGTTTTTTCTTTCTTTTTTTTCAAATTATAATTTTTGGTATATATTTATTATAGAATAAAATTATAATGTTACATGATATGTTGAAACATATATATATAAAATGTTGTGTATTAATATGAAATTATAAATCTATACAATAGTAAAAGTCGAATGAGATGATGAATTTTATAGACTTCGATGATATATTGAAAGAAAAATAAAGTTATATTACCTAAAAACGTAGTATAATAATTAACCAAATGTGTTTGAAATAATTTATTACGGAGTATAAAAGTATAAACAAAAGCATTTATCATAAAACAGTTATAAATTTTAGTGTGTTATTCTAGAAAATAAAAATATATATATTTGAATATGATTGAGCGGTGCGGTGCGGTTATTTTGGTGCGGTTTTTCGGTGAAAACCCAACCCGCACCGCAAAATGTGGTTTTTGTTTTTCTATTTTCAAGAACCGCACCATCGGTTTTTGTTGCGGATCGGTTTTTGCGGGTTTTTTGTAGTTTGCGGATTGCGGTGTGATTCCTGCTCACCCCTAGGTTTTAATGTGATAATCACAAACACGTTAACATTAGTTCACCCTGAATAGTTACATGTTTTCAACTTTGTCCTTGGTCACTTAAGGTTGGTCACTCTCACACACCAAGACCATAGAGGTCACCAACACACGCCATGGGGTACTTTTTTTACTCGTTCGGTGGTGCAGACCATCGAATTGTTTCTAAATTTTTTTATTTTTTTTTTTATTATTTTTTTTTTTAGTATGTGGCGGGTATATTGTGGCGTATGTTTGTATAAAGTGAGGTATTTTTATATTTTTGTTTTGGTGGTGACCATAAAACTTAAAAGGTGGTGGGTTTAGTGGTGTGTTGAATGTTGGAAAATTTAGTGCACTTGTGGGATTAGTTCACACCTGGTAATGGGTTAGGAGGTACGTAGTGTACACCCATAAGGTCCATGAACACCTCGACTCTAATAGTGGTTTGTATTGGTAGTGCTAAGATAGTCGATAGGTAGTGTTTCCACCGCTAGTGCTAAGTTGAGATCGATGGCGGTGTTTCCACCGCTAGTGCTAAGTTAACGCGGATAGGCATGGTTTCCACTTGCTAGTGCTATGTTTCCACCGCTAGTGTTATGAAATCGCTAGTGGTATGAAAGTACTTGCTAGTGTTAAAGCATTGCTTGTAACGGCATTGACCTATTCAATTGGCGCTTTCAACCGCTTAATGACCACGTTTAATTGGTCATGTAACCACTAACTGCTATAATGGGGATAATTATGAGGCTATTAATGGGCGATTAATACTCATAATTCCATTTTTGACTAGCTAAGAGTAATCTCCTATAAAATAGGAGATCTGGTTATGCATGGAAGAACACACAAAAAACGATTAACACTTCTAAGCAAAGGGTTATTGAATTGTGCCTAATTCTATAACTACATTTGGTCTTATCCCAAGTAGATATTCGTGTAACCCGGCATTGGGTCGAATAGTTTACTTTGGAAAGTGATCACACAATTCAAGTGATATCCGGTAACCACCTATTGGTATTTGCGCTTACTCTCGATTATCTTACCACTCGGGAACCTAAACTCCAACAATCAAAGTAAACTATTTGTGATAATCAATGGTCGCTGCCGCAATGAACACATGGCTTCAAACTTTGCCAAGCTTGATAAGTTTGAAGGGTGGACTTCGTGGATATGGCGAAGAAGATGCACTTCTGTCATCAAGCATGAGTGTGGTTTATGTGCTAACCACTCCTATCCCGATGATGGGGATGATGCTACCGTGGAGCGGATCGGAGGAGGAGCAAATGGGAGAATGATGACTACATTTGCAGAGGTCTAATCCTCAATGGTATGTCTGATTCTATGTTTGATATTTATCAGAACTTTGAATCTTCCAAAGTATTGTGGGATTCCTTGGATGCCAAATATATGGCTGAGGATGCATCAAGTAAGAAGTTTCTTGTAAGTAATTTCACAAATTACAAAATGACTTATTCAAGACCAGTTATGGAACAATACAATGAACTTCTTGGTATACTTGGAAGGTTTACACAACACAATATGCACATGGATGAGGCTATTCAAGTCTCTTGTGTCATTGATAAACTTCCCCCTTCTTGGAAAGATTTCAAGCATACCTTGAAACATAAAAAGAGGAGTTAACTCGGTTGAGTTGGGCGATCATCTGCGCATTGAGGAATCTCTCAAGGTGCGGGATAATGACAAGCCAAAGAGTAGCAATGCTACTAGTGCATCTCATTGTCAATATGGTCGAGCATAACAACTCTACCGGTACAATAACAACAAAGGCAAACGCAAATATCATGACAACACAAGGCAGATCCTAACAAGAAGGCAACACCTACTTGTTGGAAATGTGGCAAACCGGTCACATTAAAAGGGATTGCAAGGGTGTTAAGATTGGTGGTAAAGCCAATGGATCGAGAACTAATGGTTCGTGGTGGTGGTTCTACCAACTCACCGAAAGGTCGAATATGTTTAATAAGTCTTTTCGATTTATTATGTTACATATGTATCGAATCTTATTATGTGCGGGATGATGATGTTGCGTGGTGGGTTGACTCGTGCAACAGTTCATGTGTAAAGATAGAAGTTGGTTCAAGACTTATGAGTCAACGAATGATGGTTCTATTCTTCACATGGGAAATGAGTCAACCGCCTTGGTGCATGGTCGTGGTTGTGTAGATCTTAATATTAGTTCGGAAAGATTGTAACTTTGTTTAATGTTATTCATGTTCACGATATCGGGAAGAACTTGGTTTCAAGTAGTATTTTGAATAATCATGGATATAAACAAGTTATTGAGTCGATAAATTTGTTCTTTCTAAGCATGGTGTTTTATTGGTTTTGGATATTTGTGTAATCAAATGTTCGAGCTTAATATTGTCACCGATGGTGTTATTTCAAGATTTGTGACCACCACTTACCGACCGACTCTACCCTATAGCATGCAAGACTTGGCCATGTACACTATAAGAGAATGCAAGATATGTCTAAGGATGGGTTAATCCCGACTTTTGACATGGACACCGAAAAGTGTAAAACTTGCATGTTGACCAAGATAACCAAGAAACCTTTTCGTGGTGTTAGTCGTGAGACTAAGCTCTTGAGCTTATACACGATGACACATGTCATTTGCATGCCACTCCTCTTTGGGGAATAAGTACTGTGACATTTATTGATGATGCTTCAAGGTTTTGTTATGTCTATTTGTTACATACCAAGGATGAAGCATTAGATAAGTTCAAAGTGTTTAAAACTCAAGTTGAATTACAACTTGGGTCCCGATCAAAAGATTAAGGACCGATAGGGAGGTGAGTACATGGATACTCAGTATTTTCGATCTGTTGGTATAATCCATGAAACGATCGCCTTTATACTCCTCAAAGAAATGGTATTTCGAAAGGAAAAACAGGTCTTTGAAGGAGATGGTTAATTCCATGTTGTCCTATTCAGATGAGTCAAGGGTTCCGGGGTGAAGCTATGTTAACGACTTGCTATTTACTAAATAGAGTTCCCAACAAAGGAACAAGGTTACCCCTTATGAACTCGGACTAAAGGAAACCCAACTGAACTATCTCGGGGTTTGGGGTTGTAGGGCTATTGTAAGACTCCTAATCCAAAGTTGAAAACTTTATGTGAAAGAGGCATTGACTGCATCTTTGTTGGATATGTTGAGCATTCCAAGGCTTTTAGGTTTTATGTTATTGAACCTAATGAATCAGTTTCAATTAACTCCATAATTGAATCAAGGGATGCAAACTTTGATGAGAATAGATTCTCATCAATCCCTAGACCAAGTCTGAGGATTCCTAATGAAACTCAAGACATTGGTGTATCAGAGGTCCCTGATGAAGAACCATCAGTGGTTGATGAGGTTGTGGTTCAACAACCTGAACCTATGCTCAGGAAGAGCAAAAGGGTAAGGACTCCAAAGTCATTTGGACCTGAGTTTCAACTATACTTGGTTGAAGGAACAAGGGATGAGGTCTCTCACCAATACTCCTATTGCTTCATTGTTGAGGATGATCCCAAGACATTTGAAGAAGCAATGAAGTCCCAGGATATTGCTTTCTGGAAAGAAGCAATAAATGATGAGATGGATTCCATCATGGGCAACAACACTTGGGTGTTGGTTGATCTACACCAGTTGCAAACCTCGGGTTGCAAATGGATTTTCAAAAGGAAAATGAAGGTAGATGGAACTATTGAAAAGTTCAAGGCTAGACTAGTCATTCAAGGCTTTAAACAAAAGTCGGGGATAGACTATTTTGATACTTATGCCCATGTGGCTCGTGACGATATCATAAGACTGGTGATTGCTTTGGCATCAATTCACAACGATTATTCATCGATGGATGTGAAGAAAGCTTTCTTAAATGGTGAAATGGATGAGGAGGTTTACATGAACCAACCTCGTGGCTTCATCTTGCTCGGCAATGAAAACAAGGTGTAAACCGATTAAGTCTCTTTATGGACTTAACCAGCACCTAAGCAATGGCATCAAAATTTGATGAAGTGGTTTTGTCTAGTGGTTATGTTCTTAACCAAGTCGACAAATGTGTATATAGCAAATTTGATGAATCGGTAAAGGAGTCATCATTTGTCTATATGTTGATGACATGTTGATCTTTGCACCGACCAAAATCAGTTGACCGACAAAGGAATTTTTGTCATCAAGGTTCTCCATGAAGGACATGGGGAGGCGATGTTATCCTTGGTATAAGGATTAAACATGAAAGTAATAGAATTTCTATCTCTCGGTCTCATTATATTGAGAAGGTGTTGAGGAAATTCAATTACTTTTATTGTACTCTGTGAGTACACCTATGGATACTTGTGAAGTCGATGCCTAATAATGGCAAATGTGTATCCCAACTTGAGTATTCTAGGTAATTGGTGCACGATGTATGCTATGACTTGTACAAGGCCCGATATTGGTTTTGCGGTGGGAAAATTGAGCAAGTATGCTAGTAATCCTAGTGCTCATCAACGCAAGCGCCTCAGAGGGTATCAAGTATTTGAGAGAACTATGGATTATAGTCTCATATCTCGGTTACCCATCGATGTTGGAAGCATACACCGATGCAAGTTGGATCGAGAACACGAAGACAATTAGTCTACCGGTGGTGGGTATTCTACTTGGTGGAGGTGCAATTTCTTGGGCATCCAAGAAGCAAACTTGCATCACCGCTTCAACAATGGAATCGAATTTGTGGCTTTAGCATTCTTTGGTAAAGAAGTCGAATGGTTGAAAAACTTGCTTCGAGATTCCATTGTGGCCTAAACCTATAGCACCTATTTCTATCCGGTGTGATAGTGCGGCTACATTGGCTAAGGCTTATAGCCGATGTACAATGGTAAGTCTAGACACTTAGGTGTCGAGACATAGCATGATTCGTGAGCTTATCATGAATGGGGTGGTATCTATAGAGTTTGTTAGATCTCAACAAAACTTAGGCGATCACTGACGAAGGGTTTGGCTAGAGACTTGGTTATAAAGTCTGCTAAAGGGATGGGTTTAAGTCCAACTTAGTCATCGAATGCTAGGACACCCAACTCCTCCTAAGGAAACTTGGGAGCCGAGTTCAATGTGGAAAGTCGAATATTCGATGGACCGGAGCACATGTTTTATTTACATCCCAAGGTTGTGCTCGGAACCTCGCCGAAAGGAGGATGAAGTATTTACTTTAATGGTTATTTTCTTTGAAAAAGTGCTTGGCGGGAGTATGAATAAAGAGGAACCACCTATGTAAATGTTGAAGTTTTGCCGCTTGAGAAGCTTTGGACTTTAGCTTTTACAACATTTATGAATGTGGATATGGACACATGGCTTGTATAGTGTCGGGAGCTTTTAAGTGTTGGAAAACTTGTGTGTAATTTATCTTCGGTATTCAAATGGGTTGTAGGGTTCAATTCTTAGAACACCACGATTCTCGAATATTTGAGCGTGTAATTTACTAAGATGAAAATTCAATCCTCGTGACATTTTCGCTTATGCACATGTTTTGTTTAATGTTTGTTTTTCATGCAAAGGAAGTGAACTAAATTGGGGAGGATTGTTGGAAAATTTAGTGAACTTGTGGGATTAGTTTACACCGGTAATGGGTTGGGAGGTGCAGAGTGTACACCCATAAGGTCCATGAACACCTCGACTTCTAATAATGGTTTGTATTGGTAGTGCTAAGATAGTACCGATAGTAGTGTTTCCACCGCTAGCGCTAAGTTGAGTCTCGATGGCGGTGTTTCCACTGCTAGTGCTAAGTTAACGCGGATAGGCATGGTTTCCACTGCTAGTGCTATGTTTCCACTGCTAGTGTTATGAAAGTACTGCTAGTGTTAAAGTATTGCTTGTAACGGGCATTGACCTATTCAATTGACAATTTCAACTGCTTAATGACCACGTTTAATTGGTCATGTAACCACTAAAGGCTATAATGGGGATAATTATGAGGCTATTAATGGGCCGATTAATACTCATAATTCCATTTTTGACTAGCTAAGAGTAATCTCCTATAAAATAGGAGATTTGGTTATGCATGGAAGAACACACAGAAAACGATTAACACTTCTAAGCAAAAGGGTTATTGAATTGTGCCTAATTCTATAACTACATTTGGTCTTATCCCAAGTAGATATTCGTGTAACCCAGGCATTAGGGTCGAATAGTTTACTTTGGAAAGTGAACACACGATTCCAAGTGATATCTGGTAACCACCTATTAGTATTTGCAGTTGCTACTTATTATCTTACCCTGTTCTGGGAACCTAAACTCCAACATTGAATAGTGATGTGTCGTTGATATAGAGGTGGTGAGTTTGGTGACCATAGTGCTTTGCCTAAGTTCTTATAAAATAAAATGAAAAAAACATAGTATCTAACCACTAGGGCTGCAAACAAGTCAAACTTTTATCAAGCAACTCGAGCTCGAGCTTGAGCTTGACATGATCGAGTCGGACTTTTATCGAGCTCGATCCCAAGCCCAAAAACTAACTCGAAACACATCACGAGTCGAACTCAAGCTTTTTATTATACACATTTATAAATAAATAAATAAAACTAAATGTTAATGTGAATATTGGTATAATAATCAAATATGTATCGTAAAAGAGTGATCCCGAACGTTTTATATAGGTTATTTGCTTTCATTACGCATTTATTTGACGTCGCTGATGAGTTTGGCTATTGAATATAATATTTATGTATAAATTCGAGTTTTTCGAGCCGAGCTCGAGCCTTATTCGAATATTACTCGAGTTGAGCTCAATCTTAAATGATTAAAATTCATCAAGCTACTAAGCCAAGTTCGAACCCACCTTATAAATTTTGAGTCAAGCTCTAAGTTCTATCAAGCTGAAGCTAAGTCCCTGCTGACCACCAGCATATCTTGGTCATGTTTAATGAGTAGATATTATGTGTACGGTACGATGAGGTTAGAGTGTTTTTTTTTTTTTTTTTTTTTTGAACAGCAAACAAACTTCACGTTTGTAGTTTTTTGTCGTCTTTCTCCAAAAGTTAAAAGATGCTATTCACTACCAATGGTGTTCCACTGCTCCTTTATTTTGTGGGCCCGTTTTAACATTCTTCGAAAATTGCCAAGTCGTATAGAATACAAATACAAACGTCGACTGATGGGTCCAATGGTCAAAACTCAAAACCTTTGCGTGACATGCATGTTCTCATCCCAAATATTTGTTAATTACTAGTACAATATAGTAAATTTTAATGGAAAATTCTAAATCTCCTCAGTTCTTGCAACCATTTACCTTAAATCGCCGTTTTTTTTTTACTTCATAACGACTCATGACAACTCTTCCAACCATATATTTGGAACTATCTTAAATAAATGACGTGTGTCCCATTTGTGGCGTAGCATCTTTACCTAAGACAAGTGTCTTAGATTTTAATTAGGCGAACCTCGATTTCGTCAAGAATCGATAATTTTGTCTTTTAGTAAAAATTAAAAATAAATATTTTGCTTTTTCACTAAAAGACAAAAATGTCACCTTGCGATAAGTAAGAGGCCAAAGTTGCTTGCATAAATCTTAGATTTGTCTTTGTAAGTCAAAGTGGGCCCAAATATATGATAGAGTTCTTGAGAGAAAGTTGCCCACAGGGCATTAAGGAAAGTGAAAAAAAAAGTGAGACATTTGGGATAATATTCTTGGGCAACTGAGGCATTTAGAGAATTTTCCTTTTTTTAATTTAGCCCGTATTATTGAAGTACGATATAGTTTTGAAGTTAGTGTTGATATTAATTTATTTCTTACTATATTTTGGCATTGAGTGCAATAAAATATAATGAAATGAAATGAACATACTAGGAATAGTTAAATAATAATTAATTTTTTGAACTAATTATTTAAAAATATATCATATTTGACATCTTTTTAGGTTTTAATCACTAAATTAAAATATGTGCACATTAGTTTTTATCATTTTAAATTAATGTAAAATTTACCCACTTAACAGGTAATGCACATGTGGAGCAAGTTATCTATTTTAAATTAACTCACCTATTTTCTTAATTTATTTTTTTATTTTTATTTTTCATATCCTCTATTCTTCCTTAAACATAAAAATAGAATATAACAAACTTACTAACACAAAGACAAAGACAAACACAATCACAATCACATATTACAAAAAAGAAATAATAAAAAATAATAAAAAAAAAGAACAATTACAAGAAAAGAAATTCATAGAACCAAATTATTTAGAGGCATACCTTTACATAATTTCATAGATCCAAATTGTTTAGATTTGTACAACCTTAACCATTCTGCTACTAGTTAGTGTTTTTATTCACAAAATACATTTTCTCAAAAGATGCCACATCAAATAACTTTCTAAACCTTCTATGGATGAATAAGTAGTGCATGAACAACCAACAACTAGATAAACCAAGAATTGATGAACAACCACTAGATAAACAAAGAACTGCAAACTTGCTATTGTACCTGCAAACTCAAGTTACAAACAACTGAAAGTTAGAAATTTGGACATGCCAAAAAACCTAAACAAGTAGAAACATACTACTAAAGAAATTATATCAGACTAAACAAAAACAGACTTTCCCTATCTATGATATTAACAAAAACATTCTACCTATTCACTACATTTCCCACATAACCTATAATCTCAAAAATTAAGTTACAGTAGCAACCTAATACAGATTAAACTAACATTAAAAGTATATAAGCATGCCTCATCAAATGCAAGTGCTCTAATGGCTAGAAACTACAAATGGCTAAAAAGTCTAAAGTCAAAGTACTAGCCATCTGATAATCCAATGAACATATCAACTGCTAATCTAATGAACCTATTAAAATAGCTATGGTCACACCAATGCTTCAATCTAGGCATGCAACCATGTATCCAAAAACCACTACCAAGCATACAACATTCAAGTCAGCCAACTAATAATTGTAGTGACAAAATATGCAAAAAAAAATGCAATGCAGTAATATCATTAAAAGTGCAAGGTTTCAATCTAAATATGCAAGCATCTATCCAAAGTTCATTATCCAGGCACCACACATTGAACACCGGCAACCATAAGTTTAAGCATAGCATAACATGGAATGCAATGCAATAAGTGCATGCTATGAAGTAACTAAATTTTGCAATGCACTTGAATGTCGTTACGAAAAATTTGCAATGCACTAAAATTTTCTCGCCCTTAAACACTTGCCCACAACATCATTTCTTGCATATATATTTCTTGCCCGTATATTTTGCAATGTGGAACATGTAATTTTGACACAACTTTTAGGTTTGTTAACAGTTTTAATATCTCTTAATACAAGCACAATAAACTTGCCTCTAACACCCCTTTTTGTTTATACATGTATCACTTCACTGTCTTTAATCACCACACCACAACCTGTTGCTATTGATTCCCTTTTCTTGTTTACAACACTAGCCTTTGATAGAACCTGCCTTTTCTTGTTTACAACACCAACATCTGCTTCCACATTCATCAATGCACCCTCACTAATCACAAGACCACCGGCCCTAAGTAGAACCTGTCTTTTTTTGTTTACAATACCCACATCTTCAATCATGATTGTCTTTCCCTTATCAAAACCTTTCTTATAGTTGGTTACCACAACCTTGTTTTTCTTCTTTAAAACAGTCTCATCCTCATTCACTTTTCTTTTTCCCTTATCAACACTTTTTTTTTTCTTGCTTACTACAGCCTTTGTTTTCATGGTTACATCACCTTTCCTTTTTTTATACCACCCTTGATTTTTTTTCCCCTTACAACACCCTTCTTTTTAGATCTAGGCCTAAGAGGTGTTGAACTTAAACAACGTAAGCTAGCATCTGCCTCAATCCAACCCACAACCTCATGATCAGACCCATCTAAACCCATGTTTTTTAAATAGTAATCGGCTAATTGTTGTGAACCATGTCTTCTTGTCATCTCAAACATGGCATGAACTTCATTGTCGGTATAAATTAACTTCAACCCATCTTTTAATGATTTTGTAGGTAAACAAAAATAAGTGCCTAAAAAGTTTTGGCTACAAACTTGCCAAAATATAATCTAGGGTAGACTAAACACATCCCTATCACAGGTAAAAGCGTAAATATTTGTAACAGACCCTTCTTCATACCCTAGCGGACTGTATGCAAAAAACCAATTTTTGTGTATTTTGAAAACCACTTCATCTTTGCAATTCATTACACCTGCCACAGTTAAAAAAACAAATTATTAACAATTGAAAAAAAAATATTAAAAAGCAATTTTTTTTAAACAAATATGGTAAATAAAATTAGGGCAAACAATAAACAAACCTAATTACTTGTGCTTATTTGGAAAAACGACAATGAATTTGTTTTATTCGATATGTTCCAATTGAAGGTTTGTTGTGTTTCGAATGAGGTTTTGGACTAATGCAAAATGAGGGAAATGAGGATTTGGACCGATATTGTTTAGGTGGACAATGACTAGATATTAAAATAGTAATAATAATAATAAAATAAAAAATAGAAAATTATGGGCAACCGGCTAACCCGAAACTGCATTAGTTTAAAAGGTTAAGGATTAATGTGCACAGATTTTAGTTCAGTAATTAGAACCCGAAAATATGTCAAATATGATATATTTTCAAGTGATTAGCCTTAATATTTTTTGTTGTGTTATTTGGTTGTCATGTTGGAAAATGAATTGTTGTTTGATATAGTAAATATTATTAGACGTAAAAAAATGAATGCAGTAAATGGAGAATTCGGTTTTATATTATACAAATGGGAAAAAATAAAAAATAAAAAAATTGACAATGATGAAAATGCTCCCAATGAAGGAAAAAATGTAAAAGAAATAAGGTAGTCAGTGAAATGAAAATAGTTGTTACAGTATAAATGAATAAAATTAGCCATTTTATTACAAAACTCAGACTTGTTCTTTTACTTGATTGTGTGTACTCGAAAGTTGAAAGTAACATTTTCCCCATGTGTTTAGCAAATCTTAAGTGGTATTTGACTATTTGTTGCGTGGGAGCATTTGCTTATGACACAACTACAATAATTGTTGGTTTGGCGTATTAATGCGTGGCACAATAAGAGCCTAAAATAGGTTTTCTTTTCTTTCACGTTATTTTTATTGTGTTTGCTTTTTCTTGTAACATTAAAACGTATTTCACACGTGATACCATAAAAAAAAAGTTTAATAATTTATATCTTATTTGCACCAAAAGCTATATGACTAGTGCTTTATCTATGTTTTACCAAAGTTGGTAGCTTCTGCCTTAATTTACCAAAGTAACCTTGCGAATACATATTTGCTTAGCTAGTCAGGCAGACACGTGATAATATCAAAAATATTAGCTAGAAGTTAATAAAAGTGATTCAAATGAAACATTATGCAAAAATATTAATCAGATAGTTGTGAATTTTAATGTTGCTAGAAACATTCTGAAAATAATGATATGTGTGTAAAAAATTGACTCTCCTAAAGAAAAAAAGTGATTCAAATGATGGTATAAATTGTTTACTAAAAGCTCATAAAGCTTATAAAGTACTATCATTCTAACTTACTATTAGATACTGCATGACAATGCGATAAATATAGAAATGAATCATAACCCAACTCTCCTCGCCATGATTCCTCACCCGCTAGTGAATTCATTTCACAACACCCAAATGATATGTGTTATTGATGTGTTGTTTGGGTTTCAGATCTTCTCGACATCATTATTCCCGCATATAAAAGACCTTCACAATCTCTTTCCACAAACACTTTCCAAAAGTAAATGATTTTGATAAATAAAGTTTGATTGATTGAAATAAAGGTTAAAGTTATAAAATTGAATCAAAATAAAATAAACCTACTAAAATGTAAAACTAAAAACTCATAAAATATATCAAAATGGATGTTGAATTAAAGAAAGACAAAATTTTAAAAATATGATGAAATTAGATCATAAAAATTAAACGGATTAAAGATATTTAAATTTAAAAATAAAGGTGATTAATTAGTTAGGATACGCGTATGTCATATTATTTTGTCTCTTTATTTTAACACAGCCCTCTTTTTTATTTTTTAGTAGGTTGACATACGCCACTTCGACGACGAGCCCTTATCTTAATTTTTCAGGTTCTACAACTTAAACGCTTTATATAAGAAGATAAATATAGCTTTTGCGGGTAAGTTACTAGTTCCCGATCAACAACACCAATACCTAATTCTGCCGGAGCGAGGTACACGGAGGTATGATGTAAACGACTAATATTAAATTTGAGGCGTAGCAACTTTTTCAATGAGAAACAAAATGATGTGACTAGCTTTTATGAGATAAATTATCAGATTTCACATAGCATGTGATCCATTATTGCAAAAAAAATAAATTGCTGAGAAATGAAGTGAAGTTATTAAATCATCTCTAGTGATAAAAAGACACTGATTCATGAATTAGAGTAGTCACTTTGAAAACTCACATCCAAACACCCCTTATGCTTGTATCGATACTTTTAAGCAGGGATAAACGTCAATTCATGTAGTTGCCATTTTGTCAGGATCTACTGTCAAATGGAAAATCTTCAATTGATATCAAATCTTTATCAAGTATTATGTTGTAAAATTAATCTCTTCCTTTCTGATGCGTTTTCAAGACAAAAACGCCAAAAAAACTAAAGATCAAAACGGCTAAAAGCTATTTCCGACTACTGTATTTCATACTATGACATGATGATACAGAACCAAATTTGGAACAGAATACTGAAACAATAGATCTTGACAAGCTTTTTAATCTTTGACATCATTAACACCTTCAGTTGAGATCTGGAACCTTGCTTCAGCTTCAGCTAAACACGGAGAGCTAATTACTTTACAAATCCGTTCTTCTCCCCTTCCTTTCCTCAAAGCTAACCTGTTTCACATCACAAATGGTAAGTAACTACCTTAAATTGTACTAATTGCAAAAGCAGACTACCACACGTGGCATCTTAACATATACTATAAGATAAAACATACCTTGTTGTAGAAGCATGAGCCATGATGTTACCACCAATCGGTTTGATTTGAGGCCCAGAAAACATAGCAGAACCATCTACTTGAGCCACCACTTGGTTTGTTATCACCACCGCTACACCAAACTAATTTACATAGAATGTATAAAAATGTTTAGTATTTAAACAAAGCTTAAACCTTTAACACAAGTAAATATGGTTGGTCCCCTGATGGTACAAACATTACCTCATCTGCTAACTTTTGAAGGCTTCTCAAAAACTTTGCAAGATGCATCTGTCGCGCTGACAGCTCACCTCTCCCAGAAAAATCAGTCCTATAGAGGGCAGTTGCACTGTCCACTATCATAAGCGCAAACCTTGAAGAAACCAGAACTAGAATTAGCTTAGCTAAACTTGCAATTTTTTCTTCCACTATAATCAAGATTATATGGTAGCCACATTCAACTAAATCTGTTATGAACATGAAAGCATATTACTAACATAATCTGCTTCTAATTCTATAATCACTTTAAGGTTCAAAAATCAGCCATCTATTAAATTTGCATAGCAGTTGCAACAAAGCTTGTTATCAATAAATGAAATGATATTACCTATTTACACTTTATTTTAAACTAATTTGGGTGAATTTTACTCCCATTTGACACGAGTACAAGAAGACACTCACTTTTCACAAAATGTCTTTTTATCATCTAATCTAGTTCGTATAATCAGAAGTTTACAAACATCAAAGCACCTACTACTATAATTGTTACAAATTCAAATAGCCAAAGCACATCAAAACACCATTTCCTGCTTGCTGTTCTATTACAGTTAATTATCTAAGTGTAAATATTATATACCACATAATCAATTTCGATTAGCAAGTTCAAACACCCACATAGCAAATGAGATTACAACCTGCATTATGCAAGAGACTAAGACAATGCTACAAGAAACAGAATGATGCAATCATGCAAACATATAGCAAGAAATGCTTCAAGTTAATAAATGAAGAAAACCTGGTTTCGACCATCATTGAAGCAGCTTCCAGCAACAGCCTAGACTGATGATCTGTATTATATGCTCTCGCATAAGCTACATTCTCCAAAACATCAGGACCATTCAATCCAAATCTGCAACATGAATATATGATAAGCACACGTACAAAACCTAATGGTCCAAAAAACAACACATTGATCTAAAAGTAGCTCTACACAACCTGTCTGCTATCTGTAACAGTCTTTGTGGCCTAAATGTACCTTCAGCGTCAATGTACATCGCCTTCCCTTCACCTCCACCTTGATCTAACGGAAGCTGAAATTCATAAAGTAAAAGTTTAACACATTTATCATCCAATGCAAAACAAACACTGATTCAACTTAATCAAAAAATGCATTCTTACTTGACAAGTTACACACAAAGTGTGACAAAGCTGAGTCTTTCCTGAACGAAATTCACCATACAACTCAGTAATAGATCCAGTCTCAATTCCTCCTTCAAATACAGAAAACGTAACATTAATAATTATTAAGAGGTGTTTTTAAGAAAACTTTAACATGAAATGGCGCGTATAAGTACCATCTAATATCTTGTCCAGCTCTCTAGACCCTGAAGATATCTGAATTATTTCCTGTCTCTGCGCATGAAGTTGGCCTGCGCTAGTGAAGCCCAAAGGGACCAGTTTCGAAGCTGTCAAAACACAAACCAAACCAGCAATTTAAACCACACATTCTGCAATAAGCCAATAACCTAAAAGTTCAAAGTAAACTATAACGAATGACATGCCTGCTTCAATAATCTTATCAACTTTCGCTTCACTAATTCCTTTAATTTGCAGAAGCTCCTTTCGTGGAGAGTACGCTACTGATTCAACAGTACATAAACCCGCATCTTTCAGCTTCTTTACATCAATAGCAGCAATCCCAGACGCCTTCAAAATACAATCACATGTCAACGTTAGCCTCTAAACTATCATCAACCCACATATCAGGTTTTGATCTTCATCAAACACCCATAACTCTAAGCTGACCCATTTAACCAAATCTTGAAAAAACCCTAAAACTAAAAATTAGCGAAAATTATTAAAAACCCACATGCCAAATGAATCAAATCTCACTAAATTCAAATACCCATTTCTTAATTTCAATTAAAAAACCCTAATTTTACACTTGAATCAAATTGGGGAAAACAAGAACATAACAAAATAATCAAATTAAAACAAAACCCATTATTAAAAACCCTAAATAAGCAAAAATAAACTAAATTAGAACACCCATTTCCCAATTTCAATCTAGAAACCCTAATTTTACAGAACATAATTTGGGGAAAAACAAGAACATAACAATATAAGCAGTAATAATCAAATTAAAACAAAACCCATTAATAAAAAGACTAGATTAAGCAATTAAAGGTTTAAAAAATAAGTAAAGATTAGATTGAATTAAAAACCTGAAGCTGTTCAATTGGAAAAGGGCCATGTTGAATATCATCTAGCTGATCATCATCATTGTTTTGTTGTTGCTGTTCTTGTTGGTTTCTTTGTCTTTGATCCATTTTTGTTATTTGAGATTGAAACAAGAAAATGTGGTTCAGAAATGAGATGAAGGAAAATGGTGAAGAAGACTAGTGTTTTTTGAAAAGGGTTTGTTGGGCGCCAAAGTAAAAAGCTTCCAAAGAAAGTATTGGGGGCGCTAATATTTTAAAGGGAATTTACATAGTATTATTTTATTATGTAAAATATTTTTGTATGTATTTTTATTTTTGAGTAAATTGCAAAATTGTCCTTTTGGTTTGGCTAAATCAGCGCTTCATTATCATGGCTCATTAAGTGCAAAATCATTCTGATTTCAAGATCGTTATTGCTCACTTTGGCCCTTCATCATTGCAAAAACCGCCCTTGTGGTTTGCCAAATTTCACCGTTGAAATACCAAAACAGACGTAATAATCAAAAATAAGCGACGATATTTGCACTTATTGATTTACAAGGACGAAACATGCAATTTGACCAAACCACAAGGACGATTTTTACAATTTACTCTTTTTTTCTGTTTTGATGCTTGTATAGTACGGTAAGTTTTAGTAGCGCTATAAATGAATTAAACGTTCAGTTTTAGTAGCGCTATAAATGAATTAAACGTTCAGCGAATATTTTATGAATCGTGCGACACAATATTTGTTTATGTGCGTTTGTTAATTAAATGAACAAGCTTAAATAAGATTTTGTGTTCGTTTAGTTAATTGGACGAACATGAACAAATGTTTTGTCCTTTTATTAATGTTTGAACGTCCGATTATACATTCGTTAACGTTTGTTTATTTGTTTAAAATCTATTGTTGTAAAGTTTTATTATACTGTTTAAAAATTGGTATACTCAAACAAACACTCATAAAACACAATATTTAATTTGTAGATTATTATTTTTTTGTCTTCATACGTTCATTTATATTTGTTCGTTTACCTTAGTTTAATCTGAGGCTCATGTCCATAATAGATAGAAACCCGAGGCTCCTCGAATCAAGGAATGATTAGA